>CM012452.1:33129408-33384408 GCA_003999625.1 Oryzias javanicus | reverse complement strand
AAGAAACTTTTTTAGCTTGACTTTTTTTGGAAGAGCAAATGGAGAAATGACAGTTTTTAGTTACACTTGTTAACATAAAATATTGATCTGCTGAGAATTACAGAAACAACAAAGTTTTAGATTTTACTTTAAACTTTAGTTTCTATGTACATTTTAAAATTCCCCAAAGCTAGCAGGAGACGTTTATTTCATGTGCCAAACAACATGTGCTGTTGGAATGTAAAGCAGTTCAAAATGTTCTGTACAATTGGAACACATAAAAATACCACATTCCAGTTTTGATTGACAGTTCGGCTCGAGCGAACAATCAGATCCCTGATAGTATCTCTGACCCTGCAGGGCTGAAAACTCCCGCTGACGTCAGGTTCCAGCCGCAGCGGTAGGGCGAGGGTGCGTGTGTGCCCACAGTGCATGCAACCAGGCTACTCCAAAAAGGCCACAAGCCCCTTTTCAGTGGGTGTTGTGCTAACCACTTACAAGATTAGTGGATTCCTGACAGCAGTTTTAGGTCAGACCAGTAATAATCGTTGTCGCATTTGCATTCAGGTGAAAGTGTTGGTTGGTGCTAGCTTGGAAAATGCTAGCATGGCTAGTGCTAGCGTTCCTGGGAGTCCTTCATCTAAGGAGTTTGATTTTGCTGCTTTAAAGCTGAAAAATGGAAAATGTTGGTGAAACAAGAAAAGGGAGTAAAAGGTTGTTTTAAGCTCTGATCAGAGTCATTTTACGGCTTTTGGATGTGATTTTTGATGATTTTTGTTAGATGTTTGAAAATCTCATTACAGTACCTATGAATGTCGACTGGATTACAGCAGGGCGTCTGTTTCATGCTGATTTATCAAGATGAAATGTGGGGAGTGATCTGACTTCAGGGTTGATTTAGTCTCATCCAATTTTTCTGATGTTAACTTAACAAACTAAGTGTTTGTAAAATATATTTAAAAAAAATACCAGCATGTAAATCAGTCCTGATAATCATTGTGTCTCCATGTTAGGTGAGTTTGATAAACACATCATACTCACTGGTGTTTATTATAAAACACAGGGAGGGTTTATACTCAATAAACCCCTGCTGTGACAGTAAAATCTGCCCAACACTAGAGGCTCTCAGCCTGTATCTGTTAGCTCAGCTGTTGGACAAGGCAAGTTAAAAAAAAAAAAAAAAAAAATAAAGAAGAGATTAGAGAAGCATCCATTGTCTTTCAGTGGAATTTACCCACAGAATTTTGATAACATTGAAGTTTTATTGTGTTTTATGCAAAAATATACATTTTTTTCAGGTACTTTTGGCCTCATTAAAAGGAATAAAGTCCAGAACCATCTGGATACAAACTGTTGTGAGGAAACGTTATCAGCAGATGCTGAAAGCAGAATCCCTTATAGATTAAAATAATAAAAAAAAAAAACTTTCACCAAAAACCCCCACATTTTTTATGAAGAATGAACCAATAGGTAATTTTAATTCTACTATCCTCATTACTGATCTGACCCGTGTGTTTGTGTCTATCTTACAGAATGGAGGAACAGTCGCGGGCGAGTCACAAGTACCTGCTGCTGCAGGTGTGGTGTGGCCTCCTCACCGTTTCCATGGTGACCATGGGGGCTTTTCTCATCACACTCAAGCCAAAGTCAGAAGAGGTATACGCTGGCATTTCTGTAACATTTTTACTTTCACGCACAGGTGGCTTTCGCATTTTTATAGGCTAAGAGCTGTGAGTCTGTTGTGTCAATTCAAGGTTGTTGAAATGGAAAATTTAACAAAATCCTGAATTATTACTGACATCTTAGCTAAAACTTTTCTGTTCAAAGTTGTAAATGAAACAGCAGCATAACTACTGTTTTGATGATCTTTGGATTTCAGTTCAGGTTTCATTTTTTTAGTCATAGAAATTGATTCTAAAAAGGGTCAAACAAAGTGTCAAACATGGTGATCAGGTGGTGAGATTTGAGCATCTTAAACAAGCAGATAAAAAAACAATGTAAAAAAAAAATACTTTTTTTTGTAAGAATTTAACCCACAAAGACCCAGACCTATTTTCCCTTAAAAATAAAATTATATCGACAATACCACTAACTAAGCTGATCACAGAAAACATTTCAGATATATTTCAAATACAAGTGGGTTTTTATGGGTTAAAACGACTCGATTCATCAACATTTATCTGCCTGGAAGAGTTAATCTGAACCAAATGATCAGGTCAAAGTTATCCACAAAACATCAAGAATTAAAAGGTTCGTTTGAAAACACAAAGGCCTGATGGTTAAAAAAAAGGTTTATTCTTTTATTTTAACAATATATTTCACACACTAAACTGAGATCTTAAAAACATGTTCAAATGTTTGATTACAATTTATTTATTTATCTTTTTGCTCCTATGTTCGGCGTAAAGATGGGGAGCATCAGTCCAACAGGTAATTTTTCAAAACTTTCAAAATAAAGTAAAAGTAAAACAAAAAAGTGTTATTTACTTATTTATTTATTTTTGTCTGGTTTTCAGATATTACCATTTTTGAACGTTTGAAGTCAAAAGGTGAGTTTTTTCTTTTATTCGTAACCTCATAACTGCAGAAGACCTTCACAACAAGAACTGAAAATATTCCTGATCTTAATTATCGTCCCTGTTTGTTGCAGAAACGCTGTCATTCATTGAAGTGACTCCAAGTAAGTTCATTTATTGTTCTTTTTCCCAACTTTGTTACTTTTAAACATTTCGCGTCTGGAGATAGAGACATTTGTATTTGTGTACTTTTTCAATTACACCCTAAAATTTTCCCTCTAATTAACAAAACCACAAAAAAATGTGCAGTCATCACAGTCAGACCCGGTCACCACGGAGTTAAAGGCTCCGCCCATGTAACCATGCTGCTGCTGCAAACTTTAGACTTTCAAACTACTGTTAAAATTTCATGTAGAATTACATAACATGCAAGTTATGTAGGAAGCAGAACATGTGTTGGGAAAACTGCAAAGACTGCCACCTTGAGGTAAAGTTTGGTATTACTCAAAAGTCCGTCTTCATGTGTGATCTGTGTGGAAATGTGGAAGACTTAACAAACACGACCCTGTAAATATACAAAAATAATTCCATACTTTTAGGGGTATTTTTTTCAAAGCTTATTTTAACCCTTTAACCTACAGTCTGTGTAAGAAATGAGAAACTTTACTTTGAGAAAGAACTCTTAAATCCTGAAACACATTTATCATTAATGATAAAGCTCTCTAAATACTTTTGTTACATTTACTTATTTTTGAAAATTCTGATTTTAAGGCAAATGTAATCAGAGAATATGCAAATTTTTAACTAGGAATTTAAAGTTGAAATTTCATATTTAAAATGTTATGACAACATTAGAAGTTCTGTGAATTTCCAGGAACTTTTTACACCTGATGCATAAATTTTAAAAACATTTTCCTAGAATTTACACTAGAACTACTCCGACTTTCACAGCTTAAACCATACAGTAATAGAAAAAGAGTGGATTTTATGACAAACTTTCTGAAGTTTTTCTTTGTCATTGCTAAACACTGTCTGAAGAAGTGATATATTATAAAAAAATGAAAAAGGACAGTTAAGTACTTGGTATTTCAGACATAACAACACTTATTGTTGTCTTCATTTTTGCTCGTGTTTCCCTTTTAAAGCCTCTACAAATGGATCATTTTTTAAAGTTTTACACAAAAACAACAAATTTAAAAAAAAGATTGGGCCTTTTTCCTGTTAATTGCTCTCCAAAGACAGCCGCAGTGTGAAGTTAACCAGCATGACCTCTGCTGAGACGCTTCTGCTGCCTGAAAACCGCCGTGACACCCACAGGTGCTGGCTGCACGCTGTTCAGTCGTACTTATTCTGGGAGAAGCTGAAAGTCATTTTAAGACATGTAGGAAGCCTTTAGATAAGCAGGAAGCCGAGGATCAAGGAAGTGGGTGCAACAGCGAGTAAATAACAAGCAGCTCCTACTCATTTTACACCCTGAAGTATGTCAACCTTTTGAATAAATACATTTAAAAAGTAGAAATTAAAAACAACAAAGTAGATTAACTTCTTATGACTTGTATTTACCCTCATATGTTTAGTACAGCAACATTTAAACCACTTAAAGACAAAAAAAACCCATTAAAAATAAAAGAATGAAATCCAGGTCAAACTGACAGAAGAACTCTTCTTAATTAAAAGAAAAACTGCATATTTGAGAGAAGAAAGCATCTCTTCAGTGAGGTGACCTCATGCTGAGTGCATCCTCTTACAAAGCCCCGTCAAACCGCTCTTGTCTCTAATTACCGTTTCCTACATCCACGCTGAATTAAACAAACAAAAACGTCTAAAAGAGCCGTGTCATGTTTCCAGCTGCATGCTCGGTACCCCCCCCCCCACCCACCCACACACACGCTTCCTTCTTCCTGTGTGAAGTGGGTTCCTGAAGCCGCAGCGAACCATGATCAGAGCGCCCGTGTGGGCTTCAGAGACAGCAGCAAATCCGGGTTTATGAGATGGTGCTATAAATGACTGTAAGTCTTCATTAATTCATGTGAGAAGCTGTAAACAAACCAGAACTGTAAAGTTACCTTCATGTCAACGGCTGGCATCAGTAATTAGTTTGTGGATTCTCACGCTAAAGAAGCTAAAAGGGCCTCTTTGAAGACGAGAAGATTTTGGGACATGAATGTTTCAATACAGAATTACACTCTACAGAATAACTAAGTACAAAAATAAAACCATAAAACTAGATTTCAAAGTAAAAAAGAGACAAAAAGGTGTACTAAATATAAATATAAAGCTTTAACACGGTCAAAGATTAATGTGCTTCCCGAGTTCTAAATCCAACTAAAGTCCAATAAAGACACAGCAGCTCCCAAAATGCATCTTAACCAATAAGAGGCCAGAACGGCCGCATGACAAAGGATGACAGGCGCATGCATGCATGAAATATAATAAAAAATCTAATTTAAGCCAAATGACTACCTTTAAAAAAAAAGAAAAAGGCTTTTGAATGGTTCGCAGTCAAAACTTAAAGACCAACCCCAATGAAAATTTTGTTTTTAACACATATGTATACAAACATACATATATATATGTATGTATAAAAGAGTACGGCAAGCCATAAGGTCCCCATTCCTCTCCATTCTGATGCATCAAAAAACGAGTATGTCTTAGGTTACGTCCGAATTCCCCCAATCACTATATTGTGCGTGTCGTCATTTTCTAGTTCTATTCAAATTTACTAGTATAGTAAAATAAAATGAAAATAATTCATCTGTAATTGATTAATTAATTAATTGCCATTAACGCATTAATTTGACACCCCACACCTGCTGTTAGTTTGGTTTTGAGAGGGGCTGTGAGCCACTCGGAGACTGAGAAAACAGAGATCTCTTTGTATTGGGGAGAAAAGGGGGCGGGGTTTCTTGGTCCCGCCCGGAACTCAGGCGATTTTCTAATGAACTCCTGGAGATACTATAATCTAGAAAAATCTTCTTTATTTTTGGCTGAGCGAGATGGATCTTTAATTGCACAATTATTATATTTAGTCATTTTTTTGTGTTGTTACTATTTAAAAAGAAAAAAATACATTTTAAGCGATGCAGCATCCATCATTATTAGCTAAAGAAATAAAAGCAAAGTTAGAAAAGTTCTGTTGCTCTGCTAATTTCTCTAATGTGAAGTAGAAGCTAAAATGTAGTAGACTTAGAATAATAATCGGACTAACATAAACAGATTATGGCGCGCTAACTAAAGCTACACCAAAAATGTGAAAACCTTTGTGTTATGTAACTGTAAACATGTCATATTTCACTAATTCATGTGGCCACATGTGTCAGTTTGAGAGGTTAAAGAAAAGGAAAAATTGATCAATCAATCAAGAGGGATTAGAGATGAAATAAAAATGGAGCGATAAAAAGTTTGTTTTATGTTGATGAATTGATCGGACATAAATAGAGTTCATGTTTATTGTTTACATTTATTCCATTTTTATAGAACAATCTGTCTTTTGTAGATAGAAAAGGATAAATAAGGACATTTAAACTCATTTAACATGTGAAGAAGTGATTTACAATCTTACATTTTTGTCTAATTAATAAAGTATAATTGAAGCATATATTGTTTAATGATGTGCAAACAAAAATTATAAGCTACTCCTCTCAACTGTTTTTAAACTATTCCATGGTAAGTTATAATATTAAGCTATATATGATAATAATTTTCATTATTTATTATGGTTTTAACAATATTAACAGTTTTAATATAATGTTTTTGTTTTCAATTGACCGGTGTGATTAAATCTAGCTGTAAATCAGTTGGTCTTAATTACATTTTTAATCAGTATTCCTTTTTTTATTTTTAATGACTGAACTTATGCACTTTTTGAGTTATTAGCCGTAAATTAATTGACATAAAAAAATGTGTTTTTGGTGTTTTTAACATGTACTGGTGGCACAATTCTGATTCTGAATTAAAGTTAAAATTGCATTTCTGGGTATTTTTGTAGATTAAAATTGTGCAGACCAAAAAAAACCTTTAGAAAAGATTTGTGACATGGAAAATACTCTAGGCGGGCCAAAAGCTTCCTGCTCTGAGCTCTCAGCAGCAGCGAGGGGAAAGGGGGCGGGATTGCTCTGCACCAACAATCTTACTTTAGAGATGAATTTCTAACGAACTCCTTCCGCTCTGCAGAAACTGTCCTAGAAAACGACACAGATTTTTCGATTTTGTCTAAAACCAGCATAATTATAATTAAAAGACAAATGGGAATGATCTTACAGTAGATCAAAAGATGACCAGAGAATGAAGGATACCCTGATCTAAGAGATCTTTTCAAAGTTTGAAGCGACAATGAGAAATAAAGTACCGATCTAAAGTTATGCTTGTTGTAAACTTCTTGATATTTTGTTTTTGAAGCTAAAGTAAGAGTATAAAGTGACTGACTGAACTCTGTGTTGCAGCTCTGGGAAGCTCCTGGCAGGAGAGCCTGAAGAGCGAGCCGTCCGCGCTCTCCCTGCACAAGACCTCCATCTGCAGCACCAGGAAAAGCCACTATTTCGTCTACGCCCAGGTCACCTTCAGCAAGAACGACAACTCTTCCAACAGATCGGTGATTCTGAAAAGAAACGGCCGTCGTGGGAAACAGCTGAGGGTCCTGGCCGAGGCCCGGGGCCCCGCGGGGGGCCCCCTGTGGGTGGGCAAGATCGTCATGCTGGCCGAGAACGACAGCATCAGCCTGGACATCGGCGGCAGCTTCGAGAAAGAAAACACGTTCTGGGGGGCCTACCAGCTTCATTAGCCTCTGGGCGAACTCTTCTTCATCAGACGCTGACCGCCGCCCGGTCAGAAATTTTCCACCAAACGCGTTCTCACGGCCGTCAAAACATGGAACACTAACTCCATCTGTCATGTTTCAGTGCAGAACTCACTCAGTTCTTGATGAGGCCGCATTTTCAAAATAAATTATTTGCTCCATTTTAGACAAATGTAAAAAGTATGTGGGTGTGAAAATGGCTTTTTAAATATTTGCTTGTGTAATTTATAACTTGAAATATTATATAGGGGTTGATGGTGTGCAAAGAGGAAAATGATGTGGAATAAACTGAATTTTCATTGCCAGACGGCCACACGGTGGCATCACTGTCCTTCTGTGAAGACACCAAATCATGAGGCATGCATTTTATGTCATGGATCATATCAGACAGCCTGGAAAACTGTTTCATATGATTCACAAAGGAGACTTTTGAAGAATTTTAAATTACCAGCAGTTCACTCTTCATTCCTGCAAGCAGAGCGCAAAGCTGAGGCATTCTGGGTAGTGATGAGGAGCAGGTGCTGAACAGGAAGCCATATTTTTGGTGCAGCATCACTTCCTTAACATTCTGTATTTGTGTGCTTCTTCTTCATGTGTCAATCAGTTGCTTAGATTTGAAACAAGATTTTTTTTTTGTATCTTTTGCCAGAATCTCCACAGCAAAAGTTATTTAAAACAAAAAAGACAATAATCAGAGACTATTAGCTCAAGTCTCAGTATGAATGTGTACCCATCTGCTGCTGCGTGTGAACTCTTCGTGCCCTCTGACCAGATTCTGATCTGACGGAGCGCTAACGCGGTTACCACACTGTCTGCACAGCTCATTTTGGCCAGTTATGAAGAACTTCACTGAGTTTTATTTCCTCTGAGTTTGACCGAGAAGTTTTACTGTTTAAATGCCAAAACTCAGGCTGGTACAAAAATGGGAAATACCGGGGATGTCCGACCTTCTTGCAAAGAGGGCCAGATATAGAGAGGGGGAATGTGTGAAGGCCAACCAATCAGCGTGCAGCCTTTGAAGCATCGTGTTGTCATAACCAGGGCTGTCCCGATCAGGTTTTTCTGATTCTGAGTCATTTGACTTTGAATATTTGCCAATCTGATACTTTTGTAACTCATTTTAAAAAATGAAAGAATTTAATAAACACGTTCAGGTTGGTCTCCAATTTTAATTTCATTAACCTTCTTTTATCATTTAACATTCAAACAGAGAACTTCTGTGAACAAACAAGGAAAAATACTGCAACAATCAACTAGAAAAATGAACTATTGTCTATTAAATATAGACTATAATTAGTCATGTGAGGAAATGTAGTGACTTCAATATCTTCAGAACTAATGAACATTTTTTACCAAATTTCATTCATATTTTTATTTCAAATGCATCAAAATAAATGATGAATATAATGAAGATTCATGATTAGCTGTTATCAGTAGAACCATGAATTCCTTGTTGTATTTTATTAATATTGTGGGATAATTTTTTTAACCCTTTAACACGTGAGATGTTGCCGGTGACGCTTAAACACAAAATCTTTAACATTCTGTAATTTTTCAACCGTTAACATGATCCATATAATTCCAGCGGATCAGCTTTTCTCCCTCAGAATCTGATGGGATTACATGGATTGTGTTAACAATTGAAAAGAAAGAATATAAACTTTGGAGCTTCGGTGTTAAAGGGTTAACCACTTACATATTAGTCATTATTTAATCTTCTCTGTAAACTTTCAAATTCAAATCATGTGAACAACAAATAAATCAAAATCCTAGTAAAAACCACAGACAATTGCTTTGTATTTCACAAAAAAAAAGAAAAAAGTAAAATTTCTACCTGGTGGCTCTTACTGTCTGCTTTCTTTATTTTTATTTACGGTTAACATTTTAGTAATGAGCTAGAAAGTGCAGCAGAAGGGTGCGGCGAGAGCTTTGCAATGGTTCACAACAGAATTAAATCAATGTGCAGGTGGCCGCACATTATTGATTCTGTTACAGGAGCCTACGGGTCGGTGGAAATTGGAACGCGGGTCGTATTTGGCCCAGTGGCCGGACTTTAGAGATTCCTGGTATGCAGCGCTTTACTATCTTCTTAGAAGGCCTGAAGAGTTTTATAGTAGTTGCAAATCCATCGACTATCAAAACGCACAAATTGGATTTGTGATAATAAATTTGCCTAATGGAAAAATGTAAATTTTGATTAAAAAACTAATTTATCAGAAAAAAAAAAGTTTTTTTCTCTTAGAGGAGGTGTTTTTTTTTTAAGGTATATTGAAACAGACGTATTTCATGAAGCTCCGATGAAAACACTTTTTCCCAAATTAAATAAGTTACAAGACCAACAGTGACGGCGCCACAAGACCTCATCAAAAGTTGAGCGTGTCAAATGGAATTGTTGGATCCACAGTTCCTCTGTAAGATTACCAACCATTATTTCTCAAAATCAGGACCAGTGGTTCTTGTGGTTGAGCAGGTCGTTCTGTCCTTGGGTGAGACACTTCACCCTCCAGTGTGGCTCCACTGGTGTGTGAATGCGTATGAATGTCCCGGTGATGGTCAGAGGGCCGTAGGTGCGGACTGGCAGCCACGCCTCTGTCAGTCGGCCTCAGGGCAGCTGTGGCTACATCAGTAGCTTACCATCACCAAGTATGAATGAATGAGGAGTGAATGAATAATGGATAAGTACATTGAGTGTATGGAAAAGTGCAAAGAAGTCCAATCCATTATTATTATTATTACTATTAAAATCCGTTAATCCCAGATTGATCGCCCCTCCACGGCCTGAATGAGACGCCAACGTCTCCTTTGATAGATGATGATGAGTGTCGTGGAAGAAGTTTGAATGTATCTGCTGTAAATCGGAGTATTGTTCCTTCACCGTGTTTGTGAGTGACTTATTGTAAAAGTTTGCTTGTGTTTATTAAGTGAATTATGAGTTAATTGAAACAGTAGAATTAAGACATAATTGGACATTTGTATAATGGAAGCGCAGCTGGTCACAATCTCAATCCCCCATAAAGTCACTCTGCTGCCAAACTATAACCTCCAGGACGAAGGAGGAGTTCAGCAACCCAGAACTGAATCTACAATCTTCCGATCAGAGGCCAGCCACTCCACCTCTGCGCCACGGCTGCACAAAGTATTTCGAGTTTCAAAATCGTCCACTTTCCGCAGACTCTCACTTCTGTTTTGTGTGTTTCCATGAGAAGCTTTTCACACACAACAGAAGATAGAAAAGCTGAGCTGCTTCTCTGATGACATTAATTCTCACCTCGGTATTTTTTCACGTTTAGAATCTCCTCATCCCCAGAATGAGTTTGACAAACCTGCAGAACCGGATCCATTCGTTTCTGCTAAAACTGGCATGAAGCGGAGGTGGAGTAAGTTCTAACAACCTGGTGTTAAAACCAACTCCAGTTGATTGAGCGCTCCCCGATAAGACAGAGGAGCGCGTAATGTTCCAGCATGTGCTTCTGGAGATAACAGGAGGGGCAGACGACCTTCAATTCAAATTTAGTCCAAAAATCCTTTATTGATCCCTGAAGGGAAATGAAATGTGCTTGTTCTTTTTAAAGGCGAGACGTTCAGTTATGTTCAGTTTATGGCGCCAGCATTGACTAATCCACTCAGGTGTTAGACAGAAGTTCAAAGAACTTCACACAATTTAACTCAAATAAATCCACATTTAAATCAGTTTTTGGATCACTACATTTCCTCAACTTCATTAGCGTCTCAGAGTTCACAGAAAGCTAAAAAACATCCAATAATTAAAAGTCGATTGAGTTCAGTTTGTGTTTGTCTCGTCACTCCGTTAAAACAAACCATTTCTAAAAGTGAAATGAGATGAATCTAGTGATTTAGAACGAGTGACATTTATTTATTAAATCAAATTTGTGCAATGTAAATAGTAATAAATTCATTAATGTCTAAAACAGCTCAGCTTAAAGAAATTTTCCTAAAAACAAGTCGAACTTAAGAACCACTGGATCAAAAATATAATCATTTGACTCAAAAAAACAAAAAATCCTGGACATATGGACAGCTGATCCACATCTGCTTTATAAATGTTGAATTACACCCGACTGTCTGATCCAGTTTGTGAGTCTTTTCTGTGAACCATGACCTCTACAGCACAACACTGAGCTTATGGATTTATTTATTTTTTTTAAAATGTCATAAATGACAATATGATATTTACTGCTACCCCATAGAGAGCTAAGCATTGATGTCCACTGTTCTGCTTGTCAATAAATGTAAATAAGAGACTTTAACCTTCCTCTAGTGATAGCTGTGTGTTACCTTGTCTTAACTGGTTGGTTTGGACCTTCATCTTGGCCATAAAATGTATTTAAACTGTTATTTATCCTCCAGTTTTCTATCTCTTGTTATTTTTGTTTGGCTTCCTGATTCATGAGATTATTAGTTTAGTTTTTGGTCTTAATGTTTTGACCTTTTATCTATCATAACCCACAAATAAAATAAATAATGAGTCGTATTAATGTAGGAGATCCCAACACACCTCTTTAAAAATGTTTAGTTAGATTATTAATTTATTAAAATATTAAATATAGTAACATTTGTGGTGGTCAGTTTTGACCCATTTATGTTGGTTTCAAGAAAAGGAATATAAATGCTTAAATATAAATGCAGATGAAAAGCAGGAAAAGTTAGAACAAAGAGTGTACGTTTTCAAAGTTAAACAAACAAACTTTAACAAGCATATCTAGTCTTGTCTGTTTTTTTTGTGCAGGTAAACACAGCAGGATTGAGAGGAACTGGCTGTCAGTGCCTGGATGGAAATTTGTTTTTTGACTTTTTATTTTTTGATAAAATGACAAATGCTAATAATTTCAGAAGGCACATTTTGCAATTGGGTTAAAAAAAAATCATGTTTTTGGGATAAAGGTTACTGAAAAAGTCAAAAAATGTTGAAGTGGTAACATTTTTGGGGGTGACATTTTTAAAAGGGAAACCTGATTGGTGGCAGCACTAACACAGAAAGTTGAAATAAGATGTAAATCCAAAGAGAAAAAAAAGGACTGAGTGACAAATGGCTTTATTTTTCAGTAATGAAACATCTGTTGAACAATGTTATGGTTAATTTGATAATAAATATAAAACTTCTGATCATGTTTTGACATGTAAACAATTTTGTGACTCAAGAAGAATCAAAATTCCACTTGGAGAAGATTGAATTCTTGTCCAAACCTTCACAAACAGTGATGTCAGTTTGGCTGGAATCCTGCAAAATGCTCACTTCCTCATACACCTACGTCGCTCTGGCCCCTTTAAACACGTTAACATTTAGAGTTCCTTATGATGAGGTGTCTCATTTCTGTCTCTGCTTTTGTCCCGCTGATGACTTCAGTCACAGAAGGAAGCAGAAGTTGTCCTGTTCACCTGAGCTAAGAACCAACATCCATGACATCAGAGGACTTTCACAAGCAGAGCCACCCAGACCTTTTTCCATCTATTTTTCTTAATTTATATAATTTATTAAAAGTGCATAACATCGAAAATATTACAAAATAAAAATGTAACATTTACACGACAAGGAGCTGAAAGAAAAAACATTATCTGCCACTATCGCTAAAAGTAATTTAAAGTACATCAAATTCACTTACATTCTGAATAAACATGAATACATACACATTTATATAAAAAGTTATCTACACAAACCATCATTTAACCCAGGGGTGTCAAACTCAATCACACAAGGGGCCAAAATCTAAAGCACACCGCAGGTCGCGGGCCAAACAGAATAAACATTTGTTAAACACTCTAAAACTACATTTGTATTACTTTAAAACTGTAACTTTTTAATATAATTATGAACTAGATATAAAGTATTGACTAAAATAATGCTAGTGTGAATGATGTAAGCTGAATTTGCTGAAGATGCTAGTGCTGATAGTTGAAGATGCTGAAATTGATAGCTAAAAACGCTGAAGCTGATAGCTGAAAACGCTGAAGTTGATAGCCAGCTGACATATTAGCTATATGCCAAATTAGCCTAAAAAACAAAAAAAAATCCTTAGGTCAGCCAAAACAGCTAGCATGTAGCTGAAATATTAGCTAAACTCCGAAATAGTATCTTAGTAAATGCCTAAATAGTCCAAAAAGCTGATATTATGCCAATTTATAAAACTGTAACTTTTTAACAAAATTATAAATAATAAAAAGGTAGAAATATTTTTCCAGAATAAATCAACTTAAACCTTAAATAGCTTCCAATATTTTACTCTCTATAAAAATAGATTATGTCCAAATTATACAAGTTAGACATGAGGGCAAGATGACATCAGGCCGTTAATAACACTAAATTAAAATGATCTGGAGGGCCGGATAGAATCACCCGGAGGGCCGGATCCGGCCCCCGGGCCTTGACTTTGACACATGTGATTTAACCATATTTACCTATACAAGGCTCATTGGCATTAACTACTTAAAGTTTTATTAAATAATTTTTCTACACATTATCAATAACATTTGCCTAACATCACACTTTTATAATACTTTTAAAGCAACAATTGTTTTTGTATTTTTTATTTCTTTGTCCAGTTAATTCCATATGTTAAGACCGAAGACAGATCTCTCCAATCCCTTTGTTCTAAACTTTGTTCTTTTGGACATTTCATTTATCTTTTATTGAATTTAGCCTGTAAATTGAGGGGTAACCATATCCCGTGTGTGTACATATAAATGAGAAAGTTTTAATCCACTAGGTCGCTAAGCTTTAGTATTTTCACATTTTAAATTCCCTTTGTTGGCTGCAATCTTGTTGATATCACACTGACAGATGTGATTTATTTTCTGTTTAATAGCAAATAAACTTCCTAATTTTTCATTTTGTATTAACATTTATTACTATGCTATTTTTAGCCAAAATGTTGTCATTTTCTAGAAGACAGTTTCTGCAGAGTGGCAGGATTTCATCAGTAATTTGGTTTTGAGTTGTGGGCTGGACTGATGGTACGGCTCCCGATTCACGACAATTCGAATAAAGAAATACTCAGAAATTAAGTTTATTCTTAATTTATTCTTGTATTCTTAATGATATTACCTACCTCAAAGACTTTTTATTAACACGATTGACATTTACTCTTATACTGCTGCACAATTCTTTGTATATATTTTTACATATTTTTATATTTAATATTATACTTTGCACTGTAACGGTTGCTGTAATTTCATTGTCCTTGTGATAATGATAACAAAGGCCAATACTAATTTTCTTTATGTCCTCCATCATGTAAAATGCTACAGAAACATGTTAAAACACAAAAAAATGGTTTCTTTGCTGTGGGTCTTTAATCTCTTTCTAGTTCCAGGTTATATTTAGATATAAACTCAGATGTCATCAGCATATTAATGAACCTCGACCACCATTTCTGTTAACATTTAATAAAGAACATGAGACAGAGCTGAAGCAGAGCAGAGAGAGAGGTTTTAATGATCACTAGCAGCTGGATTTGTATTTTTTTGTTTTTAGTTTGATTTTTCTAAAGTTTGTATTTTTAAGTTTAAATAGCAGCTCACTAGAAAAATTGGAGGAGTTGGATTCCTGATACATTCCGCAGACTGACTGAAGTATGACTGCAAAGTGTATAAATGTTACATCATTTTTAGTATCTGGAGAACTTGATGGATCTTTTTCTTACCCACAGCTTCAGAAAAAAAGGCGAGAATCAATTCCTCTCAAAAAAAGGAACAATTTTAGAAGATTTGAGGTTTTTATTTATATTTTCAGATGTGTTCAAAGTTAAATTACTGCTCAGCAAACATCACCCATACAGCTTCTGCTTTCTGCTCACAAAGCTATACTTGTTCAGCCTTCTTCTGAAGAATATTAATTTCTTTGGACTAATATGACTTGTTCATTTCCACTATTCTTCTGTATTTTTTGCTTCATTTTATGGGGTATACACAATAACAGGACGCTACACAACTTTGTCATATGATTTTGTTATTGTGAGAGGATTTGGAGTCTTCTGGTTTGGCTTTTATTTTCACTTTTCTTTATTTTTATGACCATTAAATAACTTTTCTAAACACTACTCAGTTCATGTTTTGAACTTCCACCTCACAGTTCACATTGAAAATATTAAGCAACAAGACCAGTGTTGCAAAATAGTAAGAATTTGAAATAAAGTCCTGAAGGCAAATGAGAAGGAAAGCGAAAACGCAACAACCGGTTCTTCTGCTCTGAAAACAAAGACAAAGAAATGTTAAAGAGACGCTACTGTAAAAAATAAAAAAATCCTCCTGACTGTTACAACCCCGATGGATAGATAGATTTTCTGTAAATATTATGTCTCCAGTCTTCTTTCTTTGTTCTTTAACTCTTACTTTTTTATGTATTTATTGTATTTGTAAAGTTTAACTTCAGCTCTGAAGCTTCCAGACTTTCTTTTTCATGAGGTCATCATCAGACAAGCAGCCTGAAGAACCAAACATACAAACAAACAAACAAACAAACATGCACACAATCAAACAGAAACACACACACAAACCAAGAAACAGACACACATACAAGTAAAAACAAACTTAAAACACACAAAAACATACACACTAGTAAATACAAAGACAAATAAACAATGACACAAAAACACACAAACAGTTATACACAAGCAAACACGAAGCCACTCATCCACACAATCAAACATTAACAAAAACATAAACAGATACACAAGCAAACACATATACATACATACATACAAACAAACAAACAAACACACACACACTCAAATATTAACAAAAATACATAAGCAAATACACAAACACACACACACAAAAAAAATCAGACACACAAACAAAAAACAAACACACACACACAAGCACGAACAAGAAAAAACAAGTAAATACAAGTAAACACAAACACACTTAAAGCACTTGTACATACAAAAACAAATAAACAAACAATGACACAAAAATATATAAACAATAATACACAAAAAACACACTCAAACATTGACAAAAACACATAAGCAGACATGCAAACAAACAAGCACACATAAACAAACAAACAAACACAAAAACTCGCCCACACATACAAAACACGCACAAACAAAAAATAACACACAAACAAGTGCACCCCCAAACACACACACACCAAACTTACAACAAACACACACATACACTCTAAAACGTGAATAAAAACACATAAACAGACATTCAAACAGACAAGCGCACACACACAAACCAACACAAAAACACGCCCACACATACAAAACACGCACAAACAAACCATAACACACAAACAAACACACACCAAACTCACAACAAACACACACACACTAAAGCATGAACAAAAACACATGAACAGATACACAAACACACACACATACACTTAAAAAACAAACACACGCTTACAAATAAACACGCGTCCACATAACCAAACCCAGAAGTCTCCTATCTGAACCGTCATACCGAACTGCCTTCATTGCTTACATTTTTGACATAAAAATATTTCCACAATGGTTGTCAAACACAATTAAGTACAAACACACAAACATGCACACAGACACTCTTTCACTGCGGACTTCATTTTAAGCGTCGGTCTGTAGAGGTATGCACACATGCACAAAGCCGGGAAACCTGATGAGTTTGAGCCGCCGCAGCTTTTGTATTTGGTGGTTGACCAGCAAACCGCTCTCCCTATATGTCAACACTGAATAAAACATTTAACTTTAACATTTAAAAAGAAGTCTCCAGAGGCTGCGCTCATCTGCATGTGTGCTTTTTTGTTGTTATTGTTGTTCCTCTTGGTATATTGAATGGAGAAGTCTGTGGTCTGATGAGTTTCTTTCAATTCTGAGATATGTGGCAAAGTTTTACATTTTATTTTGAAAAGGTCTCCCACCAGAGACCTTTTCAACATTGTTTTGGGGGTTTTGCTTCATCTAGCTAAGTTTGACTTTTTAGACTTGATATGTTAAAATACATAATTGAACATTTATTGGAATATCTTTTAGGAATATGCTACAGAAATGTTTGTAATATTACTCAGTATTTCAGATTTTTTATTTAATAACTGTGTAACCACTCTGTTTTGAGATTTCAGTTAGCTGGCACTTACTCTAAATTTAGTTTTTCCTTTAAAATTCAGAGTAAAAAATTATTTTATTGAGAGGATTTTTTTTTTGCCGTAGTATTTGTTTTTGACTGTTACAATATGTCGTTTTTTTATTTTGTTCTGATCTGCTCTGCCTTCTCATATTTACACACATGCCTTTAAACAATAATCACTATTACTCCTTCCTCTGTGTTTCTAAATCCTTGGTTTCAGTTACTCGTTTGACACTTCAGTCAAGTTTAAATTTTTTACATCTTTTGATGTATTTCTCGGCCTCAAGGCCCGCAGTGTCTGTATGATTTCCAGATTTCCAAACCCAACTCATAACTGATTACCTGGTTCAGGTGTGTCCAGTAAATGAAAACATGGCAGAGCAGGAATGTGGTCCCAGAGGTGTGGAGTTGACCATCCCTGATCTATTTTGATACTGTTTCTGTGGTCTTTTAATTATAATTATGCAGCTTTTAGCCATAATAATTAAAAACAATAAACAAAAAAAAACTGCATCATTTTCAGTGACATCGTTTCTGCAGGAATTCATTAGAATTTCATCTCGGAGTTGTTGTTGTTGGGAGTAGGCCTGCCCTCACTCCCAGCCCTCCTTCTGCTCGGACGAGGAAAACGACAGCGTATACAAAGATTTATTTGTCTGAAAGTGGATGTATCAAAATGGGATGGAGCAGAGAGACTGTGGTCCGCTCAATCTCTTTTCAATTTTACAAAAATGTTTTTCAAACGTTTTCATCTGCTCCTGATTCACAAAAATTTGAAATAATGGGAAAAATGCCACAAGAGCATGTTTTATTAAACAATGTCCATTACATTTTGGTTTAGTTAAGTTTTAATTATACTCTTGGTCTATAAAATGGAGAGTCCATCTGAGTGTGACCCTTCCGAACCTTTTCTACAGTCATTCAGCTGCCCACCTTTACTACAGTTGGCTCTTAAATTAAATTAAACAATCAGTTGCCAGTAGGTTCCTAGAAGTGAGAAGCTGGTAAATATCTGGGGTTCTATCATTAATTTTCCTTCCCTATATTCTTTATAATTTATTTTTCATTTAGTTCTCCATGCTTCTGTTTGGTACAGTGCGATTCATGTGTTGTCCCTCTTTCCTATTCCCCTTTCAGGATAGATTCCAGATTCCAGATGGATCATCTTTGCTCCTGTTCTCAGTTGTGGACCTCGCCTCTGGCTGGTCTCGCGCCCCCAGCTGTTCTATCTGGATAAAGTCCATTTGCTATGTAGTTGTAGAGTTAGATAAGTTCTGTTTTAACAGTCCTGGAACATCGGGAGAGGATCGCTCTGTCATGTGGTTATTCCTGAGGTTTTATCTTCTTTTACCAGAATCTGGTATTTTTTTTTCCTCATCTAGAAGGTGGCGCTGAGTGCAGGGATGCCCAGTTTAGTTTAGTTTGTTTAATTCAGTTTAGAAACTAGCTATTGTTTATATTTTATGACTGATTTGATGTTTCTGGACAAGTACCGGCGTGAAGCCCTTTGAGACAAATATGTTGTGATATTAGGTTATATAAATAAAAGTGAATTCAATTGAGTACAGCAGGTGAGAAGATGTTGAAAACAACTTTTATTCCACTCTTAAACCACATGGATTTAAAATGAAGCAGACTACGGAAATGGAACACTGTATGAGACATTTTCCACTTCTGCTTTTTTTTTTCTTATCTGATGAATCTTTAACCCTAATTTTTACACTAATCTTATCTCGTATGGTGAGAACACACATTTATAATAATATATGTGAGTCAATCTCCTTTTCATGGTTTCATAAAGTGAATTTGTCACCATCCATGAAAACATCAGGCGTATGTGACGCAGAAACTACAGCCTATTTTGACTGTTAAAAATGACCTGAAACACAGAACTGAACCGTCCGTGGACCAAGCGGAGGAATTAAGAAATGACATTTACCCGACCACGCCCCCCCCACCCCACCAGCTGGCTGTTTTCACTTCAACATTACTGTCTGCAAGTGTTAGCAGACAGAAAAACCCACGAGGGTTTGCTATCCTGTGGGGAGCTCTCAGTTCTCTCCGACCTTCGCGGACCTCAGCTCTGTTACAGTCATTCAGGATGCTGAGATAACGGGAACACGGAGAGCATTAAAGTGGTTTTATGCCCCCACAGGGGTCACACTTCCTCTTGAGGGACTTTACATTCAGCAGGAATCAGACATCGATTTCCCCACCACACAAAGAAAGTGGTGAGATTGCTGACAAGTTATCTCATTTTTTTCCACGTAAATATTTAACTCAGATAGTGAGCGACTGTTGCTAATCATTAATGATTGAGATCACAGAAAAAGGGGAAATGATAACAGAATTTGAAAGACATTTTAAAAAGTCAAAATTTCACACTTATTGTCATATTTTCATTTTTACAATAAAAATGGAAAACGAGCTAATAGAAAATGGTGTTTTTGAGATGCAGATGAAAACGATGGCAGAGTAAATATCCTCAGTGGAATGGAAAAGGTTCATAAAAACAAGAGTGACGCGACTACGGCCCGAGAGGGAAGTAATCAGCCCTGATGTGGAGCCAGAACGGGAAGAAGAAAGGAAAAATGAAAGAGAAAGAGACGTGTCTGTTTGTGTTCACAAAGAAACCGTCCGTGTGTATAAACTCTGATTCTCACTGAGGAAGAAGCTATGATCAAGCTGTTGGGACGTTTCCTTAAATGACATGAAACATAATAGGGGTGGGATTACATCAGTTTGCTTCCTCCCACTCCCTTTAAGCAATTAATCAAGCTCTACTTGACAATTCTTTTTGCTTAATGGCTTCAGTAGCTGCTTTTCCATTGACTATAATATTGTGCAAATTGAATTTGTGATAATAAATTTGCCTGATGGAAACATGTCAAATAAACTCACATTTATCAGAAGAGTCTTCATGCCTGGATGACGAAGATTTTTTAGGCGTATTAAAATTGACATATTTAGCAAAACTACAAAGGAAAGGACTTTTTTAAACTAAGTGAGTCATGTGACAAACAGTGGCCGCACAGACCACAACAGACTACCACAAGAGGTCCCACAGCATCACACGGTTCATCTAGAGTGGAGTGTCATGTGGAACTGTTGGATCCACAGCCAACCGGTAAAATCAAATCCGTAGCCGCTCTCATGTAGCTTGCTGCTCCATGGCCTGAAAAAGTCGCCGACATCTCCTTTGATAGATGATGATGAGCACTATTGACGTGACAGAAATTGAGTTTGTGTATTGTGTGTAAAGTATTGTGTATATGTAACAGAAACACTTACGGAAAAACGGTTTTATTTTATATATGCAGTATATATGCAGTATATACATATATATATTTATATACACACACATATATATATATACATATACATAAATGTATATGTATATATATATATATATATATATATATATATATATATATATATATATATATATATACATATATATATATACACACACACATATATACATTATATATATACATCTATATATATACATCTATATATATAATATATATATATATATATATTATGTCAAATTAACTTTAAAAGCGTATTTGTTTTAGGGTTTTCCAGAGCTAATGGTCAAATGCATGTACGTGTTTTTCTGCAATAATCCCTCATCAAGGTAAGAATATTATTTTTTACAGCATAATTTCTTTCTGCTGTTTAAAAACAACAAGTTTGTTCTGAAATTAAAACGTACATTGTACCAATGATTCAAGTTTATGTCTTAAAGTGAATGTCAGAGTAATGTTCTTTTATGTCTGCCAGCAATTCATCTCAGTCAGCTCACGCACACCGCGGTGAAACTTTGACCTACTCACCTTTTTAGAATTTGCTTCCAAGGAATCTGACTTTCTTGAGACCTTTCAGGATGACCAAGTACATTCATCTCTGTGATTTCTAGAAAAACAAAGCAAATTTCATTTTTCATTTCTGTTTTGACAGACTTTTTTTCCACATGATTTTTATTTGGTTCTCTTTGGTTATCGTTGTGTGTGGACGGAAGTTGTGTTTGTTTCCTGTTGACAAACGTATATGATCAGTAAACTTTGATTATCTCATCATGTATACACCTCATATCTCATACATATCAGACTTTATGCCGTTCTGACTCCTGCGCTCTCACTATTTTCTGGTTTCGACATGTTCCAGCATGCTTTGCTTGATGTGTAATTACCATTTACAGGAAGTGTCACTTCCTGACATGACCATCACACCTCCACCGCCGTGCTCGACCACCACATTTATGGAGGCTACAGATCTAGGTATGGATATAAAATGCAAAGAAATTCAGAGTTTGACCGACCATGAATGCCAAAGAAAAGGTGTCGGAGACAATGACTGTACCAAGTGTGGCGTGCACTTTTGCACGATAGTGAAAACAATTACTGCAACACAGTGTGCAATGAATATAAACAGAATCGGTCATTTTGTGAGTTCGATTTCTGAATTCAAAATGAAAATCTACAGCTGTGGGAGAGCAAATACTGGCAGGAGTCCTAGAGGTAAATTTGCATTTAATTCTAGGGGATGTGCCACACACTATTGAACCATGTCTAAAGGTTGGATAGACAGAGGAACCTGAAAAAAAAAAAAAACACCTGCTTCACCCAGGATTCACCGCTCTGCTGAATCACTTTACCTGCAACGCCTGTTGAAAACCCATCGAAAGCTCCGAGTCTGCGCAGAGCTCACATCCACAACAGACCCTAAAAGGTCAAAAGTGAGTAAACTCTACACTGTTGTCACTGTATGCATTAGTCATCTGTCTACTCGAAGCAGCTTCATCTCACCAACATGAAACTGAAACAGCCTCACGCAGCCTGGATGCCTTTGATCTTCAGAGCAAGCCAAGGTGTTTGCGGCTGGATTTGTTTTTACGCCCACTCGATGTCAAGAAAAGAAGCGGGACTGTCATGAACATTTTCGTACTTTGCGTAGGAACACTATTGGTACAGATGACTAATAACATACAAAAGGATGATGAAGAGCAGGGATGCAACACTTTCTTTGGTGTAATTAATGTTGGCAGGAATTACAAGTTGACATGAGGTGAAATTGCTCGAATGTGTGCTTCACGGTTATCAAAGCTGGGAAAGTGATTTTAATCATTCAGGAAATACTACTTTACAGAATACCACCAGTAAAAT
Source organism: Oryzias javanicus (assembly GCA_003999625.1). NCBI lineage: Eukaryota > Metazoa > Chordata > Actinopteri > Beloniformes > Adrianichthyidae > Oryzias > Oryzias javanicus. The sequence continues at coordinate 33,361,885 of CM012452.1, read as the reverse complement.
AGTAAAAAATACTTTGTTTTAACTGTCGTTTTTTTCTACCCTACAATTGAGAGTATGACTCGGAAAAAAGGAACATAAATCTGACCAATGATCTGACCCAAGCCGCATTTAAAAAACAAACAGATTTCATATATCAGAATGCTAAAGTACGTAAACAAAGTGTCAGTATGGTGTTTTCGTGTGAACTCACTACCAGCGGTCCAAATTTTTATTTTTCACTCACTGGAGAAGTTAAATCCTTCTATATAATCCATAAAAGATAGCATGCTGAATGTAAACAGAGAAACTCAAAACAAAAATATAACATAAGAAAAAAAGAAAGTAGGCTATTTTTTAAAATATATTGTCTTTTCAGAATTTTTATTGGAAGTAATTCCTTGCTCTCTAATCGTGGTTTTACATTTTCCAAGTAGCTTAATTTTCAACCACAGATGAGGTATGTATTCTTACATGTGCTGGTGACACGTGAAACAGCTGATTAGCATGACATCAGAGTCGTAGGGGAGTCTGTTTTACAACAAAGTCAACTCAAATCATCTCTAATTAATAGAATTTTTGAGGGGGAACTGCTTGCAGACAAGCTGGGGGCTGAAACATTGAAAAAATACTCTTTTATTTGGTTGAAATAGACTTAAACTGTATAATTGGTGACCTTAACAGTTGTGTTTATCATCCGAGGTGTTAAATTTATAGTGCTCTTTGACAAACCAGAACTTCTTATATGATTAATTTGAATTATCATGTGAATTTTTAGAATGATTTTGCTGTTGCGCTACGATCTAAAATAAGTAAATAAGTAAAATAAACTCAGAAAATTAAGATTAACAAAATTTACCAAAGGTTTGAATGCAAAGTTTAAGTTACACAGATAATTACTTTACCTTCAGCACAACAAACCAATACCTTTCTTGTGATTAAGTGATTAACTACGACCCTTAGGACGTCCCCCTATATTGATCCAATAAGGTTTGAGCTTGAAACTAAGTTTGATAGTAAAAGCTCTAGGGAGGGGTCAAAAGGTCTGTCCTTGATCATAAAAATGCATATAATTCAGAATAAAAACATCCTTTTAATATCATGAAAAACATTCTGTAACAATGTGGAAGCTGCAACATTTGACAACATTTAAGCTACAACAAATACACAAAAGACAAGCTGCAACACACCCATCTAGCAAGGCCAGATGGGCCGCAGAAAATATGGACTCCAATGGGTTTGTCCACAGTTTCCGTGGCGGCGCCGCCTGTGTTCGCCCATATTGGCTTAAGTGAGCACTCAGTGGGTTGGCTTGCTATACTAACCTGGCCGGTAGACAGTGTAGCTCGCTAGCTTGATACAATGGAGTTCACTACAGCAGAACTTGCTAGTTTGCTACAGTGTAGCTCACCACAGCGGAGCGCGCTAGCTTGATACACCAAGACTTGCTAGCTTGTCAAAGCGGTGCTCGTTAAAGCGGTGCTCACTAGCTCGCAACAGTGGAGTTTCAAGAGCAGAGCTCGCTATCTTGCTATAGCAACTATATCGAGTTAGCAAGCGGAGCTCGCTAACTCGATACAGTGGATTTCGCTACAGTAGAGCTCGCTAGCTCGATACAAGAGCCCCCGCTAGCTCGTTGCTAGCTCAATTGAGCTGCTAGTTCAATACAGTGGATTTTGCTACTACAGAGCTGGCTAGCTCAATACAACAGAACTCGCTAGCTTGATTCAATGGAGTTTGTTACAATGGAGCTTGCTAGCATGCTACACGTCCATTGGGAAGCTGGCTAGTGTAGTGAGCCAACCCACTGAGTCCCGACTTAACCCTATGTGGGCAAACACAGGTGAGGCCACCACGGAAACCCATTGGGGCCCCACATTATATACCCACTTTTAAACCAAATGGGGCCCACTTAGCCTTGCTGGCTGGGCAGTAACGAGATGTCAGAAGCAACAGTTTAACAACACTTAAGTTTCAACACTGTAAACCCCTTCCGCTCTCCTTAGCTTGTTTACATTAAAAGTGGGGTCATCTGGACCACCAAAGACAGTGCGCTGAACTTTTTTTTTTCACTGATTTCGGAGTTTCATTAATGTCCATGGCAGACATAAAATCCTGTCCCCCTTCGTCCACATTTGTCATGGAAAAAATCGCATAACAATATGTGGTTGGAGCCATCTGGAGCCCAAGGAGAGCGGAAGGGGTTTACACAAGCTGTAACAATTTAAGAGGCTGTAAGTATTTTTCTAGCACAAAAGTTGAAAATTGTTCCTTATGTGGGGACTGTTTGGACACTTTTGAGTCAGAAGATCTTTCACAAATAAAAATAGATGCTTGTAAGGCAGCTGAAAAAACAAGCTACCTAGGATAAGAGTCATTAGGTTGAGTTCAACTGATTTTTTTTTTTTTTTTTTTTACCTTAAGCAGATATCTAACTCCAAATGTTAACTATGAAGATTGTAAATAAATCTCTAACTTCTCGTCTTCCATGGACATGTGCAGAAGAAGATGTAGTTTACCTTGACATGTTTTGACTGCTGGCCCGCCGTCTTCCTCAGGTGGTTTTGCTGCCATCTTGACCTGTCACTATGAGCTGTTCGTAATGAGCATCGCCCACCAGACAAACAGACAGATGGAGCGCGCGCTCGAACGCTGCTGATATAAACAAAGAAGAACAATGGGAGGGAAAACAAGGAAACAAAATCCAAAGAAATAACAATAAAACACGAGAAGGAGCCAACAAAGAAACTATATTCCATACAACTGGGGAATGACAGAAGTAAAATAACAATCCATAGAAAAAAACAGCAAAACCTCTGCAATCAAACAACTCTTGTCCGAGTTCACACAAAGGACAAAAAGTGTGCAAATATGTTGTGGAACAAACAGAAAACACATTTAAGACCAAAAAAAAAAAAAAAATGCATGCGAGGAGACAACAGGAAGACCCAGAAGATCAAACAAAAAGAAAAAGCAGAGGAAGAGAGAAATTATCAGATATATCCGAAAAAGAAACAATCCCATCATGGACTGAGTCAAAGCAAAGGGACAGAAATAAACAGTGGATCAAAGAGTAAATAAACCAAAGAAGAGGAGGGTCCACACCCACTTGGGATGCTCTCCTCCAGGAGCCAGACTTCATTCGGACAGGTTTGTCCCATCATGAACAGTTGATGGTGCAAACCTTGTCTAAGGAAACTGCAGGTTTAAAAAACATAGGTCGGATGCTTCACACCGGATCTCTGAGTGACCAAAACCGCCGCTGCAAGTTAATGCACAGAGAGGAAGTCAGTCTGGGACAAACATCAAGAGCACGATTGTCATGAAAAGTTGGGTTTTCATTTCCAAATACGTAGAACTCACAGGTGCATCTTTCTCCAGTTTGAGCGTCTGATTACCCAGAAATCTGTCCTGAAGCTTCATAGTTTCCATGTGTCACCGCAGAACTCACAGTTTTGAAAGTGTGGTTTGAAAGTTGCTCAGGTATCAGTCGAGACGCAGTTGCAGTTATATCTGTGCAACTTTCAGTTTTTCCACTAAATTTTTTTAACCTTTAACGTTCAGATTTCTCATAGAGAATAAACAAAATATCTCTATTGTTCCCTAAATATTCACTTCTCCTGGACTTGAAGTGTGATGTGGGTCTTCTGCGTCTCTGGTAACATGCAGATTCACAGACATGTTTACATGCATTTATGCAATAATGCATAATTTGGTCACATTATGCTCCTACCCGCAAAAACTAATTGTTTTCACAGTCTTTTGTGCCCCCAGCAATTTGGAAAAGTGTTTTCTGAAGCTTTTGCTTACGTGACATGTGTTGTTTGTTGTTTAAATGAAGCCAACAAGTATTTATTTTAAACTATCATGGTGCGACACATTAAAAGCGATTGTGTGTGAAACTGCTGGAAATGCTGCAAATGATTTGCACTCTGGGACTAATAAAGTTTTTTAAATTCTGAATCTGAATTTTGTGACGTGTGCTCAACTTTGTTGCATAAATGTTTGAGTGTGTATATGTGTGTGTGTGCACAAATATACTGCATTTTTAGTATTTAAGACGGTATAAATGTCCTAATCCTACTTTAAATTCAATCTGATTTAAAATATGGTGGCCCTGAAGTGCAAATCGCTCAACACAAAAACTAAAAAGCAAAAACAAACAATAAAAAAAATAAAATATTTAATATTTAATAAAAAAAATATAATAAAAAAATAAAGAAATTTGAAAAAAAAATCTAGAAACAGAAACGTAATAAAAAAAAAGAAAATGAAACCAAATAAAAAGTAAACATTTTGAAAAACAAAAGTAATTCTCAGAAAAAAAAATGTAAAAAAAAAAATCATAGGGCATCTTTGATTGGATGATGATGTTTGTTCTTTTCAACAGGTGTTTATTGACATGGTAACATACAGAAGATTTTCTTCAAGATTCTGACCTAAAAACACTTAAAAAATATAGTAATTGTTCAATCAACTTCACCACAGCTCAGGCTATATATGATTCTGCGTTCTCTCTTCATCAATACTCAAATATAATCATCTAATCTAATGATGTCCCGTAATTCAGAACAAATAATTTATCAAAATTACTTTTATTGTTCGAATTTTTTTTTTTAAGTTTTGTTTTGGTTTCTAAAATTTGATGATTTGATTAGCTTTTTTTATATGTTATTTGAACATATTTTTTTATGGAACCGAAGTTTACAATCAAGGTTGCTCTAAAGCTTCACAACATAAATCCTCAACATGAGGAATTTTTCTTATTTTATTATTAAAAGGAAAAAAAAACAGGTTTTTTCATGAAAGAAATGAGATTATTCTCTGTTCTCTGGCTGGAAATGTTGGTTAACGAGGATATCAGACTTCTGGAATTCTGATGTGTGAAATCCAGATGTGTGAGATTAAATGCTAAAGATGTTTCTACTATGATTTACTGTCAGCTTCTGCTGTGAAAACAAGAATTGATTTTACCATCAGAGATTAAACTTCACAGGAAAATAACACATTTTTTTTCTATATTGTGTCCTTACTTTGAAGTTCCAAGACATTTTGACCAACAAGTGCAACAAATATCTTGTTTCTTTTTATAGACCAGTGTTTTTAGCTTAGAAATTAAACCAAAAACAATTTTCAGTTTTCTGACTGTTTAGACTAATTTGAAAATAGATGCATCACCTAAAGACATAACACTTGTCAAACCTGGGAATTGAAGCAGCGGATATAGCAAGCAGTGGGCGGCGGTTCACGCTACCTAATAAAGCGAGGTTAAAATGACTGCAGCTATCTCACTAGACAGACAGCTGTTGGCGGTTTGAGGAAAGCAGGACTAAAACAGGAAATGAAAGAGTTTCAATCTTTAGGAAATTTTGCTCAGTAATTAAAAACAAAGTTTTTATTTGGTGCATTTTTGCATCACTAAACTTAGTGCTTTGAAAATGGAAGTACCTTGACATATAATGAGTACATAGGAGTCATTCTTAACAATTGTTTCTGTATTTATAAGATATAACACCTCAAATTGGTTATTGATTCCCCTCGGTCTCAAACTGGAGATGATGGATTGTTTTATTTTGTTGTTCTTCTTCCTCGAGATGCCACCAGTTAAGGTGGATGCTGCCCTCATGTTTGGGTTTGTAGACAAATGTGTCATTTTGAAAATGTGTTATACCTTTGTGCCACAAGTATGTGGGTCATCGAGTGACACATGCGTTTGCGGGTGAAACTCCCTTCAGCTTCGGTCCCCACTGACTCAGCCTGAGGAAGGGGTGAGAAGAAAACAACTCTGCGATGTGAACTTCTTGTGTGGTGAAACCTTTGCACCTGGTAACTGTGCAGTCAAAGTGAAAAGCAGGTCCTCTGCGTTTGCCAACAACATTCACCCTCCAGCCTCCAAACCTCCTTCCTGGGCCCCCCGGCGGTGGAGCCGGCGGGGTAATCCGGCTCCACCGCCTGATGACTTCACATTTTGGGGATTTCGTGATGCAATCCGTTATCGAAATCAGAGAGGAACAAAAGAAACCTTTCTTTCAGCCTGATGGATGACAAAGGGGGGAGGGGGGTTAGGAGGGGAGTAAGTCACCCTTTTGGATTGAACAAGGGAAGATTTAGGGGTTATGGGGGAGGAGGAAAAGGTCACTCAAAAACGAAGCAGGTTGGAGTGTGTCCAGCACTGATGAAAAGAGCTCCTTGTGTTTTGCTGAAATTCAATGCAAAATGGTGAGTCATAACTTCATGATGACCTCCCAAAAAAAATCTGTTGATGTCAGCTTTGGGAGGATTTACTGATCCCCATCCAAGATTAAAACACATATCCCCTCGAGGGGGGGCCGAGGGTAGGGAGCGATGAGATAAGACGATAAATATCTAAAAAAAAACAGAATCTTTTGTGTTTGAGGCGATTGTGATGCTGGGAGAGGCTTATTTAAATCAGTTTTTTATTTTTAGCAACTGAAATGGAAAAAAGGGAAATACTCAACCGGTGAACAGCCCCCCCCCAGCACACTCAAATATATGGAGCTGCCAGTTAGAATGGAAACATTCAAATCTGATGAACTGAACTACATCGTCCCACTGAACACCAGGTTACTGAAACTAATAATATGGAAAAAAAATTATTTGAGAAGGTAAAAAGCTGGAACACAAACAGATGACCCGTGGAGAAAGAAAAAAAAACCCAACAACCACTAGAAAAACAGCTGAGCAAACAATCGTTCCCATTGTTCCCAGGAAGAGACAGAATCCACAGCAATGATCTGCAAACTGATTCCTCCCCGATTCCACAGACGCTCAAATCTCTGTTAGTGTGAGTGAGCTGTCAATATTTGATTGGAGCTTCATGGTGTTCCTGTTTTCTTCCTCACCCGGCACGCGAAGTAAAACGTTGGGAAATTCAGAACCAAATGACCTCAACCCGTGTCTGATGTTGTTGGAAATTGCCTCATTACCATCACATCCTGGCGAGGTGCCCCATTCATTCTTTTCTGCAGCAAAACAGCCTAATACCATGATACTCCCACTTCTATACGTCACAGCAGGAAAGCTTTTTCTGAGATTTTCTTTACTCACTTCTTTTTCACATTTGACTTTTCTTTTTTGATAGTGTTGTTCATCTTTAACTGTATCATACCACTTGAAATATTAATTTAAAAAACTGACCTTTTGTCAGAAAAAATGTTTTAAAACTCATTCTGTGTTTTTTTTTAAATTAAGATTGAGCTCAAGCACGGCCTGCATGAGCGGGGGTCGTGCTGTCCACATAATTGCTTCCTGTTCTTGTGTTTACATGGATGTCCGTTAGTGCTCTTAGTGATAGTAATCTGAATTGTTCAAGTGCTTCCCCTGAACTGCCCTCCGCGGAGGAATCCCTGCTGTTTGTGACCTCACGAACATCTCCGTCTGCTCTCAAACCATTATTATTCTTCCTGTCTTCTTAGAGCAGGGGTGGGCACACTTTTTGATTTGTGGACCAGAAAGGGTTCTAAAATTTGGCATAAGGGCCGGACAAGGAGCAGATGGAAGGAGTGATTTGGTAATGAACCTCATAAACTAAAAGTATAATATGGAATTTAGAGAAAAACATGCTTTAATTTGGATTCAAATTCACATATATTCATTTAAAAACAGAACATTTGGGAATTTTAATTTATAAATTTTGATTTTTGTTCTCTTTTTGGGTTGATGTTCTTCAGAGGAAAATGTGAACTCAAAGAAATCTGAAAGATCACCATTTGACTCAGAAAAAAACACACACGAACGTCAGAGAAACAACACCATTCATGAGAAGAAACCAGAAATACAATGAAAATAAAACATTAGGATTTTTGATTCAATGTATTTTAACTTGGAGGGCCAGATTATGTAGCTTAAGGGGCCGTATGTGGGCCAGGTCTTAGAGCCTTTCGGTTTGTGTCGGAACTAGGGGTGCCAAGATTAGTCGACTATTAAAATTGACCATTAAATTAGTCGTCGTCTATTAGTCTTTACTTTATAATTTATGGAGTCGGAGTAAAGTTGAAAGTTATGACACTCTGCTAGCTTTTTGGACTATTTTGGCATTTATTAAAGATTTTTAGGCTATTTTGGAGTTTAGCTAATATTTTAGCTACATGCAAGCTAATTTAGGATTTCTTCAGTTTTTTAGGCTATTTTGGAGTGTATCTAATTTTTCAGCAAAATGTTAGCCATTTTGGCTAATTTTAGCTTTTTTGGTTGTTTTTTTTTAGGCTATTTTAGAGTTTAGCTAATATTTTAGCAGCATGCTAGCTATTAAGGCTAATTAAGTTTTTTTCTTTAAATTTAATAGGCTATTGTGGAGTTAGCTAACATTTCAGTTGCATGCTAGCTGTTTTGGCTAACTTAGGCTATTAGGCTATTAGCTATTCATTTCAGCATCGTCAGCTATCAGCACTAGCTCAACTTACAGCATTCACACTAGCATTATCGCAGGTAATGCTATATATCTAGTTTTTAGTTAGTTTAAAACTAATGATGGTTGAGATGTGTGCTTTACATCCAGTTTGTGTATAACCCAATTAGTTGACTAATCGCAAAAAATAACAGGTGATTAGTCGACTATTAAAGTAATCATTTATGGCAGAACTAGTCGGCCGACAATAACAATCAAAACCACATCCTTGTTGCTCTAGGGTTTGTTTGGACATTTTTTATCATTATTTGTGGATGATCTTTGAAGTAGTTCACTAAATTTGACATGATGCACCAACATGTTTTTGAATATCTAAGTTTTTTTATTTTTACTTGTATCAATTGATCTAAAACTAAAACAATATTCCTGGAAAATGATGTCGACTCCACAGGGTGTGAAGCGCCATAGCAGCTGCTCATGAATGAGCATCAGGACGTCTTCATCTGAAGAGGAGGGGGCTGCCGGAGGAAGCGTAACCATCTCTGAGTGGATATTTGCGGTCGTGTTACGTGGGAGCGTATGATGATGGAGACGATGTTATCACACGGCAAAACTTGTGGTCGGTTTGTTTTTGCATGCTGGAAACAAAGAGTCACAACAAGATGGGAAGGTGCAATTTCACTGCCGCAGCTTTACACATGTGGAGCAAACAATTAGTGGATGTGATCACCCGCTTTCACAGCATTTCAGCCACAGCAATTTAACAAATCTGACAGGCTGAAACCAGTCACAAATTCAACCATCAATAAATGTCCACAAAAAGGAACAGAACTACTAAATGCACTTGAAGCAAATAGCAGGAAATCTGTTCACCACAAAAAGCTAGAAAATCATTGAAAACATGCAAAATCTACTGGATGAACTACAAATCACTCTGCAGCAGCTACAAGGTTTTTTTTAGTGCCATTAAGTGGAGCATTATTGCCATTGATGACACACAACTATCTACAGTGGGGCAAAAAAGTATTTAGTCAGCCACCAATAGTGCAAGTTCAAAACACAAAGAGAATCACATTGTCTGATTTTTAAAGAATTTATCTATAAAATATGGTGGAAAATAACTATTTGGTCAGTAACAAAAGTTCATCTCAATACTTTGTCATGTACCTTTTGTTGGTAGAAACAGTCAAACATTTTCTATAAGTCTTCACAAGGTTTTCACAAACTCTTGCCGGTATTTTGGCCCATTCCTCCATGCAGATCTCCTCTAGAGCAAGTATGTTTTGGGTTTTCACTGGGCAGCACCTTCCTCCAAAGATGTTCTATGAGGTTTAGATCTGGAGACCTTGAAATGCTTTTTCTGAAGCCACTCCTTCGTTACCTGGCAGTGTGTTTGGGATCATGCTGAAAGATCCAGCACGTTTCATCTTCAGTACTGATGGAAGGAGGTCTTCTCTCTAAATCTGATCATACGTGACCCCATTCGTTCTTTCCTTACACGTATCAGTTATCTTGGTCCCTTTGCTGAAAAACAGCCCTAAACCATGATGCTTCCACCCCCATGCTTTACAGTAGGTCTGGTGTTCTTTGGATGCAACTCAGTCAAACAGTAGAGTTCTTACCAGGATTATTTTTGTGGTTTCATCTGACCGTAGAACATTCTCTCAATCCTCTTCTGGATCATCCAGATGCTCTCTGGTAAACTTTAGACGGGCCTGCACGTCTGGAGCTGCAGGGTTTGAGTCCCTGCATAGCGGCGTGGTGTGTTACTGATGCTAGCCTTTGCTGCTTTAGTCTCCAGCTCTCTGCAGGTTGTTCACCAGGTCCCCCGTGTGGTTCTGGGATTTTTGCTCACCGTCCTTGTGATCATTTTGATCCCACGGGGAGATCTTGTGGGGAGTCCCAGATGGAGTGAGAGTCACGGTCTTGTATGTCTTCCATTTCCTGATAATTGCTCCCACAGCTTATTTCTTCTCACAGAGCTGCTTTTCTATTGCACATTCTGTCTTTTCAACCTAGTGCGGGTCAACAATTTTGTTTCTGGTGTCCTTAGACAGCTCTTTGGTCTTCAGTCATGGAGTGAGGTTGTGGACAGGTGTCTTTTTCCAGACAAGAACCAGATCAAACAAGAAGATAGAACCATGTAATATACAGGAAACGAGTGGAGGACAGAGGATCATCTTACAGAAGAGAGAAAGAAATCTCACCTGTTTGTAGATAACCAAATATTTATTTTCCACCATAATTTACAAAGAAATTATTTAAAAAACCGACAATTGGATTTTATAAAAAAAAAATTCTCATTTTAACTCTCATATTTGAGGTGTTTCTATGATGAAAATCACAGGGCTCTCTCATCTTTTTAAGTGGGAGAACTTCCACAATTGTTGGTTGAATAAACACTTCTTTTCCCCCACTGTATGTTCAGAAGTTATTTATTGAGCGTCTTAATTTTATTTATTATTTGCATTTGTGGTGGCAGACTCCTCTATCCTGAAAGGAGTTGCTTAAGCAATGTCGAGGTGTCTTGATTACAAGCAACATTTGTGAATCCACATGTGACGATTCGTCAAGCGACAAAGCAGCAAATCTTCACGTCATAGCATCAAGATATCAAAGCGTTGAGTTAATGTTCAGTGTTAGAGATCAATAAAAGGTGCACATCCCCAGCTCACCTGCTCTAACTGGAGTTCAATCCCTCCCAAGTAAAGAAGTAAACTTTAAACACATAATCCCCGCTGACTAACCCAAGAGACACACCAGTGTAAACAAATCAACTGCTTTCAAATGAACAAAAAGCTTTAAAATGAAAGACGAAACTACTGAAAATTTGATTAAATATCAATCGTTTGCCTTTATCACCGATCAAAAAATATGAAAGTTGAAACCAACAGAAAAAGTTCACAAAGATGCCTCAAAAGACACAAATGTACACAAACTTTCACAAACATGAAAAAACAAACCATAGATGAACAGATGTGACTGCATTTTACGGAAGAAATGAAAAAAAAAAAATCCCCAGAAGACTCAAACTGAACCACAGTGAGGCCTAATGTAAATAATCCAAAATGACCACAGACAAAACTCAACAGTCATGTGACCATAAGCAAGAAGAAAGCAGAAACAACCCACGTGTAGCCTCAAAGCTACTAACGAGACTCGCCTTTATAAGCTGCCGCTCAGTAATGAGAGTTTTGTGGTTTTTGGTTTGATCAGTCCGAAACTGTGAGTCTGTTTCTACGCAGATGATGTTGTAATAAAGAGTCTGGTGCAGCCGCATTGTCTTATCATTAGCAGGTATCAGCAGAAACCAGACGTGGAACACGTTTGGTCCACACCTTCTGCTTGCTCTGGCCCACACGTGTGCAATTCTTCTATAGTCAGTCTGATGCTGTAAGTAAGGGTGTCAAATAACAGATTAAATCTAAATGTTTCTGCTTTGTGGAGGAGTTTAAACATCATGTGGTTTCATTCACAAACAAAGGTGGGACTGAGGGAGGGACAGAAGAAAGTGTTGGACTGTAGGGACGCTGGGAGATCTGAGAAATATAGGAGAGGAATGTTGGGCTCAGACTGAAAAGTGAGAATGTGAACGCTGGTGGCTGGAATGAGCTGGGAAACAATTTCCCTTTAGAGCAACAAAAGATCACATTTTCATTTACTGTTTGAGGGAGAGTGGAGATCCAGAAGGAGCTCAGTGCAGGAAGGCTTTCCCGTGGAGCCGCAGGAGGGGCTTCTGTTTGAATTAGAATCTTGAGATTTTAGTGATGTCTCTGTGCTTCTGTTTGATGCACTGCAATTTACCTGTAGATTCTCCTTACCACTCTCTTCCGGGGGAGCGAGAGAGATTTCAGATACCAGGTGGATCTTCTGTGCTCCTGTTCTTGGTCATGGACCGCCCCTCTGGCTCGTCATCTCGGAGTGGGAGGGATTCCTGGTGGATTGTCTGTACTTCTGATCTTGGCCGTGGACCACGCCTCTGGCTCGTCTTGGCTGTGGACCTCACCCCCACCTGCCCCCTAGTCCTATCTGGCCAAACTCTATTCAAATGCATAGATGTAGAGTTAAATGAGCTAATTCTTGTACAATAGTTAAATCGCCTGCCATCCTAGAAGAGGATCTATCCTTCATGTGGTCATTCCTGAGGTTTTTTCTTTTTCTTTTTTCCTGAATCAGGTTTTTTTTAAGAGTTTCTCCTTACTGAGAAGAAAGATCTAAGGGCAGGGATAACCAGTTTAGTAACCAGCTGTTGTTTAACCTTCTGCTTCTGTACAAGTACCAGCATGAAACCCAATGACACTTTTTTTTTGTGATTTTATATAAATAAAATTGAATATAATGTCTCAATGTTTTTTAAAAAATATATAATTTTCTGCTTCACCGTCTTATTGAGCTTTACAGGACAGCAGCTGCAAGTTCCATTTTCACAGTAACGTTCCACTCTGGCAGGAAGGTGCTGCAAAGTGGTACAATGTTGATTGCTCCCCACAGACATGCTGAGGTGACTGCAATGATGCAGCTCAGACCTCAAAACCAAACCCTAGAATGCACCAGCTCAAGTGGGTTTTTAGTCAGGGCGTGTAGCGTTCCCTCTGACACGATTTAATAAAGATTTTTATTATTCATTTGGCATTTAAAGCTACACCTGAAAATGTCTTTTAATGGAGAAACTTTTTTTTTTTTTGTTGTTTTTTTTACTGGCCCTTGTGCAATTGAGTTTGACACTCCTGATATATCAGAATGGAAGGGAGCGAGGAGTTTGTGGCTTGGCGTGTTTTTAAGGTCACAAATATAATCTTTTACAAACAACAATTTTTTAAATCTTCTCCTAATTAACAATTATTTGTATACACTCAACAAATGCAAATTTGAGCTCAATATAAGTCTTTCATCATCAGAAAACTATTTTAAGTACACGTTAAAAACACAATTTTCAATTGGAGTGAGTCTTTATTAGAAAACAGATTATAAAACACTAAGATGATCATATAGTTATCCTAGTTCAGAGGTCTGCAACCTGCAGCTCCACATGAGGCTCTTTCATCCCTCCATGGTGGCTCTCTGGATGAAGAAAAATAAAATAGTAAATTTAAAAAAAATTGGAGATTAGCTATTATTTTAGCAACATGTTAACGTTTTTTGGCTCATTTGTTATCTACTGGAGTTTTTAGGCCGATTTAGAATTTTAGCTTCTTTTTTAGCAAAATGCTAAAGTTTTTGACAAAGTAAGTTTTCTGAGGATTTTTATGCTAATTTGGAGTTTAGCTAATATTTTAGTAAAATGCTAATGTTTTCAGCTAATTTGTCATCTGCTGAAATTTTTTTTGGATAATTTAGAATTAATGTTTTTGACTAATTCAGTTTACTGAGGAATGTTAGGCTATTTTGGAGTTTAGCTAGTAATCTAGTAAGCTAATGTCTTAAGCAACAAGCTAGCTTTTTTTATTTTTTTTGTTAACTTTGAGTTTTGCTAGCATTTTTAGCTAATTTGTTATCTACTGGGGTTTTAGGCTAATTTTGAGTTTAGCTTTTATTTCAACAACATGCTAAAATATTTGCCTGATTTAATTCACAGAGAAATGTTATGCTAATTTGAGGTTCAGCTAGTAATAAAGCGACAAGCTAGCTTTTTTTGCTACTAAAATTAAAAACGTAAAAAAAAAACACCTTTTTGAGAGATACTAGTTTGTTTTGAAATATTTTTTTGCTTTTTTTCGTGCCAAAAATAGACCTTATTCATATTTATTAAAAAAAAAAAAAAAAAAAAGAAGTTATGAATGCAAATCTAACTTTCTTAAATACTAAGTCAATGCGGCTCCTTCTAGGTTTTGATCAGTAGAAAACGAGCCCAAATGGTTCTTTTACTCTTAAAGGTTGCCGACCTCTGTTCTAGGTGTAAAGTTGTATCTTTAACTTTGGGAGACAACAAAAAATGCTTATTTTTTTAAACCAGTGGCCTAGTGGCCTTTATGGGAACTGCAATATTTAGTTTTTCAGGTTTGGTTCAAACTCAGGAACAAAAAGCGGAAGCTTGAGTGAACTAAAAGGGTCATTAAGTCGCTTTTGCAGAACCTGGTTGTAAACACGGTTAATGGAGGAATTAACACCCACAAAGTTGCTGTGAAACAAATAAAGTTGTAAGCCACAAGACTTCTCAAATGTGTGTTGAAAACTCACTGCACTGATGTTTTACAGTTCATGTTTGCTCCTCTTCATCGTACATGTAAACAGGGTAATTATGTAAATGCAGGTGACGGCGCAGATTCCTTAGATTCACGTGGCTCAGAGTTCAAGTTCAGACAATCCTACAAACTAACAAACGGAAACCACGACCAGCGGACCTCTGACTACCCCCCCTCCCCTCCCCTTCACCGCTCCACGCCAAACCCACAGAGTCTGATGAGTGAGACTCGGCGTGAGAGAGAGAGCGCTCAGAAGCAGGAGTGTCAAACCAGTCGGTTGAGTGCTTTGAAAAAAAAGTTGCATCACTACCTCAGCTGCGAAACAGAAAGACAAACTTTCTTTCTCCGTTTTTTCTTTCCATGCTGGACTGTTTTTTCCCAGAGTACAGTATGTCATAAGGAAAACGAAAAGCTGTCATTTATTTTTTAAATAAAAATAAAAAGATTTTCTGTTCCAGGATTTTTCCTGGGTTCTTCCTGAAATCAACACCATTTTCAAACACATTTGTGTTTACTGTCTCATATTTGCATACTCTACTTTTCTAGTAAGAATAGATTTGCGTAAACTAAACAGAGTCGGAGAAAGTTGGTGAAAACAACAATAGCAAAGTCATAAAAAATGAGAAATTCTTTCCACAAACTGAACTAGCTGCTGATTTTACGCCATATAAGCTTGTGTGTACAATCAATATTAAACATAATAATGTGTATTTTATTTAAAGGGGTTCACGTGTGTTTAATTAATGTGAAATCTTCCCATGTCTGCTGCTGTGAATTGAACCTGAACGCTGTGGGATAACGTTTGGGCTTAAATGTCTGTTATTTTTCAAACCGCGGCCGCTTTCCCATCCTAAAACCGCTGCGGTGAAACTCCACTGCATGTTCTGAGACTTTCCCTGCCGCCCTTTTCTCTCCGCGTCCCGGCCGTTCTGCTGCTGCTGAGCCTCCCGCTCTGTCTCCACTTACAGAGTGACATCACTGGAGTTTCCCCTCTGCACGGGCAGCTGCAGCAGCATAAATACTACAGGCGTCCCTGGCAGAAGTTCATTCTAACACAAAGAGAAGTGTGAGGAGAGAGTTCAGCCAGGGCGTAGCATCCAGCGTAGAACAATGGTGGAGTACACAGCCGCGACGTATGATGTGGAGGCCGGCGCTGAGGAGAAGATGGGGGTCTTTGTGGAGAAGAAAAGATCCACGAGCTGGATGTGGAAGATACTGGTGGTCCTGCTCCTGATCGCCCTCGGCTTAGGAGGCGCCCGGCTCTTTGTTTGGTTTTGGAACGAAAGGCCACAAATAACGGTGAGGAGCATCTCTATCCTTCACGGGTTTTCATATGTTTTTAAATTAGAATTCATCAATAATGGAACTTTTGCTTTCTATACAGAATCCTACAGAACTACCAGACACACCGATGCCAGAAGGTTCTTCCCACAAAACAGGTAACTTCATTCGAGGGTTGATACATAAGTTTATGCGTCAGAATCATTTGAGCCAAGCTGACGGTTCTCTTTTCTCCTCAGATCCTCATCAGAGTCTGAAACAAATCAGCAGCAACTCTAAGGCCGCCATCCATTTACAAGGTGAGCGACGTTGTTTTGGTTCTCCTCGAACAGGAACTTTAGACTTCCTCCCTTCATCTGTGCAGCTGATTTAACACGTCTGAAAAATAGGAGCATAACTGCGAAACAACCACTCAACTGAACAGGCGGCTGACATCTCGTCTCTCTGCAGGTTTCATCTCTGAGGAGGACGCTGCGCTGAAGTGGGCCGATGACGTGGGCCACGCGTTCTCTCGCGGCGGCTTCAAACTGGTGAAGAACGAAATCATCATCCCCAGTGAAGGCCTGTACTTCGTCTACAGCCAGGCGTCCTTCGCCGTGTCCTGCAGTGGCGACGGCGGGGCCGGAACGTCGAGGAGCCCCACGCAGCTCAGCCACCGGATCAAGCGCTTCTCCGACTCGATCGGAAACGAAACCTCAGTGATGAGTGCGCTGAGGTCAGTCTGTCAAAGCGGTGCGCAGGTCGGCGCCGGGCACAACTGGTACAACGCCATTTACCTGGGCGGCGTGTTCAGCCTGAACCGAGGAGACAGGCTGTGGACGGAAACCAGCCCGGTGTCGGAGCTGGAGGAGGATGACGGCAACACGTTCTTCGGCGTCTTCGCTCTTTAAAGACCTCTACATCTGAGCGGGGCATCGTCCGAAATTCACATTCATCCTAATGATGAAGCAGAAATGTTTATATCTCAATGGAGATCCACTTTTTAAAATGTATAAACTGTAACAGTTTGCAAACTTTATTTCTATTTTAGGGACTTCTATTTAAGATGACCTAAGATTGTAGTACGCTACACTTTCCCTGAGAGTTTAGATGTGAGAATTATGTACAGAATATCACAACTTACTGTCAAAACACATTTGTATTTATTATTTGTATTTATTTGTATTTAAATCGTTGGGTTTTTGGTGATGTGCATCGTGTTTACGTGTTTTGTTTTTATGATTAAATGCAAAAAAACAAATATTTATCTGCAGTTCATCTCTTTTTGTATCAAAACTTCAAGTTATTGAATTATATTGAGAGAAAGAGAAAGGCTCCATGATGAGTCCTGAAGTTCTATTCTGAAATTCAACAAGAAATCTAACGGTCCAATCAGAGAGCAGCTAGCTTTGTTGCTAGGAGCTCTGTAGCGGGTCCTAAAAGGTAGCTAGATGAATAAAACAGAATAATAATTTTAAAACAAAGGTAGTTCCTATGATATAACACCTTATTAATTAGTTTGTTGTGATTTAAAGTTTGGAGAAAAGTGTTTTTGCTTATGGTCATAGGGGGTCAAGGTGTGGTTGAATGTTTTTACTTTACTTTCAGGATCTGATAGTGAACTGATAAAGGAAGTAAAGGTCATGTGACTGGACAGATGTTAGTTTTAGGAGTAAAAAGTTGATTATTAAAAATAATTTGGTTGTTTTTTGGGAGGGAAATGTCAATTTGTTTTTAAGCAAGCATCCTTTTAAATGCAATATATATATATATTTTTTGCATGTATATTTTGACTTAAATTTGAGCTCACACCTAAACACACACACGCACGCACAAACTTGGCAGACGCTGCCTTGAAATTCCTCGGCAAACAGCGAATACTTCCTTTGTTAGATCTCACAAGTGGAGGGGAATTTCCTCTTTTTCTCTCCGCTCTGAGTGCTGTGTCAGGTGGAGTCTCAGAAGCCTCAACCTCGAACGGGTTTTCCCCAGTGACGCCCCCACCCACCCACCCCCCTCCCTCACGCACACACACACCCTGCAGAGCGCCTCCACCAGCATTACCACATTGCTCGCCTTCAGTCAGCTGGAAAGAGGCATGACACGGGAAGCTGTGTGCACTGTGGGATCATGGGACAGCACCACAGCTGGTTTTTGTCACACTGTCATCGTCTAAAAACATTCGCTGTACAAACAGCGGATGCACTTGGGAGCAATTTATCTCCTTTTGTGTTATTTGCTCGCTGACATCCTCGTATTGTCTCGGTAATGAGGTTCTCACTGGGCTTTGCTGCTGGTCATTGAGGTGAAAACTGCTTGTTTAATGAGGTCTTCTTCTGAGGTTCATTTGCTTCTTGGTGGATCCAAAGAGGGAACGGATATTCTCAACCTTTCAGAGTGAACTGCTGCAAAGGTCACAGCAGGTCTGGAGTACGACAAACAACTGCTGACATCTAGTGGACGGGGTAAACAGCTGATGGTTACTACAACCTCAGCAAATTCCTATTTACTTAGAGCAGGGGTGGGCACACTTTTTGATTTGTGAGCCAGAAAGGGTTCTAAAATTTGGCATAAGGGCCGGACAAGGAGCAGATGGAAGGAGAGATTGGGTAATCAACCTCATAAACTAAAAAGATAATATGGAATTTAGAGAAAAACATGCTTTAATTTGGATTAAAAGTCACATATATTCATTTTAAAACAGAAAATGTGGGAATTTTAATTTCTAAATTTTGATTTTTGTTCTCTTTTTGGTGATCCAATGGGTTGATGTTCTTCAGAGGAAAATACGAACTCAAAGAAATCAGAAAAATCACCATCTGAAAAACACACACGAACGCCAGAGAAACAACACCATTCATGAGAAGAAACCAGAAATACAATGAAAATAAAACAATAATTGGCATTTTTGATTCAATGTATTTTAATTTGGAGGGCCAGATTAAGTAGCTTAAGGGGCCGTATGTGGCCCCCGGGCCGTAGTTTGCCCACCCCTGACTTAGAGGATGAGCCACATTATAAAAGAGAGGCTAATACTCTGTGTTGTGGGAGGATGAGTAATTCAAGCCAATTTGGACATGCTTGCCTTATTTATTTTAAAAATGACTATTTCTTAGAATATGTTTTTAAGGTGCCATTAAAATTTTTATCAAATGTTGAAATACATATTTTCACTTTGCTACCAACTTTGATAAAATCCTGTAATAAACCAGCATTTATATAAACAGTCCAAATAAATATCTTTTTGGGTCATGTCTGTAGATTGGAACGGCCAAGTCACAAGTCAGCAGATGCACACCAAACTAAATAAATAAAGCTCATGTGTTTGTAGTCGTTTGCAAAAGTAAAAATTTTCCACTTTGTGGGCAGCCTAAGCTTTGTTGTCGTGGCAACAGTCTGGGATGGGAGAAAGCCCCCTTCTCTTGGGCGCCGTGTCATTTTTTTTTTATGCCCCGATAAGAAGACTTTTCATTTTTTGGCTGTTCCGTTGGCTCAAACGTTGCCATGGTGACATCCTTTTGAGAGGCGGAGTCAATCACTTTGGATTTTCTCAGAAACTTTCAGGGTTTTTGACAGAATCCCCCCTCAACTTGTTGTCTCGATGGATAAACTTTGTACCTGGAAAGCCCAAAACACCAACCGATCGAGTGAAAAAACATTGAATTTATTCACTTTTCCCATATATTTGCATACACATACTCTGAAATATACCAACATTAAAGATCATAGATAGTGAATACAAATATCCCCACAATCCATGTATATTACCATATATGTGCAAGATAATAGAATATTTTTTTATATTTCTGCATTCATATGTTACACTATCTAGTCCATGTTCTGCAGAGTTAATAAAAATGGCCTTTTTCATTCATTTCAGTTGACCGTCGTGCCTCAAAAGCTTTAATGAGTATTCCAGCTGTCATTATTTCAGGTTAAAGTGCTCCATCGGACGAATATCGATTTACAGACACTGAAACGTTTGTTGCCGATTGAGCTCTTTGGCTTTGAAGGTCGTGAATGAAATAGAGCATTCCGATTAACTGCTGGATAAATACGGTTCCTCGTGTTGCTTTTTGACCTTCTTCAACACCATTTTCTTTTTGCCAAAAAAAATTAATAAAAAAAAGTCTGCCATCATTCCCGATTGTCACTTAGAAAAGAAAAAAACAAAAAAAGCTCACAAGAATGACGAGAAACAGGTTCCAGGTAAGAAATCTCATGGAAAAAGTGTGCTTTCTCTAAATACCTGCAAGAAAGGCCCTTATTTTAAAGCAGGAAGTGCCTTGAAGTTTCACCTGGGGGGGGGGGGGGATTATTTTTGCAAAAACAGGAAGGAGAGACAGACTATGACCTTTATGATGTAACAGTTTTCTTTTTACAACCTCAATCAGTGAAGATTGTGACGATTTTCCCACTGAAATCGTACCTCAAACCTGAAATGTCTGACGTCTGTCTGCGCGGATGTGCTTCTTTTTGCATAAATTGTGGCTTTTTTTTTTTTTTTGTTGCTTCTCCAGCCTGAACTGCAGGCGTGTGCAGTGGAAATGGGTCCAGTATTGCTTTGGAACAGAAAGGGACCAAAGAATCACTAAAGATGCAGGCGGCGTGGGGAGGGGAAAGGGGAAAGGGGGGGTTAAAATCTTAAAAACAAGAATTGGGAGGTTTTTTTTTTTCTTTCACAAAAACAAACTTCTACTGTCCTCTGCAGGCATTCATCTGTTCCTCGTGAAGCGAACGTCGTAAAGGATCGGGTTATTAAAATACAGTACTGTACTGAATACACAGCCCTGACACCACACATGCTAAGCTCTCTGGCCTGTAGGTTATGGCTATTTCACGTTTGCGTGAGTCTGCTGTCCCTCGCAGAGCTGCTCCACAGAGATCCTTCTTCTGTTCAGAAGAACTTCATGACAAATAGATCAATTATTACAGAACGATATAAACCACGAAGTGAAGTCGACGAACTCGAAGGACGAAACGTGGAGATGGAATACCAAAGACACAAAGACCCTCCTCCACGTGGCGTCTGCACAACAGAAGCAGATAACGGATGAGGAGGCGCCCCACGGTTTGCTGGAGGTGGCGTGCGGCTCCTCAGAGATGTGCTTTTGTTTCCGGCTTGTGAGATCAAAGCTGTGAGGACGAGCGTGGCTTCCTCCACAGCTGCCGTGTTCTCATTGTGTTTCCATCGCACCTCTGCGGGCTCCACCCAAAAAAAGTGAAAGTCACAGTGTCACGTTGTGTTTCCGTGTCCCCGCCCCCCGTGTGCGCACCTTCAGGCCCCGCCCTGGCGTTTTTACTTGTACAGCAGAGGGATCTGGCTGTTGTGACAGTGGTTGCGACCCATCTTGCTTTCCGCTGGGTAGAGATTGGATGAGTTGGAGAAGGAGGGCGGGATGGAGTGATTGTCCATGGTGGGGTTGGGGTAGCCGGGTGGGGGGAGCAGCGACTTGGGGTCAGCCTGGGCGTTGTGGTTCTGATTCTGGCCAGAGGAGGGTCGACGGCGGTTTCGCAGAGCCTGCCTCTCGGCCAGCTGGTTGCGGAGCGCAGACACCCGCTCCTCTTTCTAAAAACAGAAGAAGAAGAAGACAGAGTTCTGTTGATCAGTGGTCTCCAAACCAGCACAGACTGGTTTAAAGGGTAACCAAACACTGAATCAACTTTTTTTTGGTTGTTGACCTCTGTAAATGGGGCTTTAAAAGTGCTGCCCTTCTGGTTCTTGCGATGTTTTTAACAATTTAAAATAAGGTTGTTTAATTCATGAAAATACAGTTGAAACCATCTGTGTGCTGCCCCCTACAGGTTGAAATTAAGGATTGTAGTTGAATTTTGTGTTTGGTCAACTGGTCCAAGTTCCGGAGATTTCATCAAATCAAATCAAACTATTTATAAAAAAGTGCTTCTCATACTTTGCGCAGCTCGAAGCGCTTTACATTAAAAACAAAAACATACAATAAAGCCCACCCCCCACCACCACCCTCTATCAACACATACAACCCATGATCCCACACAAAATGAATACAATGAAAAATGCGATAATAAATAATTGTAAAACAAACATAAGGCTTGGCTCTGCTGTGAGGAAACAGTATTGGGGACTCTATCATACCAGGAGCCAGCTCGGTCAAAGGAACATCGCCATGGGCGCCCACCCAAACCGGGACAGAACAGAGTCCATCCAGCTGTAGCTGTGAGGCATGCAGGGCACAACAGGGAGCCAAACACAGCAACGAACGCCAGCAACAGCAAGCACCCAAGCCAGCCAGGAATGTAGAGATGATATAGATCACAAGAAACACTGGGTTAAAATCATAAAAATACTAAAATGAACATAAAGTATTGTATTGTTGCATGCTGCAAGGCAGTATAATACCCAACTTTGATTCCGTAACAGTCGGTTGTTGGTTAGTGCAGTCACAGCTTTAGTTTTGCCTTCATTTGTCAAAAACCTACAGGATGCCTACACAACTTTTCGGTGGACTGAGGTTTAGTGCAATTACTTAATAAAACTTAATTCAGGATAATAAAATAAACAAAATGAAAATAATTTAGTTAATTGTTAGTTTTTCTTTATCCGTCTGCGCCAAGTGACCGGTCGGTACCGGTCAACCGGTCGGCTCAGACCTTATACCGGTATATTCGGTAGATTAGTACATTAATCTTTTACTAACGTAACAGCAAACAGACAAACAAATAAACTTTGAGGGCATTTCCTCTCGGTGTGACCCCGAAGACTTCTTTTGATCCACTTTAAAAGTGTCCACAGTGTCTTTTAATTACAATAATGCTGTAATTTCAACCAAGATTTAAAACTTGTGTCGTTTTTAGGACATAGTTTCTGCAGAGCGCCAGGAGTTCATTAGAAATGAATTTCTGACTTGTGGACGGAATCACTAGTGCCACGCAACTCCGCCCCCTATTTCCTCCCTGTTGTTGTCCCCGTATTTTCTCCATAACAAATTCAATTTTTTTTTCTTTTTTTCTGTCGAAATTTAATATTTTTCAATCTGCATCTTTTCATCTCCTTCGGATTCACAACAACTCGAATAAAGAAAGATTCAGAAATGCAATTTTAAATTTCTGTAATATTTAATATATATCCTCCATCACCAGAAAAATGCCATAAGAACATCTGAACAGTGCCACCCAAGCGGGTCTTTAAAGCAGCTGGAAGACACTTTATCATTGCAGCAGCAGATAAAAACAGAGGATTGAACCGCCACCTTAATGTGGTGGAGGGGTTTGAGTGCTCGAGTGATCTCAGAAGCTATGCTGTTGGGGGCTTTTGCCCCTGGTAGGGTCTCCCATGGCAGACAGGTCCTGTGTGATGATCCAGACCAAGAGCAGTTCAGAACCTCTTCATTTGACACAAGAACTGAGTATTCTGTGGGAGTGTCTTGGCTGACACTTCTCTGCAGAATTGCATGGCAAACAGGAACCGACTGGACTGGTAGACTGGGGTGGTGGTTCCCCTTTTCAAGAAGGGGGACCGGAGGATGTGTTCCAACTACCGAGAAATCGCACTCCTCAGCCTTCCTGGGAAAGTCCATGCCAGGGACCTGGAGAGGAGAGTCCGTCCGATAGTCGAACCTCAGATCCAGGAATAACAGTACGGTTTCCATCCAGGTTGATGAACAGTGGACCAGCTCTACACCCTCTCCAGGGTGCTGGAGGGTTCGTGGGAGTTCGCTCATCCAGTTCATATGTGTTTTATGGATTTGGAGAAGGCGTTCCACTGCATTCCCCATGGTGTCCTGTGGAGAGTGCTCTGGGAATATGGGATATAGACCCGGTCCTGGATGAGAGGAAGAAGATGGATGGAAGGACGGATGGATTTTGGTGCCAAAACTGCTTTATAATTAGACTTAATTCCAAATGCTGCCTTCGTACAGTCTATATGGAGGCCCACGGCGTCTATGACTGATGAATGTGTGTTTGCATGTTTATCTCTCAATGTTCAGAAAAAAATGTCAATTATTCTTGGCATCCAACATTTGTTTACATGCCCATATGGTTTGCACAGTTACCACAGTGACGTTTCTAGTGGAGCGGAGTCCCCGACTGGATTATTGTGACTCGCACAAAGACCGAGGTGTGCACCAATCTGTGTTTGTTTGAGGATTTAGAGGCTTAATTCTTTGGGAAGTGTTTAAAGAAGTTCCGTGTTTTGACTTTATTCTGAAAATCAGAAGATTAAATTTTGTGTTGATTTGCTGTTGAATGTCACAGGTTCAGAAAGACGTCCTCGCGTCTGAAGATGGATATCGTCCACTCTTGATGCTGGGGCCGTATAACAACCCCACATGAGTATTACACCACCGCCGTGCCAGTAAGTGGAATCCTAGAATGAGGCATTTGCTCTGGTTTTGGTCGGAGAAGCAGCTCATGCTGGCGTTTGTCTTGTGCTGAATTCTTGACTCCTGAGCTTGTTGCTGAACTTTGACAGATGATGAGCTCTCCAGTTTAGATGTTAGAAGTCGGGGACAGATTCGGTAGAAAATTCGGCCCGAAGTGCTACATGATGTAATGTGGAAGCAACAAACAATGAAATTAGTTCCAGTCCTTTTTTTTTTTTTACTCACCTGTGTCAGTAACACTTCTCCTTTTTGTTTTCAATTCTTCCACTCGTCCTCGCCGGCTAACTCAGTTAGACTGAGAGTCCTTGAGTTTTTTTTTTTTTTAGGTTTTTTCTTTAAAGCTGAGATCTGAGTGTTTTGATAAGAATAAATAGTAGTGACTTCTATGGATGACTGTTTGTACTTTAAAGTGTTTATTTGGTCTTTTTTTATGTAAAACAGAAAAAAATGATAGATTACTAAAAGCATTTTCTAATAAGTATTTAGAATTTATCCTAAAAAGTGGAACAAAAAAAAAATTGTCCATGGGGTCAAATCCGGATCAGCTTAAAGTGAATGAAAAACAAGAACAAAAAAAAAAAAAAAAAGAATTTTAAAAGCAGTTTTAAAGTCAGAAATATTGTAAACTTGAAGGAATTATTGAGAATTAAAAAAGAAGATTTGGGAAAAAAAATGAAAATTTGAAATTGTTTCCAATTAAAAAAAAAGTTTATTTGTACTTTCAACCTTCCCTTTTTCCGTTGAGCTTTCAGTTTTCTGTTTTCACTTTCAATTTTTGCTGTTAAGCAAAAAGTGTGGGCGGGGCATGGCTTTGAGCTCATTGGCTGAAGAAAAAAGTTGTAACATAGCTTTTTTAATTAAAATTTTCATTTTTTATTTACCATACATGGTTCCCATTTTCAAGTTTTATTTCAAATGTTCTTTTTTTATTTTCTAATTTTTTTCAAGTTTACAATGTATTGTTTTCAATTTAAAAAAAGACATTGAAATTCTGTTTTTCAAATCTTTAATCTGCTTTTTCGATCACTTTAAGCTGATCCTGATTTGACCCCATACTTGTCTTCTCCATGAACAGGAAAACAACAGCTGATGACAAAAAAAAAAAGATTTTCTGCTACATATAAAACCAGGAAGCACTTAAAAAAAGTGAAATATTCTGAAATGTCTCTGTTGATCCATCACTTCAAGGCCGAGCAGTGGGTCTGTACCTCCTGGATGATCTTCTGCAGCTCCCTGTTCTCGCGCTCCAGCTGCCTGGACTTCTCCTCGTCGTTGTTGTTGGTGGAGGAGCCGGTCTTCAGCGTGTCCTGCTGCTCCGACTGCCACTCACCGCGGGTGATGAGGCGCCGCATCTGCATGAGCCACAAGTCAGCGAGGAACGCACTTGTTCTGAGAAAATCTAATTAGACATCTCTGATGTTGGCAGCCCTTTTAGTTACATCACTCTGAAGGATATTTTCAGCTCATAAGTGTGATTTTTTTTTTTCCTCAACAATTATTCTGATGACATCTCGGCTGCTCAGCGCTCGCTGCTGCGCGTTCCCCAGAACTCCAGAAATAACCTGACAATCAAACTGTGATGGCGATGCTGCCATCTCAAGTTAATGAGGTTTGCATTTCTGCAGATGGATTTTTCCCGCTGTCGGAAAAACGTGGAACATTTCTTCCCACTAACTGCAACGTTTGACAGCAGCAACAAAGTCGGGAGTTTCATTTAAGCTTTCAATGGGAGCAGGTGGGATTCTAGACAATGGTTCTGTCTGACCTTCCTCTCTGAGACCACACAACACGGAGATGAGAGTGAGTCAACGGTCAGATCACCTTGGGTACAAAGAGCACCACCAGAGTGATGTAGGCCGAGAAGACGATGGCGAGAGAGGCGAAGGCAAACGAGGCGTCCTGCTGCGAGGACAGGATCATCGTCACCGGAGCCGTGATCAGACACAAAACCTGCGAAAGAGAGGAAGATGAGGCCATCGTCACATTCATGAAGGCATCAGGCATCTGCTCGTCATTCTGCAGAGGACTCCTGTGTGAAAACAGCATTAAAAAGTCATGAGTGGAGTGACAGCGGCGTGCTGACGATCACCGCACTGCTGTCTCATCAGGGCCTGAAGCTCAGAGAGGAAGGAGGTCCCCCAGCAGATGTCATTAACTATTGACATCCTCATAAAACTGAAATGTGTGCATCATAACATTAAACTGCAGCATTCCGCTCGTCCCACCCGTCACGGGGCCGTGTGATGAAAACAGCATGCAAGCATCAGTTAATGGTCTCGTAAATAAGCACAAGTGATGGATAAATGATGTGTTTATCATTATCTGTTTGTATCTCATTATGGTCCTGTCGGATTTTTATGGAGCAGAAAACCTGAAAGAAAAAAAACAGTAAAAGAAGTAAAAAACAGAAACCGACAGCTGAGAGATTGAAGCGTTTTCTGTAGATGGAACTGAAGCGTAAAATCTTATTTCACTTGAAGAACTTAAATTGTGTCAAATGATGCTGTTTATTGTAAAAAGCCCAAAGAGCTGTTCTAGTTTCTCTTCTAGTGCTTCATAATTGGATGATTTTCGCTTCGATAGACGAGGTATCGACTGAAGAGTTCAACGACCCCGTTCTAAGAGAAAGCGATCGTATTTCGCTGACATCGTCGCTGCAGGCTGGATTTCAGATAAATGGTTTTAAGCTTTAAACTAATTACATCTCGTTAATTTTTGAAACGCACACACAAGAGATTACGATCCTTTCGATCAGCGAAAACATGAGAAAGAGATTGGTCAATAAAACCGCACAGACGGTGTCATTTCAGTCCACCGGTGAGACCCTGTACCCCCCCTGTGGATTGTGGGTAGTGGAGCGGCAGCACTGTATGAGCTCAGTTAAGTCTTTGTCACATGAACCCGTATGGGGGTTGACCGGTGCGGGGGTTTTGGGCTTTTGAGTTGTCGGTGGGGGGGTCATAGGTAGGAGTGGTCACTTTTAAGGAACGGCATAAAAATGGAACGTACCACTGTCATGTGGTAGGTGGATCAAGAAGTATTTGCAGGACCACTGATTAAGTTCAGGTGATGCTGGCATACGATTTCCTGACGCCACACTCTAGCTCAGGGGTCGGCAACCCAAAATGTTGAAAGAGCCATATTGGACCAAAAAAACAAAAGTCAAATCTGTCAGAGCCGCAAAAAATTAAAAGCCTTATAATGAAGGCAACACATGCTGTATGTATCTATATTAGGGCTGCCACAAACGATTATTTTAATAGTCACTGATTATTTTTTCCGATTAGTCGACTAATCTGTTCATGGCCAAAGTGGATGTAAAGATGCTGAAGTTGATAACCAGCTAAAATATTAGTTAAATGCCAAATTTACCAAAAAATAAAAAGAGCCAAAGTTAGCCTAAATAGCTAGCATGCTGCTGAAATATTAGCTAAATTCCAAATTAGCCTTAAAAAAACGGAAAAATCCTATATTAGCCAAAACAGCTAGCATATAGCTGAAATATAAGCTAAACTCAAAAATTGCCTAAAAAAACTTAAAAAAGCTTAAGTTAACCAAAATAGCTAGCATGCTGCTAAAATATTTGCCAAACTCCAAATTTAGCCTTAAAAAAATGGAAAAATCCTATATTAGCCAAAACAGCTAGCATATAGCTGAAATATAAGTTAAGTTGCCTAAAAAACGTAAAAAAGCTAAAGTTAGCCGAAATAGCTAGCATGCTGCTGAAATATTAGCTAAACTCCAAAATAGCCTAAAAACCTTAATAAATGCCAAAATATTCCAAAAAGCTAGCAGAATGCTATTATAACTTTCAACTTTACTACAATCTGACTTCATACAATATAAAGTAACGACTAATCGACTATTAAATTAGTTGTCGATTATTTCAATAGTCGATTAGTCATCGATTAGTCGACTAATCGTGGCAGCTCTAATCTATATTAGTTATATTAGCCTACTATCAAAATGACTTAGTTGGTTACAAATACATAATGAGCCTTCATGATTAAATGTTTATTTAATCCTGTGGAGAATGACGCACCACGTGACTACACTGTTGTAGGATGAAGTTTAACTTCATTTCAATATTAATAAATTACAGTTTGTTTTATTGCTTTGATGAAATTAAAGAAATGCATTAAAGAAATCTGATTTTTGATGTCATTTTTATTTTGAAGATTCTAAAAAACAACAATAAAATGGAACGTGCATAACGTGCCCCTTATCTGGGCAAAAGAGTGCAAAAAAACGCAGCATGCTTAATAAAAATAAAACAGCAGCCTTTTGAAGAGGTAAAGTGTATAAAATCAAATTAATACAGTTTAAGTTTGATTTCAGCGCAAATGTCAAACAAGTCAGTGCATGAGTAAAACGCAGCAGCATGCTCTACTCTCTCTCTCTCTTTTGACAGCGTTTCTGAGCAACAAACCACAATGATATCCCTAACCCCGGGCTTACACCGCTAGAGTCACGGCTCTGTTGCGTTGCGGGAGCGGACTAGCTACAGCCAATGGCTTAAGTGTCATTCCAAATATATACTGACAAAAATCAGAAATTACGAACGCTGAAAGCGGCCTGCCCTACTTTTTTTTTTATCGTTTTCTCGTGATAACGAGATAATCAATAATGAAAAATGAAGCGTCCCGCTCTCTCTTTCCCGCACTTCATCCGTTTTAAGTCTCTTTATTTTGTGGTTAACCAGAAAAACAACAGCAGAACACTCCACAAAAGTTGTATTCACTAATCATTTTATTAGTGGGGATACCTCGAACGCCTTCATTCCGTCTCATGCACCAGCCCTCCTCCCTTTATTTACCCCAAACCTCCGAACAGCTGATTGACAGATCACTGCGCATGTTGTGTTCAATGAACTCCAGACATTAAATCAGTCCGCTACTATGCTTTTGACATTTTTATACAATCCTCAGAAAAACAAAGCAGTTTTTCAGAAAAAAAATGTCGAGACTTTTTAATCCCTCGATTTTATAAGGATCAGTTCTGGGGTTCAATAATTTCCATGCAGAAACGCTCGGCAGACCTGAATTCTGTCAATCTGTCAATGTTTGTTTGGGGTTAAAACAATGATCACAACGAAAAATGATTTCCCTAACCCCTAATTTTTCCATTTTCCAACATTTTGGAAATAGCGCCTGGGAGCCACTACTCAGCGCTTAACGAGCCGCATGCGGCTCCGGAGCCGCAGGTTGCCGACCCCTGCTCTAGTACTTCATAAGATGTGTACTGTAGGGGGGGCGTATCGATCAAGGTGAAGTATCGATACTAGAAGGATGAGGTCAATACTTTTGATACTTTTATTGCAGGTTTTTTCAGCATTTACAGTTAACATCTTGAATGCCAGATTGGGCAAAAAACAGCATCATTTTAGTAAAAAAAAAAAAAAAAATTCCCTATTTGTGCGAGAAACTGCCTAATCTTGCAACATGACCTGTCTAGGTAAACAATGCACCAGCTCCTCTCATCTTTGGAGAGCTGAAAGTCATTAAAGAACCCCATATTTGCACACAACGGCTGTATTTTTCATTGTGTTGTTTACGTTTTTATTCATAACAGTTTTACTTTTATTTACTTTTTTCACTCGTGAGATTTTATTACAGTTTTCATTATGTTTGCAGTGCTTACTTACATTTTTGCTTTTTTCAAAATTTGCACCAGCAACTGTTTTCTTCTCATTATAATGATATTTGAATAAATATAAATAACTTATTCTATATTTGATGCATGTTAAGTACATATTGCTGTAATTAGCTTTTAACATTTTTCCTTTCCAAAAGTCTCACATAAGCTATTGAGACTTTAGTGAAAGGTAACGTCTGCACAAACAGTCCCACCCACAACTCAAAGGAGAATTTCTCATGAACTCCTGCTGCTCTGCAGAAACTATGTCATAAAAAGACTACACTGACGTTTTGATTTTGGCTAAAAACGGCACAATCCTAATTAAAAGACCACTGGGAACGATTTCACAATAGATCCAAAGACGGTTGAAGAGGGACACAGATTTCACCCATTTTTCACTCCCGTTTCCAGGTATAGGAGCATTTAATACTAGATCTGTAATGAATTTCTGGAAACTCAAATATTCCTGATCTGCTCCTAAAAGTTTTAGTACGAATACTTGTGACATCCAAGATTACTGGAATCTTTATAAATACAGTGGTATGAAGTAAAAATACAATTCAGGAACAATGTATCTTATTCTCTTGAATGAAGAGTAATGCTGAATTTTAAGTTTGTAAGTTAAAAAAAAAAACATTAATGTGCAGTGTCAGCAGAATCAAACAAATCTTCAACATAAAGTGTTCCACTCACTGACATAAGTTAAGGAAAAACCAATTTGCTTTAAAGTTTCCATTCTTTTGATTATGGTAACTCTTTGTTTTTTGAAGCAATTAACAGAATTTCGGTGGATTCTGGAGTGGAGAAAAGGAAAAACTTTCCATACCAGCTTTACACCAAAATGTAATAAAGTGTTGCAGAACTTTGAGAAAAACTGTGGAGAAAATTTTCAAGATTAGTTGTTAAAAAATCCAAACCAAGCGTCATGTTTAGGTTTTTTGTTGTTGTTTATCTTCCTGCTGAACTTAACCAGACAGCTGATACACAAAAAAAAAACTTATTTAAAGTGAGAGACACCAATTCTTTCTGTCTAAATATTTGTGTTTTTATCAGTTTTGCAGAAACGGATTTGCTATTCTAAATAAAAGGTGTAAATGACGGTGATTAAATACATGTCTTAAATTGTCATATATCCAGTAACAATACTTACATATAGCGACAAACACATTATATAAAAATCCTTGACTCGTGAATTGAATTTACATAAGTAATGATCCACGGCCTTATTTACAACTGAGTTGTGAATGGGATTCAACTGTTTGTGATCTGAAGAATGGAATCACATGTGAGGGACACGAGTTCATTTAGACTGATGTTTCCAAGTCCGAGTCCAACACTGTGCACATCTCTGTAAACACTAGAAATATGAAGCTGTAGTCATTTCCACTGAAGGACTGGAGCGGTTGAAGTCAGGATTTCTGTTTTGTTTCTGTTCTCTATGACTGCAGTGATTAATATTATTGCAACAACAACTGTTTACCTGTAATTACTTTGGTAATTATTCTTTGTCAAAATTAATGGAAAAGTTACTTTAAAAAGGTAATTATGAAGAATTTGGACAAACCCCGACGGCCAAATGGATATTTTGTGCTTTTAAGCAACAGACAGATAATTGCAGCATCGGTTCAGAATCCTCTAGAGGCGAGCAGACAATGACAAAGTGTGATGGAGTGCCGGTGTGGACTCACAGCTACGTTGTAAATAGCCATCCCCACGGCTCGATGGTCGTTGATCTTTTCAGTGGAGACAGACTTGGTCTCGTAGGCCAGGAAGATGCCCAGCAGCAGCAGCAGACCCTTGTAGCCATAAACCACACCTAGAAGAGGAACGGGGAAGAAATGGAGTCACATTTCTATGTACTTGAAAACATGGGCTTTATTTTACTCATTTGTTGACCTCAATCTCAGATCACAGTAGAATGTTCTAGCACCTCCAATCTGTTCAGAAACCAAACTTCCTCTATTTATTTACTGAAAAAATGTTTTTGGTGAAACATTTAAGTTCGTTTCTAACATTTTTTGATTAGATTATACATCTGTGTGTTCTTCTACAACTGGAGACACTCGAGACGTATCTTTATGAACAAAAGATTTTATAATAATATAATATAATATAATATAATATAATATAATATAATATAATATAATATAATATAATATAATATAATATAATATAATATAATATAATATAATATAATATAATATAATAATATAATATAAATATAAATATTGTTGTCTAAGTAAGGTAAAAAATAAAATAAAAAATCCCTAAAAAAGTACATGGAAAAGATATTTTTGAAAATCACAAAAACCATAATCAGCAATCCACTGTAAAGAGTTTTAAGAGAATATAAATGTTTATGTTTTGGACCACAAATCCCAGAATTCCCTCTTGATATTCTGAACTGATAAAGTAATAAAATCATGTTTACTGTCGTTTATTTTTGCTGCCTCAACATTCCAAAAATGAGCAACAGGGTGAAATTAATCAAAATGTGAAAAATTCAAGAGTTAAATAAAAAAAAAAAATATATATATATATATATATATATATATATATAATATATATATATATTATATATATAAATAAAACCATTCTACAGTTATAATGGATAGAAAATAACTCATTATACATCAAAAAAGATTTTTTTTTGTCAGAAGACTGTATAAAAGTACAGACAGGATGTAAAGGCAGACTTCTAAACACTGGAATGGTGATGATTTTTTTAATTTAAAGTTGGCTTAAAGAAATCATGAAAAAAATCTACTTGTTTGAGCTTTTAAATGTATTATAATGTTAGTTTCTCACAAAAAAATGACCCCAAAACGGCATTTTGCTTTTTTTCAAGCATCTCTGAGCTTTCCTTTAAGAGCACCAGGCCCTCCCAATCAACAAGCGGGTTCTCACATTGTGACATCACAAAGTGCAAGCAGCCCCTTCCTGGAAGAGTTTGCACTGCTAGCTCCGCCCCCAGGCTAACATACAGACAAACACTTTCATTCCAAATGCACTAAATGCACATCCCTTTTTGAAAAATTCAGATGTTTGTTCTCGCGGATGACACGCTTCTGAGGTTGGCTCTAGGATGACTTAATGAAATGGGCGACGCCCTCAAAGAGCGAAAGGCGGAGTCTCAGAGATCGAAGCGTCTTACTTCCAGGCTAATAGTATGATGAAGGCCCTTTGATATTCAAAAGTTGCTTGAAATTGTTCTAGAAACTCAAGATAGTCTGAGATTCAAACATCACACACTGTTGAAAGTGGTAGTTGTAGTAGTATTATTGATAATAGTAATAGTTGTAGTAGTAGTAATAGTATAAATATTATGGAATCATAAATTTTCCACTGATATTCCACACACTCAACTACAATCTGTACCTAATATTGACTCTATTCATTTAGAATCAGATATACATTTTGTATTTATTTTCTGTGTCCATCATTTTAGTTAGAACTTGATTTTTAATAAAGGTTAAAAACAAAAGAACATTTTTAGTTCAGACTTAAAGAGACTCTTTACTAAAGCTGAAAAAGATCTGCTTTGATAAAAGCTACAAACTAGAACCATATAAAACCAGAAAACAATCAAATAATTGTATAGTTTTGTCTTCTTCTACAGATTTTAGCTCTACAGGCTCTTTTCTGACTCTTCTAGAAGACTAAACCCTCCCTCTCCAATCATGTTCCATGACTGGGTCAGCAGAACCGTCAGAATAAAGTTCTTCACATCTTTTGAATCAATGGTTGATGTTCGTAGAGTCTCTGGAGGTTCCTCCAAAGCCAAACGACTTTCAATCGCAAATTAGAAACAGAAAATTCTGTTTTAAACTTTGAGTGTTTTAGAAATGAATTCAGAACTTGAAAGCTTTTCACAAACATCTGTGAAATATTCAAACGTTGCTCTTTGGAGTCTGACGCTCCACCACAACAATATCAGGCTCCAACAGCAAACACTGAAAATGCCATCTTCAAATGTTAACTCCTGACAAGAAAAGGTTTTTAGAAGACGGCCAAGGGGTAGCGGCAGAATGTCACGGAACCTCCAGAGATGGGACAGAGTTCAACTGTCATCAGCCTCTTCACTTCTAACCTTCTGCCTTTTGTTTCCTGGTTTTGTGCTTTTCTCTTTTTATTATCTGTATGAACTAAAATGTATCAGTTCTGATTCAAACAACCAGAAGCTACTTTTATCATCCAGGATTCCCAACAAAAATCCCAAAAGATTTCACTTTAACAATATTTCTGTGAAAAAAAAATTAGTCAAAACTGGAGTAAAAACCCACTGGACTTAAAACAGAAAGTTTAATAAAAGTGTTGATTTGGTGACTGTGATGTAAAATTAGCATGATGCTAATGCTAGACAGCTGTTCTGTTCTGTCAAAGTCAAACCGTATTTTCACTGATTGGACTTTAAGATGTGAATAAAATACAACAAAATGAATCTCTCTGGTATTCATAAAAAACATTTTTTTTAAATAATGAAAGAATTAAATCATGAAAAACTGCAACCAGCGTAAGATGAGCAATGTGCAATTTGAGTTTACAGTTAGATGAGAAGAAAGACCTATTCGTACCATTCATAAATTACTTTTATGCAATGTCATTTTCTTAAAAAATAAATGTTAAAAAAGTAAAGGTATTTCTGTGTAAAACAGTGTTACTCATATTTGTTCTGTAAAACATTATAATTTATTTATGGAATTAATATTTTGTGTTTAAATGGAACTGATCAAACAGTTTAGAGTTTTATTTTGAAACTCAAAAGCTTTTGTGTGAATTTTCAGGGTTTTTTTTAAATATATGGATGCCTTTTCTCAGTTTTCTGAAAAAAAAAACAGTTGGAAACATGATCCTTCAATGCATCTGTTATGTTTAATTATGATAGAAGATAAAAAATGTAAATTTAAATTACCTGCTGATGATTACACGTTCCTGTGAGCAACAGAGTGTTCAAATTTGACAAATATAGTTGTTGAGGGAATAAAATATGTTTTCTTTATGCAGCTCCCTTTCATTGGCTTGTGTTTCTTTAATGCATTATGTTCATTTTTTTCCAGTGGAAATGAATAAAAATGAATGAATGAACCTATTGTGATATTTATCATTTTCACCTGAGATATATATTAAAAAAATATATTTCTTGGTAAAAAAAAATATTCTGTATCGCCCAGCCCTAGTGTCAAACTAAAAACAAAATTCTGAAAGAGGATCATCAACCATTAAATAAAACAAATCTTTACTGAGATAAAAAGTGATGGAAATAAAATGTACCTTTGTACTTTTTAATACACATTTGAATATACTTTAGTGGATTTTACATTTATAGTTGGATTTCAATTGACTTCAGCACTGTTTTATTGGAAATCATCGATCATTGGATGTTTGTTCCTCACGGCTCTCCGTAGCAGATACTCCAGCATTACTGTCTCAACCTTGCTTCAAAATGCAGCTTCATGAAAAGCCGAGAGAACATCTTATGTTGCCTTTTTTTTTACTTCATCTTCCCCATAATAATAATTCGATAACCCCCATTCTTTACATCTGACTGCATTTGTTAAACCGTGAGATAAAAAAAAAAAGAACGCTAATCAAAAAGTTGAGACTCCAAACCAAAAAAAAGACTGTCTGGATCTGAAGAGGAGCTCGAAGGTGATGGTTTCATATTCAGAGTTTTTAGTTTTAATCATTAATAAAGTAAAAGGAACCAGAGAGTGGTAAATGAAGAAAATATTTGCTTTCTACACGATTCATCTGTGTTCAGTTTGGACACTTTTCCTTCTTTTTTGTGGTTTTCACTCTACAAATAATTTTTACTCCCTTTAAAAATGATCAATTTTACTGCACATTAAAAATGATGAATTCAAATAAACATTGAATATTTGTTTCTTTTTGTACACATAAACTTAGCCAGTCCTGTTTTGTCATTTTATAATAAAAATTCAGGAGTAGTCTGGAGGTAGAAATGAGTGTTTGGGAAGTGACCCCCCCCCCAGTTTAGCTCTCAGCTTTGCACACGGACCCGCCTGCTGCCCTCTGGAGGACATTTTTCTGCGTTCATGAAGCAGAACCGCTTCCTCTCGATTAGTTTCCCTCTCATGACATTCAGAAAACCTTCAGGTGCTCTTGTGTTTTCAAAGAAGACAACTTCTAGACTGATCTAAAGCCACAAAAAACTCAAAGCAAATATTTGAAGGAAAAACAAAAATACAAAGAAAATATTCAGTAAAACTGGCGGCTGAGCCAAAGAGTTATATTATATAGTTCTGATAAACTTTATCTTACAATACATGCGTCATTTACTGAGGAAACACTTTGGTTTCCCCTTTGGGGCAAATTACAAAATGCAGAAACTTCCTGAAACTGCTTTTGAACAAAAGCTCAGACTAACAGACCATTTATTCTTTATGAGAGAAACCGCTCTCAGCCACTGTCCCAGTTTGTGACCCACATTGTTTTCATTTTAAGATGATCACACTTTTATAAGAGCCACCACGATAAAAAACCCAGCAGGGACGATGCAGAGGGACGACGAGGTGAGATAAAAGCAAAGAAGAATCAGGGGGAGGGGCTTAAACAGAAACGATTAAAAGCACATGCCTACTTATGCTTATGTAACTGGTCTGTCTCAGTTGGTCTGCGTTGTGTTCATGGGTGGGTGAATAAGGATCAGGCTCCAACGTTGAGGAATTCTCTTTTATTCTGGTTAACAGAAAAACACATTATATTTCTGCCGAGGATTTTCATCAATGCTTCCCCCCCAACGGCTCAGCCACAGCCCGCAGCAGTCTGAGTGCGCATGCACCTCCCCCCCCACAGCACGTGAAATAAAACATGTAAAGAACATAATAAAATGAGAAACTAACATCATACCTGGTTAACAGAAAAACACATTATATTTCTGCCGAGGATTTTCATCAATGCTTTCCCCCCAACGGCTGAAAATTACATGAAAAAGAAAGAAAAGTCAATATAAAAATATATGAAAAATGGCGCGAAAGTGGCACATCGGCTCATTTAAAATAGCTAATAACAAAAATAATACATCACAAACCAAAGAAAATGAATGCAGAACACTTGCCACTTTTACTACATCCAGATAAAACAAACAAAACACAGTTTAAGCAAATAAATAATTACGAAAAACGGACACAAGGAGGAGCACGTCTTACCTCAGCCACAGCCCGCAGCAGTCTGAGTACGCATGCGCGGCACTCTGCTGCGTCACTGTGGTGAGTTCAAGTACCCTCAGACAGACGAACACCCAGGTAAAAATGTTAATAAAAACTATTTACAATGAATTTGGTGGAATTAAATAAACAAAACAAACACCTGTTACACTTACATCTCCTCAAAACTTTTATTTTGAAACTCCATGAAAAATCAAGTCTCATATTTATTGTTTCTGATCATATCGACGTCCAGATCATTATTTTTATTGTCCGTTTGATCGTGGCGCCTCAGGAAAACTGATCATAAATAAAGCAGCAGCAGAGACTTTATGAGGTCTGTGGGAACAAATAAGACGGTGTGACTCATGGTCTCTGGTTGTCATGGTGATCCCTGCATTTTTGGGAGCTCGGCAAAACAGGAATACAGTCGGGTGAAACATCTTGTAATAATCAGCCCATTGCCACAGACTTTAGCCTGGAAACTTCCCACTCTGGGACATTAAGCTTCATTTATTTTTTGTTTTTAGTGTCACCGTGAGGAGAATCGAGCAGCAAAGGTGGAAGAAAAAAAAAAAAAAAGCACATTTTCTTTAGCCTAAAACATTCTGAACCAGTGCATTATTATTCAGGTGCATTTTAAATTCTAAATAGAGTCACAACATATAGACTTATGATGATTATGACTTATGGAAACCCAAACTCTATTTTGAATTATAAAGTCATCTTGAAAGATTCACTCCAAAGGTCTCCTGAGCCTTTAAACGGTCCGTCAGTCTGAGTCAGAAAGCTGTGACATCATGAAGAAGACTGCTGACATGACAGAGGATAGTCATCACAAAGAGCACAGGCCACAAAGAGACACGTCTCAACAAGCTGGCTGTTCAGAGTGC
Source organism: Oryzias javanicus (assembly GCA_003999625.1). Classification (NCBI taxonomy): domain Eukaryota; kingdom Metazoa; phylum Chordata; class Actinopteri; order Beloniformes; family Adrianichthyidae; genus Oryzias; species Oryzias javanicus. The sequence goes on along the minus strand of CM012452.1, from coordinate 33,324,043 downwards.
TGGATTCAAGCATGAAAAGATGCAGCAGCGATAGAGATAACTGTGTTTTCTGGAGTCCAGTCTGAGCATCTGGACACTCAGAAGAACTCTCCTTGGAATCCCAATTGAATATATGAGTGTGGATAGTTTCATTTGGGATTCTATATAAAATACAAGTTTCTCTTTTGAACTGATTCATATATTTTTATGTGCAAATAATCAATAAAAAATAAGCCAGTATTTATGATGGTTGTAGTTTTGCCTTCAGAGCCATCTTGTAGCAGTAATACCGGCAGCAGCCACAAGAGGGTGACAAAAACACAAAGATATTTGCCACTTTGCTAAATTGCTACATAATTATTAATGATTCTTCGTGAATCGGTAAAAAAAATGATTCAATCTTGTCAACATCGTAGCATAAAATGTAAAAATCGGTTCGTCACAGCCTGTGCTTACATTTAGAAATTCAGAGCTGATGACGTTTCTTCATGCAGGCTCGCTGTGTGCTAGCGGAGTACGCTGCTCTCCCCTACTAGGAAATTCCCGCAGCTCCTTCGGAATCAAAAGTTTGACAATCCCTCCAGGATTTTGCGATTGCAACTATTAGAGCAAATTCAAGCAAAACCCGAGATTTGTCGCTCACCCTGCAACTTTACATTTTCACCGCAACTTTGACCAATCTCCCGTGACAACACAGCAGCTTAGCGACTGTTCAGACTTCTTCCTGGAAGCCGTGCTCTTTTTATGAACTCTGTTTTTTTTTTCTCTTGCAAAATTAAATTTGTGTTTGCGCTGAGTGCGAGCGAGGGCGAGTGTGCGTGCGGTGGTGTGTTTAATCCTTCTGTGTTAGTAGGAAAGCAGAGAGTTTTATGTCAGGGGCAAAAAGAAAAAATGTTTGTCCTTAAAAACCTTCATTGTATTGAGAGAAAAAAAATAATAAAAATCGTGACTTTAAAACTTTGAATAGACTGAATTTGCTTGAAATAAACACATTTCAATGTTCAGAAACCCATTCTGACCATGCTAGATCTAAATCCCTGTCTAGTCTCGTCTTTCCTGAAAAACTTGCCTTTAAATGATCGTACTCCAAGTGAAGACAGAATTCACTGAACTGAGGAAGGTTGAAACTTAAGTGTGACCAGTACTGAAATGTGACGGATCAACAGAAGAAAATGTTGGATGCATTTTGATTTTGTGTGTACTTTAAGAGGTTAAATGACAAATAAATAAGTGTAAAACAGCTTTTACATGGCTGTTTTTTCCGGAGTGACAACTTTTTCCTTGTACTGATTTTTCTGCCTTGTGCAATTTTTTGTAATTATTACTATCTAACATAACAAACATTAAATGTTTGCACAGCTTTTATGCCAAATACACTTTTGTAAATAAAAATAGGAAGTGAACTGGATTGAAGTCTCTTCTGCTCCTCCCCTGAGGCGCAGTGAGCTGCTGAAGCAGCTGCGTTCCTCAACTCTTGATGCTGAGGGGTCAAAAGGGGGCGCTGAGTGACATTTTCAGAGACTTTGGTGCGACTTGTCTGGGTGGGGGGGATTTGAACCCACGGGGGTTTAGGGCGATCGCTGCCCCACCGAGCCAGGATTTAGTCAGAGGGCAGTGATATGTGCACAGGAGACTGACCGAGCCACGTGTTCATCTTCTCTGAGCTGCAGTGCTCCAACAGCGGCTGAATCAGGACGTCCAGATCTTCTTTGGGGGCTTCCTTCGTGAACTTCTACTCACGCAGCAGAACAGGCGGGAAAGGAAAGGAGAGGAGAAAAAAGACAGAACTATCAGATGTGAAGACTTTCAAAATTCCCATGATGATGGAGCGCACTTAACTCAGTCGTTTTTGAATTTTTGTGACTAAAATAAACAGAAAATATTCTTATTCTTATACTTTATGTCACTAAAATTTGAATTCTAACCAGCGCACGTCTGAGGATTTAAATAAAGATCGTTCCAAAGCAGATCCTCGACGTCTGCAGGAAAACAGGAAGTGGAAACCTTCAAATGCAGCCACAGCGGTGATTCACCGGGACAAACACTTGATGCATTTACAGCTCATGTTTTCCTTCGTTACAGCTGTTTACGCTTCGCTCCCAGCTGCTGCAGCCAGATGGTTTCAGCAGAAAAAATCCCTGAAACAGCTCGGCGAGAGGATGCAGCAGACGAACGGGGAGCGGCTCCTTCAGGGACTCATGGGAAAACTGACTGTCAGTAGGTCAGAAATTCTGGCTCGTGACTACAGTTCTAATATTTCTGAGTTCTTTTTTAATGTAATTTAGAAATCTTACTGAAAAAAAGCTTAATTAAAATTGGTGGAAATGTTTCAGTCTGAAGGGTGACTGGAAAAAAACTGACATTAAAGACTCCCTCAGATGAAGATGGTGATTTCAACATGTTCTTGTAGTATTTTTCTGAGAAATTAAACCTATAATTGCATTTCTGAGTATTTTTTTTTTAAATTCAAATCAAAGCAAATTAGGAGCAGACAAAAACAATTTCAGTTGGAAAAATCCTGATGCATCTGGATCAAAACTGTATGACTGGATGGATGTGATGGAGCTCGCCATTTTGGTTGCACCGCTAACGTTAGCTTGGGGTTGTGAAGGGCTGTAAGCTAGCAGATGATGGGGAATGAGGACTGGCTTATTCAACACAAAAAAACAACTTTTTTTTTTTAATTTGGCCTAAAAACGACATTATCATAATTATAAGACCACCTGGAATGCTTTGAACAAAAGATCAAAGGCTGATCAGAGCGGTACTTTAAGAAGAACAAAGATGAATCGCTCAGAATTATGCTTTAAAATATTTGTTTTTAACGTTTTAATCGTTGACTTTTGTGTTTTAGATTCTGTTTAGTTTCAATCTGTATTTTTTGGAGTGCAACCATGTCTCCATCACATCATCTTATTTCTGTAATTGATTATCTTTGTTATACATATATGTTTTGTTTTCTTATGTATAAATAAATCAAATCTAATCAAATCATAGAGAAGTAAATATATATATAGTCAGTGCAGTTATCCAGCTGAGCAGAGCATCAAACATTAAGGTTTATTGTGTTGTTCCTCACTTTAATGAAGGGATAAGTGGGTGGAAGTAAAACTATCTACAGAACGAAACATATCTACAATAAAACGGGTCAAGCTTATGGAGCGGAGTCTGCTCCAAACAACCTGATATCCTAAAAATGCAGCACCGGCCATCAGGCTGCAAATCCGTTTATTTTTGGTAAAAAAATCTGGAAAATAAAAATCTTTACTTTTAGAAATATACAAATAAAGTACTTCAGTTTTGAGAAAACCATCGAACTTCTCAGCACACAACATCCCAGCCTCTCCTCACCAAAAATGAGTGATTTAAGTGATACTTTTTCCTAAAACTTAAATGAAGATAGTAAACTTTTAGTTTACTTTTTAGTGTTCATTTTACAAGTTCATGTAAAGTTTACTTGGATTATACTTAGATTTGTTTTACAACTGTAAATATATTTACCTACATTTATCAAGGTCCTTAAACATTTTCTTACACAGAAATAAAAGTGGAGTAAATGCATTTCTTGGGATATTTCCAGTAAATTAAAAATGTATTTTAATACAGTAATCAGTAAAAATGCATTACTTGTAAACTTTAAAAAGGATATACTCTCATAAACTTAGAATAAACTTGCCAGTAAACTAATATTATACCAGAAAGTATACTTCTTAGTATACTTTATATAAACTAAAAGTGAGCTAATTTAGTACCAATATTTGTTAGTAAACTGGCCAGCATACTTTCTAATTCTACTTTGTAGACTAGGGGAAAACACACTTTCCAATACTTCAAAACATATACTTGAAGTAAACTTATTTTCGTTAAGGGTCAGCAGATTCCAGAAAGGATAAAAGTATCTGCTGCATAGTTAAGTTTGTTCATGATTTGAAACAATCAAAACTGAATGTGTTTTTTGGTCAAATATATTAATCCTGATTCTGATGCATGCATGATAATGTAATGTTTGTTGTTTATTGAGCTAAATCAAATACTATACGTCTACTTTTTATCTGAAAAAATGTGTTTTTTGTTTTTTAACTGATGAATCCAAGCAGACGAATGGATCAGTGTGAACAGTGAGGTGCGTCTCCAGCTGTACCTCCACTGTGATGTGCAGAGGATCCACGCCCTGCCAGATCACCAGCGACAGGAAGTCGATTCCCAGCAGAACCCCGACCGTTGCGTAGAGTTTCCACGGCTCCAAGGGCTGCTGCGCGAGCAGAACACACACGGACGCAGGAAATCAGACACACAGCAGCCGCCGCCGCCGCCGCCGCCGCCCTCCAAGGGCATCTCCTCAAACGAAGACAAACTACCCGAGCAACAACACGCTGGGCGTCCTTGTGGTTTCTGCATGAGTGGGCATGATTGGGTTTTTCTGTGAGGAGCTGCTTTTGCTCTGCCACCTGAGATCCGGCCTCACAGGGAGGGTGCTGTCCGTCCGGCCCCTGAACAGAAATGAGCTCCTTTCTTTCTATAATTGAACCATCAAGGTTGTAGCAGCAAAAACAGAGAAAACCTCCACAAGTCAGACACACACGGCAGCCCTTAGTGAGGAAGTAACGTCCACACAAAGCCGTCTGGCAAATTGCCCTTCTGCGGACATGAAGAGTTGAAAGTCAACTCGATTGGATGTGCTGGCGCTCCAATAGTAAACCCCTGAAGGCTGGATTTCTGCGTGCAGCTTCAATGCTCATCTGTATTCATAAATATTCCATAAATGGGTTTAATCTCTCATTCTTCTGATTAGGTTCTAGAAATTCCCACAACCAGTCGCAGATTGTTGGCATCAGACTGGCTGCAGGATACGCTATCTGACGTTATCTGCGGCGCCGTGGCGCTGCGGGCGCACGCAGAGGACCTCTCGCAAGCTTACGTTTGAAAGTTTTAACTGAGCTTTTTATCAGCCGAAGCCACGCACCCCCCACCCCCCCCTCCACGCATCCTTACCTTCTTTTTCTCCTTCTTCTCATCCTTCTTGGTGAAGAGGGTGTGGACCCACCAGATCTTGGTGAACATGCTGCCGTACGCCAGGCTGAAGCCGAGGCCCAGGAGCCACAGGCGAAACTGCAACACACCAAATAAAGACGTTTAAATGTCATTTACACGAAAAAAAAGGATACATTCATAAAAAAATTTTGATTTGACATGAGATGACCAGAAATCCATTTCTATATTACTGACTGTAAAAGTGGGCTGATTGTTTTCTGCTTACATAACCAGACAAAAATAGGAAATTTACTGCAAATATTTTTATGGAATTTTGAACATTTCCAAAAAAAAAATTCTCTCAGAACTACGGTGGCCTACAGGTGCAAATCACTCAACACGAAAACATTTAAAGATCAAAACAACAATAAAAAAGCAGCAAAATAAAAAAGACAAACATGATTCTTTAGAAATCAAAACAAAACTGTAGGAAAAAAAAAAAAAGAGTAATTTCCAAAAGTCAAATTGAAATGCTAAAGGGCCAATGCCATCCAAAAATCAGCTTTTTGAGCTTTTGATTCCATTCCTCACTATAAACAACCCCAAAGCGGTATTTTTGTCCATTCAGAGATTTCTAAGTAATCCTCTAAAAACGTACGCTCTGAGCACCAGCCCCTTCCAAACCCACGAGCGAGTGTCACAAAGTAAGACGGCGCCCTCCAGGAAGTGTCCCCAGTAACACCAAATTTCTCCATAGAGCAGACAGCTGCGATCAGCAAAAACCTTTCATTTTAGATGCAGACTTTAGACACGGGGCTCCTTTAAGACCCCCCCCCCTTCCTTTTTCTTTTTGTAACTTTTTTTTATTTATTATTCTGGTTTTGTTTCTGGAAACATTTTTGAATCTTTGACTCCACTTTTATCATTGTTTTAAATGCAAACTATTGGCTGAAACCAAAGTCAATTTATGTCTTTTCTCAAATCTTAATTTAATAAAGTGTCTGAATGAGGCTGCAGACCAGATTGACGTGCTGCACAAATTCAGAAACATGCTGTTTAATTAAAAAAAAACAAAAATCAAACTTTAAGGGTTTTAACATCAGGACATTTTAATCTTTTCTACAGAAATTCCAAAGCTGTTGTGATTCTTGCTGCAGTATTTTTCATACTTTCACATCTCATCTCTAGTAAAGTTTTTGTGTTTGCTGCTGTTCTTTTGCTGCAGCTTTTTGTTTCGGGTTCATCCACAGCAGCCTGAGCTGAGGCTAAAGGTCGAACAAAAAGCAGAGAAAACCCACAAACAGGTTGGCGCTGAACGATACCAACATTTTTCTAAACTCCTGTTTTTGTGTCAACACAATGCAGAGGAAGAAAAAACAGGAAGACGACAAAGACCCAGGCAGAGAGAGAGCAATGTGGAGGAAAAAAGATGAGTAAATACAGGAAATGGGACAAAGCAGATTTCACAAAAATTCAGGTTTTGGTCATTTTTTGAGCAAATGCAAAACGCTTATTAAATATTTGCCACAAGAAAAAAAAAAACTTTTTTTTTTTTTTTTAAGTCAGATTTTACCAAATACTTGTAAAAATGTTTTGTTTTTTTTTATCCGAAGACCAGTGCAGAGGGAATTTACGAGAAATTTCTGCAGAAAACCATTGTGCACCATTGGTAAACTTCAACGCATTGCAGTTGAACAGTTTGTGATTTGAAAGTTTAATCAGAATTCATAAATAGAAAATGTTCATAATATTCAAGTATCTGCTACAGTTAATGGGTTATGATGTCCTATCTTCAGTTTGGGGGAAAAAGTAGTGAGCGTGTCTCCGTTTCACATTAAAATCCGGGGCACTGCATAGTCTCGCACTAATCTTTTGGGGGGTTTGGGAACAGGAAGTGAACTCAAAGTCCAAGTAAATTGATAGTGTGTCATAAATGCATGCAACTTACAGTAGTCCTACAATTACCTGCACAACAATGGGATGTTCCATTTTCATGACGTTTCTTAATGAGGTCGTACGAGTCTGTAGGGAACTGCAGGACTCACCTGCGCTCCCTTTCAGATCCTGTCACCTCTCTACTGTTCTCCATGGACCAGCACAACCCAAAAATCTCAGAACAGGTCAATCTCAGAACCATGCGTGCACGCAACTAAAAACTAAAATGTTTTTTGATGTCAGAATCAAATCATTTCTTTTCAAAAGCATCAAATTGTCATAAATTACTTGTCATAAATAGAATATGCAGACCTAATAATGCGCTGCATGGTGATGCGGCGGTCCTGGTTCAAGTACCAACTGGGATCTTTCTGTGTGGAGTTGTCATGTTCTCCCCGGGTTTTTTCTGGCGACTACAGGTTCCCTCCACAATCCAAACACGTTTCAGAAGTGAGTAGATGATTCTAAAACGTCTCTGCGTGAATGTGAATGTGTGCGATTGTGACCCTGCGAGTACCGGTACCGTTCCAAGGATTCAATGCCACCGGGACGTGGAAGAAATAATTATTTTTATTTTATTTAACCCTTATTTATCCAGGCAGGACAGATTAAGAACAGAAAGATCTTTTGGGAAAGTAAAAAGAAGATACAAGAAAGTTATTAGAAAATTATTATACCCAAGTTTTTAGAGTTGATGTTCCACTAGTGTTATCATCTGGTGTCATAATTAATATGAATACATTTGCATAGCATTCAAGTTTAGTGTTTGTCATTGGACAAACCCCCAAACCTCCCAGGCTGTGGTAAAATCCTCTGGTTGCAGCCACATAAAGGTTAATAGATAAAAAAGGGTTTAGAAAGATAGAGAAATAATGACTAGCTTATAATTCTCTGTTGAATTTGACTTTGAATGAGCATGCTCAGTGTGTTTCACTTCTGTAAAACTTTCAAAACTAACAACTTTTCTCATATATTTTAGGTAAACCCAAAAATAACCCTGGACATTTTCTGTTGCTGTAAAACTAAAACTTTAAATCTGCTTCAAAACATGAACCACCGCTCAAAAGTCCAACCAGACATTCCAGAGTTTGTGAAAAGTTTTCTCGTTTCACTTTAAAATTAAAAGATGGAACAAATAAACAAAAAGAAAAGTCCTGAAATCAGTTTATAAACTTGAGTTTTCACTGTAATTTTAAAATCTTCACGTTTCTGCATTTTATAAATTTAACAGCTAAATTCAGTTGAATTATTTCTAAGTTTTACTTAAACTAAATGTTTGACTGGCATGGTGAATAAACAAGAGGTTCTGACATTTAAATTCAAATTTATCAAACATGGTGATGCTTAATAAAAGCTCAAAATCATTAAACAACTAAAACAAATAAATGTAAAAATAAGTTTCACAAAAAAAAAGATGGAAGCAAATCAGTAAAATAATCAAACTCAGCACAGCAGAGTCTCATGCTGTGTTAAAAGTCTGCATTTAAAATTTGTGATAATACCAAAAAGAACAGATTACAGTAGATTCACATTAAAATACACAATTTGAGTAACAATGAATCCATTTTTAGAAAAAGATGATGAAAATGCCCTACTTTACAAACAGAGGATGGAAGGTAACATATTCTCTAGATTTAAAGAGCTGTGATTAAAATCTGAACAAAGTGAAACACTTTGAGAAAACTATATTTTATAAAGGTTTTTCATTAATAAAAATACAACACGCTTACATGTCACACATCCAAATACAATCTGGTCATAGCACCTGCCAAAGTACAGAGATGATTTAAAAGAAGAAAATATTTTCTCTGCATCGGTGAGGAAATGAACCGACACGGAAAAGGAGACGGAGAAAGATGAAAGCGGCAAAAGACAAAAGCGTTAAAGAAGGACGGAGACTGACAGACAGATAAAAGAGCGCAAGAGGCAACAGGGGAGGCTGAAGAGGGGGCAGGAAAGAGCCGATGATGAAGGGGAAAACGCAGACGGTAAAAGGTAGCAGCGGAGAGAAAAAGGCTTCTGAGTGCGACAGACAATTACTGGACAGGAACAAAGAGCCAGGAGTGGCAGAAATAAAAACCTGTGTCCCCTCCACCACACAAAAGCTCAGCATGGCTGACCGAGCCGTACTCCCACTCCTCATTAGACTCCATCATCCACACTTTTCCTGTTAACAGGAAGTCCCGGACACGTCGAACGCAGGACACGAAAAGTCAAGCAAGAGTTTCAATTTGTGCTGTTCTTCTTTGTTCTTTGAAACATCTCAATAGAACAATAAAGATTGTTTTTTAATTAAAAATGTAATTGAGCGAACACTCAATTCTGATTGGCTGCAGGGATCCATTGATCAGTGATAACTGACAAAGCCTGGATGTGTGATAATATTGCGCCGATCTAAATCGCTGTTGGTGACCTGAACAACAACCACAATAAGCCTTTAATGTTAAATAGTTTATTGTTCTTCTGCATTTCTTAACTTATTTGAAACGCCGTGATTATACATTTATGAATAATTTTACAAATAAATGTTTTTTTTTTAAGAAATTGTTCACATTTAACGATCATTTAATGGTAAATATTTATTCAATAAAAGCGTTCTGGAATCTTTAGGACAAGCATTAAGATGTGAACTTTGTTTCTAAAATGATGCTTTGGATCACTAAACTATTTATTGTTGTTGAAGTGTTTTATAACGTTCATTGTTAACAACCTCAAAGTGGGATTTTTGATCCATCCACACATTTCTGATCATTCCTCTAAGAAGCTGTGCTCTGAGCACCAGCTCCTCCCACACAGAAACAAGCGGGTTCTCCCGAGCTGAGGTCACAAAGTAAGAACAACCCCTTTCAGGTCGACTTTGAGCTGCCAGAACCGCCACCAGGCTAACACTAACAACCAATTAGCTAGTGCTGCTTAGCCGCTAGCTTCACCGCTTGATTAGCTCAGTTGCAGGTAATAAAGACAGATGATGTCATGAAATAGGCGGAGCCTCAGAGATTGAAGTGCCTTACTTCCAGGTAGGAAAAAGTCTTGCAAAAGTTTAATCTGAAAGGCTTAAGAAAAGTATGATGGGACCATTTTTAATATTGTTTGAAATTCTTCTAGAAGCTTAAGATGAAGAAAAAGAAGATCGAGACATCACACGCTGTTGTTCTTCTTTTTGTGCTTATTTATTTCAGTTTTGAACATTGTTATTATTATTAAGCAACCATAAACATGTATCTTATCTCATAAATAAATTGTTCTTTAGCGTGCCAAAAGTTCTACATGATCAAATATATGGAGATAGTTTCCCCTGACAGACTAAAGAAAAGCATGGTAAACACCAGGGGTCTGCAAGATGCGGCTGCAGAGAAAAAAGCAAAGTTTTTATCTTAAAAAGTCACTGTAAAGTAAAGTAAAAAAGTAAGATAACTTATCAATCTGCAAGCCTCTAAGTACAGTAACCATAATGGCTCAATAGTGGAAAACTAAACATTTTGACACATTACAGTGTTTTACGTGGACCTCATGGTTAAAAAATACATTAAGTTAGCTGTGTTTTAATTTTAGATTCTCAGATTTAAGAATTTTTGACTTAGTAGCTCCACAAATGTTTAACAGAGAATGTTTTCTGTTTTTCATTACTACATTACACCACATACCTCTAGATTTGCTCCATCCAGACGATACTATGTGACGGAAGTCTTATTTTGGAACGGCAGCCTGACAACTGAAGTCATATTTGAGAAAAAAAAAGATTTTCTCTTAAAGTTTGTTTTATTAATACCTAAATATATATATATATCTTGTAAAAATAACAATAACATAAATAAAAAATCATATTTTTCTACATGATGTGTGGCTCCTACTCGGTTGTAGTCAATGAGAAATCGACCCGAATAGCTCTTTAAAGCGCCTATACCAGGGGTCTGCAACCTTTAACATTTAATGACCCTCTCCAAACAAAACGCCATTTTTTATCTTTTAAGAGAGTGTTTTTGGAGCATTTTTCTACTGACGGACACATATAAAATCACTGAGAATCAAGAGCAAACAGAACAAAGTTTAATAAAGCTTGTAGTAACGAAGTAAAAGCTACAACTGACAGGAAACAAGCTCCCTGCTCCATTCCGATCCATCCACTTGCAGACAAATAGATCCATGCATTTCCAGATGTTCCACGTCTGAACTGGAATCTGGCTGGAAAATGAATGGATAGCTCCAATATTGCTTGTCCTTTTTGTTGCAAAGCTAATATTAACTTGAGGTTTTGAGGGGCTGTAAGCTAGCAGGAAATAATGTAAACAAAAGACATAAAGAAACTGCAGGAACTATGTCCTTAAAAATGTTTACAATTTTGGCATATACTACATAATTAAAAGACCACCGGGAACATTTTTATAGTGGATGGAGATGGAGTGGGTCTTTAAGTGACCACAGCATTAGCAGGATAATGCTAATGCTTTGAGATGTCCATTATCAGAAATGAATGGATTTCTCAAAGGTGTGAAATGTTAAACATAAAGCAGAACATGTGCTACAATCATCAAATATAAGAAACATCTTTCAAATGGTGAAAAAAACAACATTAGATTTAATAATTTCTGCACTTAAAGTATTGATGATGAAGTCAGTTACAGTGAAGTACAAACATTTTTTAATGTTTAAAGTAATCTGGTCTGATTCCACAGCCAGCGGAGGAAACTTTTTTACCCATCTATTTGTCTGCATCGCTTTAATCTTGTCCATCCATCCATCCATCCATCCATCCATCCATCCATCCATCCATCTTCTTCCGCTTCATCCAGGACCGGGTTGCGGGGGCAGCAGTCTAAGCAAAGATGCCCAGACTTCCCTCTTCCCGGCCACTTCCTCCAGCTCCTCTGGGGGGACCCCGAGGTGTTCCCAGGCCAGCCGAGAGACATAGTCTCTCCAACGTGTCCTGGGTCTTCCCCGGGGCCTCCACCCAGTGGGACATGCCCGGAACACCTCTCCAAGGAGGCGTCCAGGAGGCATCGGGACCAGATGCCTGATCCACCTCAACTGGCAGAAGAAGAACAGGAGAAGTGGCTCTACTCCGAGCTCTCTCCGGGTGACTGAGCTCCTCCCCCTATCTCTAAGGGAGCGTCCAGCCACCCTCCGGAGAAAACTCATTTCAGCCGCTTGTAGTCGGGATCTCGTTCTTTCAGTCACGACCCAAAGCTCATGACCATAGGTGAGTACTGGAACGAAGATCGACCGGTAAATCCAGAGCTTTGCTTTCTGGCTCAGCTCTCTTTTCACCACAACGGACCGGTACAGCGACCGCAAAATGGCGGACGCCGCTCCAATCCGCCTGTCGAGCTTCCCTCACTCGTGAACAAGACCCCAAGATATTTAAACTCCTCCACCTGAGGCAGGAGCACTCCACCCACCGAGAGAGGACAAACTAATCTTGTCCACTATTTAAAATGTATTTTATTTTCTGAATGGTTAATTGTAGGAGTGATTATACGAACACACACTCAGACTCCATCCAGAATCCTGTCCGCTGCAGACACACTGTCACCCAGCACAGAAGAACATGCAGCTTGTTATGTGGATCTGGTCTCACAGAGACGATTCGTTCTTGTTTGAGAAAAAGAAACATCGGCGTCGACTGTGGGATGACACGACGCTGTCTCTGCCTCTGCTGTGTGCATTTCAATACTTTCTCCTCATTTCTTCCATGCTAGTCTTTACATTAAACGGTTTCTTTTCTTCATGTAACTGAAATGTTTCAGGTTTTAAATCATCATTTAAAATATATCTATATTTTTTTAAAAGTGTAGTTTCTCATTAATCCAATGTGGTTTTCTTGCTGTTTTACTCAGAAAAAGTTTGCAGCTTGTTGAAAAGTGATTTAAGGAAGCTTCGCTCTTCTGCGGCAGTTTTCCAGCGTACTCGTTTTTCTGTCTCTCATGCCTCCCAGCTACTCTCAATCAGTCAAAAAACGTTATTAATTTTAATGACGTTGATTTATTTTTAATTATAAAAACAATAAAAAATACATTTAAAAATTTGCTGAGGCTGTCTTTGACTGACAAAAGTGTTGCTGCAGATGGTTTCAGGGGCTTGAGGTTTTGTTAATTAGAGTGTGACATTTGGATGATTTTTATGACTTGTTTTTGATCAAATGGCTTTGGAAAACAGAATTAGTGGATGGTGTCTGCATACCTGGCAGACGACGGGGAACTGTGATCTGTGGACGTGGTGGCCGTCGATCCCCAGCGGAAACACCGCGGCCAGCGCCATCATGCAGCCCACCGCCGTCATGTTGTTCAGGTAGGGCTGGGAGTTCTGGATGTAGCTGGAACACATTCAACCCCAGACACAAATTAAGACAAAACCAAACACATTTAGACAAATCATGCGTCTGCTGAAGGGCAAACAGGTGGTAATTGTTTTCGCCGTCTTCCGCGAGCGCTCACAAATGGCACCAATTGATCTTAATTGTCGTAATGTTGTTTTTCATTCACTGCCTTTGTCAGGTTGGCTGGTTTTTGTCACACAGAGAGGGGCTCCAAATATGGAAACCCTCCAGGGCGTCTCCTTTGAAGTGTGATTTCCAGGCACGAGTCTAATTAGTGTTGACAGAAGGTGACAACCTGTCATCTGCGCAACAGAGCAACGGGACAATTTCAGGTGAGGAAAAACATTCCCTTTTACCGATTTACACAGAAAAATATGTATTTGTTATGAGTAGGAGGAGGAACCATTATATTTTTCTGCTTAACAGTAAATTGGCACAGCTGGAAAAAAACGGTTGCATCCAGATTGTATCTGTTGAATTTAAATGGAAAAAGGCCAAAGCACAGTGGTAAATAAACACTACCGGGCTGGAGATGCAGACTTTAGGTTTTGACCACATCCATCTGCAAGTACGCATAAAGTTCTGTGCATTTTTATGATTTTCTGTCCCACAACTGTTTAAATTCTATTATAATTTCTGGACTGAAATGTACAAAATAGAGAAACAGGGAAATGACATGACTGGAAGGCTGTAATGAGCACTTATGAATCCATAAAGGACTGTTTTGATTTCCTTATCAAAATGTTTTACACATTTTTTATTTTCTTGGATCTGCTCCTTCATGGCACCAAAACATCAAAATAACTGATAGATTTGTACGTTTTCGTGGGTTTTATGGCAGAAAAACAGACAAAGCTAAAACACCTGAGAAGTTAGGGAACAGAGATGCTGCCAGCTGCTCAGATGTTCTAATTTTGTCCCTTTCTTTGCACCGTAGCTCGAGTCAGCTTTCACTTTCTGTCTCTTTCATAGATGTTCAATTTTACCGAATGTCTATTATGGATCTCTGAAAACTCCAACAGAGATGCAAGAAGCTCGCTTTACTGTTTCTTTCTTTAAGAAAAACTAAAATATTAACTTTGATTAAAGATGAAAATAAACTTTTTTTTTTTTTTGCAAACTGACATTTAAACAGAACAAATAGAGGCTAATTAAAAAAAGGAAAACAAAGTGAGATTATTTTATTATAAAAACATTAAATTGTAACTCTTTGAATATATTAAACTGTTTTAAATTTTATTTTTCTTTATCTTAATTAGTGTGCAAAGATCTGGATAAAAGCTTATAGCACCCACACAGTTACAGTTAGTTTTTAGCAGATTAAAAAATTCAAAAGGAAATTTCTGACAAACACTTTTCAATCATTATGTGTTTCAAAAGACGATAACTCTCTTCAGTTATTGGGCAGGAGTTACAAGGGCATGGCAAAGCAACGAGAGTCACATGTTCAAACTTTATTTGAACTTATTTATGAGATTGTGAAGAAAACCGTGATGTGTATCACATTAGAAGTCGTTTTAATGAGTCTATGTTCATCTGAACACATTGCTGTGAGTTGCTGTGTTTTATTGTTGTCTTATTATGGAATTGTTTTTAAGAGAATTCTGTTAAGGAACTACAAGGTAGCTTTTAGGGTGACGTCACAGCAGCGCCAGGTGAATGCTGGGAAAAACATGTGGGAAGCGTTTTCAGTAGTATTAAAATAAACGGTCTGAAGAAAAAAAAAGTTGGACCTTTTATTCTGTCTAATAAAATGACATTTGTTACTTTACATTTGTCTGCAGCTCATCGGTTGCTTCATTCCTAATCTGTTTACATCACATGACGACTGGCATCGGTGGCAGATTTGGATCAGTTGTTCTGCTCCTTTCATCCGTTCACGGATTGTATTCAGACTGAGGAAGCTCGGAGCAAACCGAAGATCAGTTCGATAGGAATCGAACCCAGAACACTTTGAGAGATGGGTCTGGGAGTGGCTCCTGGTCCGGGACCAAGGTCCATTTCAGGGAATGAGCTCCGGTTTACTTTAATGTGCTATCATATGGGGTCCAGATGACCCAAACCTTACATTGACATGTTATTCATCCCATGACAAATGTGGATGAAGGATTTCATGTTTCCCATGGAATCCTGACGACCAAAAATCATTAAAAAGAAAAAAAAAAAAAAAAAAATGTTCAGCGCATCGTCTTGTGGGGTCCAGATGACCCACTCTCTATAAACATACCTAGGATAGCACAAGGATCACATGAAACAAATCGTTCCAGTCTAAATACACCCAAAGTTAGTTCAGAGATAGTTTTTGTTGGATTCTGTTTTTTTAAAAAATGGATAAAAGAAAAAACTTTCCCAGCTGCCATGGTCACATCAGTCTAGCAGACTGCTGACATAAAGCATGAGTTTGGTTTTGTCTTGTGTTTCTGTTTGTTTTTCTGGCATCAAGCAGGTGTTTCAAAAGGCTCTTCTGAACTTCTAACCCCGGAGAACCCACAGGGTCAAATCTTTCCACGGTTTTTATTGTTATTTTTTTAAAGAATTTAAATTCTTTTTTTCTCTTTTCTTTATTTTTATTTTTTGTCACTGTTAATTACCAATGGGTTAAAGAATTTTGACTCATTTGTAAGGGGTCTGTTTTTGTGGTGTGGATTATGTAAGGGATAATGATGATGAAGTGCGTTATCAGGAATTAATGCACGTGGAAGCCTGAATAGTCTGACCTGAAGTTCAGAAAGTTCACCTCTCGCCGCTTGTTTTTGTCCAGATGATGAAGCAAAAGTTTGTTTTAAAGAACGATGGTCCCCAACCTTTTTGTACCCATGAGGATTGTACCACGTCTGAGTTTTTTAGATCAGTTTTTCCCAAAAATCTGACTATTTGGTACATAGTTTGGCACATTTTCAGGCTAAGATAATTCAGTGGCAAAGAAAAGCGATATATAAGCTGATCATACAATAGGTCAAATAAAAAAATCAATTCAGAGAGAAAATTCCCCTCTTATCACTTGTTTTTGTCCAGATGATGAAGCAAAAGTATGTTTTAAAGAAGCCTGCGCAGTGATATAGAGCATCTTTTTTAATCCACACTCAGCAGCCAATCAGAATCCAGTGTTGACCCAGACCACCACCAGGTGAACTGATCCAGAGTTTTTTAGATTGTCCCTGACCTCAGACATCAGAAGAGATGGGCTGTTTGGGAGGAATTATCCTCCTGTTTGAAGTGAACACGTGTGTTACACAAAAACAACTCTGCCTTTAAATTTAAGCTGACGTGGAGCACCTGGTTGCCTGTTTGTATTTTTTTCTATCACTCATTTCCCCACCTGGACATATTCAACATGACTCACGCCTGCGTCTCACGAGCGAAGCAGTGTGTGGCTGTAAACATGCAATACTGAAACTGCCAGCTGAGTAACTTTGCTTTAATTAGAGTTTAGTGTCAGCACGCTGAAAATGTGCTTGAATTTGTTCAGATTTCTGTTTTCACTTTGGACAGATTTGAGTGGAGACGCTCTGCAGAGGAGAGTGGAAGCTGAAAGCAGCTGCCTTCTCCCTCTGCAGCGTTTTGACCAAATCACGTCATGGACGTTTCATTAGGACTCCAAATGTGTCAACTGGAGAAAAAAAAGGGCATAATTTCTCTCTTTTCAAGTTTCCAGAGCTTTATTGTTCACAGTTCTCTGCCTCAGTCTTTGAACTCAGATTAAAGTTTGGTCTCTGCATTTGAGTGTGACGGTGGCATTTATGCTGGAAATCTTTCCAGCTTGTGAGTTCAAACTGGAGCTTCAATGATAATTAAAGCTTCTAGCGGCAGTTTGCAGGCTCCTCTGTGCAAGAACCTTCACAGTCCACCTCTGCATCCATCACAGTGAGTGTTGGGTTTAAACAAAGTGCCAGCTGCTTACAGAATGATGGGATGTCACAGCTTGAGTTGCAGCCACTGACCTAGTTGACTCGTCTGGTGCTGATAAATTTGTTTAAAATTTGCAAGTGTCAGAATCTTTCCTTTTTCTCCCCTTAGCAACTAACCAACAGACACTGCAGCTCAAACTTTTATCAAGAATATTTGGAATATCTTTAGTTAGACTTGTTGTAGTTGATGTTAATTTAACAAACATGTTTGAAAGAGTTTGGATTTTTTGCCAGAAAAAAGCTTTTTGGTTGGTTTTTGTCAATATGCTTTTAGAAAGTGTTTTTTTCTGGATTAAATTGACCAAACTGTGAACCTAAAGGAAAGTTCATGAATAGATGAAGGTCAGGTTTTGACTAAAACCAGGAAGTAGGACCACATCAGTCTTTTCTTCTGGAAGCCTCTGGAAATAAAATCCATGAAAGACTTTGAGAACTGTGGGATTACGCATGTTTGAACCTCTAATTCAAGCAAAATGTGAATTGTTGACTCATGAAACCGTTGAATGTGAACTCTGACCCGATTCTGAAGAACTCGAGCACAATTCCCTTAAAATGAGACCTTCAAACTCTCTCAGTCAAAACGACGAGGATGGTTTACGTGGCCTTAAACCTGTTCCTAAACAAAGACGTAG
This sequence comes from Oryzias javanicus, assembly GCA_003999625.1. Classification (NCBI taxonomy): domain Eukaryota; kingdom Metazoa; phylum Chordata; class Actinopteri; order Beloniformes; family Adrianichthyidae; genus Oryzias; species Oryzias javanicus. The sequence continues at coordinate 33,306,305 of CM012452.1, read as the reverse complement.
AAATGAATCTGATTGTATTTTTGATTAATACAATCTGCTCTAATTGTCTTTTTCATGAGAATATTTTGAAGTTTCTTTTTTCTCCATTAATAAATCATGATTTTTTACTTAGCACTTTTTCATAATAATAATCGTTCTGTGATAAATGCAATCTGCTCAAATTGTCTTTAACGAGAATATTTTGATATATTTTCCTGCAGTAACAAATAAAGTTGATTACTACTTGAATTTTTTTTTTATTTTTAATGAGAATGTTTAGATTATTGTTGATGATTAATATAAATGATTTGTCTATGGATGTTTTTGAAATTCTATTACATCACTGATATTATTGATCTTTTATTACCTGAAACTATATTAATATTTGATTTTAAGTCCTGAACCGGATATTGATTATTCATGCAGAGAAAATGGTCGAGTCAGGGTGGGATTATATAAGTTCGCTTCCTTCCACTCTCTTTCAAGCGATCTATTTGTGATTTATTATGTGATGTGATGTTATTCCATGTATTATAACCTGATTGCTTGAAATAAACCATTTCATTCATTCATTTATTTATTCATTCATTCATTCATTCGGGTATTTGCACTAACTTCCTGTTCGGTAGGGATCAAACTATACATTTTGTGTTTATGCCACTCAACAATGATTTAGCATTAAAGTCATTGACTGTATAAGTAGGACCCGGACTGAGCCCCTCCCCCCTTTTCGTGTTCCAAACAGGAAGTACCCGCGGGTTGCAAGAAGGCCAAAGTTCCATAGACTTTCATTGAGAAATAGACAGTTATTTCTCAGTCATTTAATTTGTCAGAATAATCATTCTTGCTTTGATACTTCCTTCTTAGTTCGTTCTTTCTAATCCTAATTTTTTTTAAAGACATTTTTCTTAGTTATTCAAGGTATAAACTGACCAATCAGATGCCTCAGTAAAAGCGTGGGCGTCCTGCTGGCCCCGCCTCGATCGCTTCATTGATTTCAGTGGAAGGGGTGTGGCCTTCAAACAAGCCAGAACAAGCTCACTCGTGATTGGAGACAGTAGTTCCTTCAAAAATGTGATTCAGACCAACAAGGACTAATTGCTGTAGAGGGGAAGCAATTAGTTCCAATATGGCGGTAGAAGGCATTTCCAATGGGGAACTCAACGCTTGCTATGTCCAGTTTGTACGTATACAGTCAATGATCAAAGTTTGTCTCTGACGTGTTGATCCCATACAAACCAGCTTGAAATCTGAGATGCTCAAAGTCAGGATTTATGCTGACTAAACAGGGTGAAGGGTTGAAAATCCAGTATTCTTCCTGATGAAACTTCCACTCTTCCATTGTTCATGTCAAGGATAAAAACAATTCAAGTTCAGCTTGGGTTAAAAAGCTTTTTATATTTTAAAATGTAACCATTTCAATAAATAGCTGAGCTTGTGTGTCTTTTACAGCAAAACACTTTGAATCGCTTTGTGTAAGAATTGTCTTGTAGAAGAAAAACCTGCTTTGCCTTCACTGTAAAGTCCTTGAGTCAAGATGCCATCTCTCTAAAGAATGTGTTCCTTAAAATGGAAATGTGAACAAAGTTTGATGTCTGGATGTACAAAACAACATCGACTCCACTATGGGTCAGATTCTTGTTTAATATGTTTGTTCTGGCGTTCCTATACAGCCTGTCCTTTCTAAGGACGTCTGGGAGCTGTCCTTTTGGAGGGGGGTACTGTGATCAGCCATTTCCAATATCAATTTTAATTCTATATTTACTTACATTTGGGGTTTTTTTAAGAGTTACTTAGCTTATACTGCAGATTTACCCTTTTTCCCATTACACTTAAAGTTATTATTTTCTCAGAGCAGTGGTCCCTCATTTGTCACCAGAGCTACAGTACGTTAGAAGAATCACCTGTGATAGATGAAATTTACATAGTAGTAATATTGTTTTTTTTTTTAATATAATTACTATAGATGTTTTAAGGCTGTAAAACCTCTCATTACTCACTTTATACACTTTTCTCAGACATTTTCTCACTTTTCTCTTATGTGTAAAGATTTCAAAGTTCAAACCTTCATTAAAAAATAAGTCTCATATTATAGAATCAAAACAGAAGATTTATGAAAATTTGGAGAGATTAATTTATTCTGAACAGGGGACATGGTATGGAAAAAATGGATTGACTATCCTCTACGCTCCATCAGGACGTAGAACAAGATGTTCTGTTTAAAAACTGCAAAATTGCAACAAAAAATGTGCAATATTGCAAAAACTAAACCGCTTTATAGCAAGGGAACAGTGTGATTACACCACCAGATTATGGAAGCCTATGATTTCCATTGCTCATTCTCTATTTTTCAGCAATAATTTCTTGTTTTATTTATTAAATGTTTACTTTTTTATGCTTCGATTGTTTAATCAGGTCTTTTATTTCCTATTACGCCTGTTTCTGGTTTTCCAGCATTTGTTTTTTTTGCTGCCTTCACATCATAACAGAGCAGAAAAAAACGAAACATTCCTATTCTCACCAACTCCAACACATCTATAGACAGACTGTATTTACGTGATAGGACAGCATCATTCAGGCCCACCGACCGTGGCGCACACAATGTATGTTGATGTTATTCTGCTTTAATGCTGGTGAGTTTGGTAAACATGAGGGCAGAGATAAATAAAGGAATCTGAGAAATAACATTATGACCATCCACCCTTATTTTGATCCTAAAAACTTTTTGGATCCGTCTGTATTTATCCATCTGTGTCATGAATTTTTATTAAAAAGTTCTGAGTTCCCCCTCTGCGTCGGTCTTTTCCATTGACGTCCCGGGCGGGCGAGGTTGCCCTGAGGCTGCACTTCCTATTGACTCTGCAGCCTCGCATTAACATATAAACAATTTTGGTCAGCCGCAATGACCTCAAATCTATCCTTTAATGCCCCTTAAACTCAGACCTTAATTCAGTTACATTCCAATGAAGTATGATGGAGTTATCTCCTGATGGGAAGAGCTGCTTTTTATTATGCACAGTGTTATCTGGCGGCTTTGAATTATGTCTGATGGAGGGGAGGGGCAGGTTTTTTTGGCATGTTTTTCTCAGAGCAACTGTTCTTGGGAGATATCAGGTGTATTCCTTTCTGTCATTTCTTTTTAAACTCAGAGACACCAGAGAACATGCATTTATACATCAGCAGCATGAAATGTTGCAGCATCTGCTGTCGGATGCCAGATTTTTCTTCCTCAATGAGCTGATTCCGAATTGGCACTAAGCTCTCCGTGAGTACGTACAATGAAGTCATAAAGCAGAACTAAAAAGGAGCATCTGTTTTTTTTTTTTTTTTTTTTTAAATTAACTAATCCTAAACTGTGAAATCGCTGGAAGGTCGAAGGTTTGATGAACTTCAATGACACTCTGGAGAAATCCAAAGGTCAAACATTTCAGGTTCAGCTGCCAACAGACTGCACCTCCGAGACTGTTTTTCTTGCTCTTAACGTAAATCGATTTTGAATTTTCACCCTCTAACAAGCCAAACTTGTTCGTAAAAGCGGCTCTGCTGAATACATTTGATTTGATCTGACTCACACTGTTTTGGCTGCGGAGAGCGGCTCGGTGAAACTGGGTTTGAATGCAATCAAAGCTGGAAGAAAGCCTGACGAACACGCCGGAGCCAGCCAGAGATCCCCAACGGAGGGAAACTCGCCAGCACTGCAAACAACTCATAAGCTGCAAGCTTACGGACTTTTTGGACGTTAACTTTTTCTGACCCCAGACAAAATAAAGCACCTTGAAAGAATCGAGAGAGAGAGAGAGATATTCGTGTGCGCTTCAGCATCTTAAAAATGCATGTTTGAAAGAAACGATTGCTTTAAATGAACGTGTTCAAGACCATGGAGGTCACAAACTGGGGAGAAGGATTCATTCATAATCTCACATCTAAAGAAAATCTTTTTTTTCGGTCTCTCATGTTACAACAACTCACTTTCACACTTGGGGTGTGAAGGTGGTGAATGATCTGCACATGTGGAACAGATTGAGGTGGTGTGAAGACGTCATCCCCGTTCACTTCATGGAGCTTCACCCCCTTTCAGCCAAACTGAGACGGGAACAAACTCACAAGCAAAGAAACAAAATATATTATTTTCCCTTAACTATTGTCTCTTAACAGACTAGGGCAGTGGTTCTTAACCTTGTTGGAGGTACCGAACCCCACCAGTTTCATATGCGCATTCACCGAACCCCTCTTTGGTGAAAATTTTTTTTTTCTTTTTAATCGAGAAACAAGTTTTTTACTGGTCCACAAAATGAGCCGTGCATGAACATCACCTTGTTCAAAACCAACAAAATGGATAAACTCACAACAAATTACATGTGTGAGTCATCATAAAATAACACGATGATTCAAGTGTGTCTGCTGAATAGGGTTGGGCTTGTTTTTTTCTCCCGCGGCAAACTCTGTTTGCTGCCTGTCAAACATTTTGATGGGGAAGGGGGCTGCATGACAGGTGACTCCGCTGTTTGTGAGACTGAGCTTTGATGGCTTTTCCGCGTTAACTCGAGATGAAAAAAAATAGGGGTCTTTTTATCATTGTTTCGACGAAAACTAATAAAACATCCCAGTGCAGGAGAAAAAGAGAGAGATCTTGCGCTCCCCGCGCTCGGGCCGGGGAGTCGATCCGGGCTTCCAGCTTTGCGCCCTGAGCAGTAATCGTCTGTCTCCCAGCGTATGGAGCGAGTGTAACAGGCGTCTTCCACGGTCCTCTGGTCTTTGAACGCCTCGCCCGTTTCTCGGCGTTGTGTTCGAATAAAGGAGGATGACGCGTCTTCAGGTTTTCTCTGGTTTAATTTCTGACATGAACAGACAAATCAACTCCTTGACTGCAGGTCTCCAGAACATTAATACCTTCCTTAACGGGAGATGGCGCGAACTCATGTACACAACACAATCAAAAACACTCGCATAGGATCAATATTCTGTCCGATGATTGGGTCCGTGAAAACATCACGAGCCCATGAGTTCCTGATTGGCAAATGTGATGCAGCACTTGTCAAACTGTGATATGCAGACACACATGGAAGAGCTGTGCGGCGCGTGTTTTCGCCTAGTCAGCGACTTTATATGAGCCCGCCCACAAATGTAGGAACATAAAAGAGACTGGCTGGGATTTCATACTACTGACGTGAGTAGAGATGATTGACATGTCCACAAACAAATGAAATTTGACACCGACATGCTGCACCGTTTGCAGCACCTTGGTTTTGGCAGAACCGCATAAATCATAACGGTTCCTACTTGACCGCGAACTTACGGTGCCTACCCTGCCGAACAGATAGCAAACCCTGAGATCAAGATACCCCTGAGTTCGTTCATCGAACCCCTAGGGTTCAGAACCAGTGGAACCACGTGTTAAGTTCACTTTCACCCTACGGGGGTTAGCCGGTGCAGGCGTCACGGGTTTAGCTGCATCTTAAGGGGAGAACAGGTGTGTCCTGCAGTTCCCTTGAGGTTTGATGGACACTTTAAACCCCCAACCACCATTCAAGTATATTGTAAAGTATCTGTAAAGATGTTGACTCATGTTCAAGCGAGTCACTTCCAATGGAAAGTTTATACAAACGTGCGGAAATTTTTAGTTTTGGTCGTGGAATGTACGTACGAATCGGGCGTTAATTAATGGAACGCTGACAGTTCAACGGGTTGATTCCCCGTAGAAAGATGAACTCTACAGACTCTCCGATCAGTCTATGACTGATATTTTGTGTGGGCAACCTATGCACCCCGTACAGGTTTGCCCATTTTTCACCCCAGACAGCCCGTATTCACCCATAAGGGCAGTTGTGACTAAGGCTGCGTTCACACCAGCATCGACGACACGCGTTCAAGAAACAACTTCCAACGAAAGGTCTAAGTCCGGGGTCTGGAACCTGCGGCTCCAGATCCACATGTGGATCTTTTATCTCTCCACAGTGGCTCTATGGCGGAAGAAAAATAAAATAATAGTAATTTTCAAACAAATTGGAGATTAGCTTTAACTTTAGCAACATACTAACCTTTTTGGCTAAATGTTTTCAACTCTATATGATAATTTAGAGTTTTAGCTTCTATTTTAGCTGCATGATAATTTTTTTACTAAGTTAGTTTACTGAGGATTTTTATGCTAATTTGGAGTTTAGCTAATATTTTAGTAAAATCCTGATGTTTTCAGCTAATTTGTTATCTACTGAATTTTTTGGGGGGATAATTTAGAATTTAGCTTCTAGTTTAGCAAAATGCAAAAGTTTTTGACTAAATTAGTTTTCTGAGGAATTTTAGGCTATTTTGGAGTTCAGCTAGTCATTAAGCAACAAGCTAGTTTTTTTATTCGGATTTGGCCTCTAAATTGTTTTTAATGCTAATTTGGAGTTAAGCTAATATTTTAGCAATATGGTAACATTTTTAGATAATTTCTTATCTACTGGAGGTTTTAGGCTAATTTTGAGTTTAGCTTTTATTACAGCAAAAATGCTACAATTTTTGGCTGATTGGTTTACAGGGAAATGTTATGCTAATTAGAAGTTCAGCCAGTTAGCAACAAGCTAGCTTTTTTGCTACTGAAGTTAAACAAAAAAAAATAAAAATCCCATTTTGAGAGATGCTGGTTTCTTTTATATTTTTTTTGCTTTTGTTCATGCCAAAAATAAACATTCTTCACATTTATTAAAAAAACAAAAAGAAGGTTATGAATGCAAATATAAATTTCTTAAAGGCTAACGTAAGTCAATGCGGCTCCTTCTAGGTTTTGATCAGTAGAAAACAAGCCCAAATGGCTCTTTTACTCTTAAAGGTTGTGACCCCTGGTCTAAGTAAAAGTGCTCATATGTGCATTTTGGGCTTTTGCGTTTAAACGTTCATTTGTTGCATGAAAAACACGTTTTTAAGTCTGTGACATGTGGGTAGTATTTTTAGTTCACAGAAGTGCCAAATGTTTGAAAATTAATCATGAAAGAGAAATTAATAATTGTGGTTTGTATCCGGCTGGAACTTCAGTATTTGATACCAAGTCCCATATATGTATATATATATATGTATGCACATACGCACACATTCACCAGAAAAAGAGCTATAAAAGAAGAAGGTTGTAGTAAGATTTGCACCGCTTTGACATTTGGCAGAAACCCTCATCCAATTGCAGGTACATGTAGTAGTAGTAGTACAGGGTAGCGACAGTCCAGTGAGAACACCAAAAGCTAAAAGTGAGTTCAAGAGCGCGTCCTTGAATGCATATCCTACGCCTAGTGTGACTGTAGCATAATGCTCTGCAAGCAGCCCCTGTGGAGCGGCTGGCTGGAAAACCAGCTTGGCAGTAGCAGTCGAGGGTCTTTGCTCAAACACAGCTGTGGATGAGTGACTCGCCTGCAGTCAAAGTCACTGTTGAAGCCACTGTTAGCATCCTAGCAACTGATTTCCTTAAATCGTGTCAGCTTCTCAGTGGACTCTGTGAAGGTTACGCATTTGAAGTGTTTTTATGTGAGTGACATAGACATGTCAGATAATGAGATTTTACCCGATTCATTTTTCTGCACATTTAAAGGATATGTGACAGTTTTTATGTCTCTACTTCAATTCATTTTCCTTCGCAGCCAGCATAAAAGTTTGACTGGTCTGCATGTCATTAAAAATAAATTACAGACTAAAGCTTTTTATCTGGAACAGACTTTCAAATGTGTGCAGTTTTGTATTAATCGAATAACTTTTGAATAAATTCTCTCCAAAGCCAAGGATCGCCATCTTTTCCAAATGTTTTTGGTGACTTTCAGTTGTGAGGATCTTTAGATCACGATGTACAAAAACCCAGCTGAAGGCATACTCGGAGTATGATGCAACACTTTGACAAAAAAGGATGTTCAAATGAATAAACTATTTTATTTTGTAGTACAGCAAGATTTATCAGCTAGATTAGGTTCCACTACAGTAAGAGGCAAATGAGTTCTTACATATTGTGAAATGTGTTGATTCTAACTCTAAAAACACATTCAACTCGCTGTTAATTTTGTGGTATTGCTATTTTTAGTAAATTTGATTGAAAATTTGCATTTTTTTTTTAGTTTATTGGAAGAAAAAACATTCAAGAAGTTTTTCTGCATCAATAAAAGAAAAACCTGATGCAACATCAGGCAATTTGTTCGCAAGAATCAGGAAAAAAATAAATAAAAGTAGAGAAATCCTGCAGAAAATCCATACTCTAGCAGGGCTGGAGTTCCCCGGCAAACCGCTCAAACATTTCTTCATTTCACTCAGACTTTCTAACCACATCTGATGCCTCCAAACCTCAGCAGCTTCTAATGATGGAAATATTGAAAATGAAGAGTGCAGAGAACTATACAGAATATTTGAAACCACCACTGCTGTAACATAACATAAAGGAGGCGGCGGTGCAGCAGGGGGTCCCCCTACGCATTTAGGGGGATAAGACAAGGAGGATATACCCAAGCAACTAATTACACTGGTCTCATCACACACACATAATATTTTCATGTTCTGAGGCAGCATCAAGAATTGAAAAATCAGTGGATAGATTTTCCTTTTTTGTGGGTCTTGATATTCTTAAAACAAAGGCTGAAAGCAGGACAAAGGAAAATAAAAACCTGTCATCCACATGACAAAATTGAGCAGATCTTTAAGCCATTGTGTTGTTCTTTCGGGGGAAAGGTGAACTCAGTTGTTTACCGTATTTTCCCAAATTGATTTCTCAACTTTGCCAGGGGTGCGACTTATACACAGGAGTGACTTATATGTGATTTTTTTTTTTTTAGACATAAATAGTCTCAACATCGTCCATATCTTCTGTGTTTTTTTAAACGAGATATCCAGTCAAAGCCTCCATCATGTAGCGATGAGGCTAAATGATAGCTTCTCCAAACGCAATAGAAGCATCTTGTTTGTGAACACGTTTTTGGGCAAACATGGAGGTTTAAATTTAACTCACGTCTTAAGAGGATATTTGAAGGATGAATGGCGCTCGGTGTCAAATGCAACGTTCTGTCGGGCTTGTTGAATTTGTTCATAAATCTTGGAATTTTCTCTTAAAAGTGCGACTTATATATGCTTTTTGTTCTTCATTACCCAGTTTTCGGCTCCTGCGACTTATACTCTGGAGCGACTTATAGTCCGGAAAATACGGTACTCTTACAGAGGAGTAAATGGAGACGATGACTGCTGTTGTTAGTGATGGATTTTATGAAATCTAATCTACAGATTCAAAGTTAACAAATAAACCTGTTTTCTGATTAACCTGTTCAAGCTCCTCAAGTCTTATGTGCTGGTACAGCATCTCAGCAGCTGATCAGTAAAGAACAGAAGGCTGGCTATCACTGATTTACAAAGAGTTTGTTTCTTTCTAAATGTTGATGCATTACGTTTGTCGCTCTGACGAAGACAATAACATATTTCCACCTTGACTCTGACCAGAGCATCTCTTCCAGGGAGGGTAAACTTACCGTACGTTGCCGTTATAGATGTTGAAGGTCAGGCAGACGATGCCGAGCAGAATACCGAGGCCGGCGAAGACGGACACGGCCGCAAACAGCTTCTGAGACAGGAACCTGTACTCCTCAATGACGACCGTCCGATCCGCTGGAGGCCCCGCCCCTGAAAAGGGATGAAAAGTAGGAAGAGCTTGGATTTTTAATGTGTTCTTCACAGTGAGATTTAGACAGAAGGAAACAGTTTTAGCTGCTTTTGTTTTTAATAACTGTTCAAAAATAAATACTGTAAAGAAGAAAAGAAAAACTGAATGGAGGTGAACAAGAAATCGCAGCAACACATTCCACCATCACCCACAAAAAAACAGAAATTCAATTTCTGACTATTTAAAAATAGTAAAGCACTAAATTAATTTACATTTTTTTGTCTATGCTTTCTTTAAAGTTTTTGCAAAACTGCCATACAAATTGACTTAAGGGAGAATTTAATTTAGGGTTAAAAATGCAGTAATTGTGGAGGTCAAATTCAGCCTCTGCCACCACTAAACAATGAAGTGATGATCTGAAGCTCTACATGAAGTCTTTAGCAGCCACTGTCCTGCCTCTTATCCAAGCAGTTTCTTATCAGCAAAGTGTCCTTATTCCACAGATTAGCCAAAGGGGGAATTTCTGGAAAGCAAGTCCAGATCCAGGACAAACCTCAGCCCAGGAGTGGATGGAATCACTGCTTTACAATAACACAAGAAGCAAAGATTTATCATCTCTTTAACTATAATATTTACCTATTATAATATAATTCCCAGATGTCCTTTGATTATGATTGTGCAGTTTTAAGCCAAAAAAACCCTGTGTCGTTCTTTAAAGACATATTCCTGCAGAGCAGCTGTTCATTAGAAATTGGGCGGGACTCTTAGCGCAGGAGTTAGCCTCCGCTGACATCCTCCCATCCTTTTGTTTACACTCTTTCCTGCTTGCTTAAAGCCTCTCCCAATGGCAAGCTAACATTAGCGGAGCAATAATAACAGCGATCTATCCAGCTGGACATTTTTGAGCCAGATCCAAGCTCGGACGTGGAAAATGAAGACGTTAATGAATCTATTTGTCAGAAAGTGGATGCATCAGGGAGACTTTGGCCCGCCCATTTCAGCTGCTGAGTCACTACTGAGAGGTTTTTCAAATGAGGGGTTTTCCATCTGCTCCTGATCCATCACAATTTGATTTAAAAAAAAATACTCAGAAACATAGTTTTGATCTTAAATTATTTTTTTACATGTCCCCATCATAAGAAAAATGCTACAAAAAATGTTAAAAGCACCAAAAAATATATTATTTTCAATGGGGTGGGACTCTAACAAGACAAGAAGATTAACTGGACAAGACTTAATAACAGAAGGCGCTCTTCCAGACATGTATTTGTACATTGCAAAAACTCATTTGAATGAAGAATATGAATTTAAACTGAAACACAGAACAATTATTATTAAAAGTCCTTTCTATTAGAAATAAATAGTAACATTAATGTTTATGTTTATCAATATGCAGATGACACTTTACTTTTACCTTCAAATCCCTAATAAGCTTAGTTTACATAGTTTTAGGTTGGGGACATGTTTTTGATAAATAATGAACAAAATGTAACTTTCGTTCATTTACCAAATAGAACTCCAAAGTGACATTTTTTAATTTGCTTCTATTGCCAAAAATAACACCATCTATTCCCAAACTGATGGTAAAAATAAACAAAGCCCAGGCTGGAAAACTGCAGTCAAGATGGATGTCTAAATGATTTCCTAAATGAATTAATTCAAAACTGCTGCCAGTTCACTTGTTGATTCTGTTTTGTCACTTGTTAACAATGAACTGCTGAGTATTTTCAAACATTTCTGGTAAAGATCCAGTTTATTTTGTTGTTCACTTTTATGAAAACTCTTAACTTGAACTGAATTATTGGTTTCCTTTATTTTCTAGATTGAAAATTTAAAAAAAATCTGAAATCTTTTGGTTTCCTCTATGTTTTTGTATTTCTTATTTACTTACACCATTTGATTTTTTGCACATTTGTCCCTGTAAAATACTTTTCCAAACAAGTGCTACATCAATAAAACTATTATGATTTAGCTCTGATTTTGGCCGATTCAGGCGGGAAACGAACAGCGTGTTCTTTTTAACCAAACCTTTTATTAAAACACATATGTTCAATGGATTTAATTTAAGAAACTTGTCAGATTTCTTTGAAAGCCTTCCTTAAAGCCTGCAGGCTGCTGCTTCGTGTTTCAGAAAGCCTCGCCGGAGCTTCAGGTTTCTCCAGGTGGTAAGCACTTTACAAGAACATTCTGCCTCCGTCGGCCTGTGCGTCTGCATGTGTGGGCGACTGAATGACTGAAGCACTTTGCAGAAAATAGCCAAGGTTAAAAGCCATCATATGAGTGCAGACTGTTTAGCATCCATAACTTTCCATCTGTGTCTGACAGTTTCTTGAACATAAAACGACAAAGTGACACTCGCACTCTTGCTGTGCAAAAAATAGACAAAAAGAGCTTGAACTTCTCCCTCTGGCTCCTTAGTCATTCTTTATCACACACTTGAGTTCTGCCACTTTCAAGCCTACACGCAAAACAAAACATCAAGTTGGGAAGATCTAGTTTTTAATTTAGACACTTCTCTACTCAAGCGGTTGGATATCTTTAAGAAATTCTTCTTTTACATTAAAAGCCGCAGTTCATACTTTTCTGACATTTACATAGAAGCTTCAACCTCATGACCTCATGAAAAATGCTTGATCAACCATTAAGTAAAATCTGGTTTTATCATGTTCAGTTAAGGGAGTTTTCTGTAAGTCCTTCAATGGTTTCACAACCTACTGCTGGTATTTTGGCCCATTCCTCCATGCAGATCTCCTCTAGAGCAGTGATGTTTTGAGGCATGCGCTGGGTAACACAACCTTTCAACTCCCTACAGAGGTTTTCAATGGGGTTGAGATCTGGAGACTGGCTTGGTCACACGATTTTTCTCTCATTTTTTCTTGTGTTCGTTTTGACCCCACGGGGAGAGATCTTGCGGGGAGCCCCAGATGGAGGGAGATTCTCAGAGGTCTTCCATTACCTAATAATTGATTTCTTCACACCAAGCTGCTTCTCTATTGCAGATTCAATCTTCCCAGTCTGGTGCAGGTCAACTGTTTTGTTTCTGGTGTCCTTAGACAGCTCTTTGGAGTTTGACTGTTTGAGGTTGTGGACAGGTGTCTTTTATATAGATAACCAATTCAACAGGTGATTTTAATACAGGTAAGGAGTGGAGGACAGAAGAAGTTACAGGTCTGTGAGAGTCAGAAGTCTTTCTTGTTTGTAGGTGATCACAAACTTATTTTCCACCATAATTTACAACTAAATTATTTAAAAATCAGACAATGTGATTTTCTATTCAATTCAATTCAATTCAATTTTATTTATATAGCCCAATATCACAAATTCAATTTGCCTCATTGGGCTTCATGCCTGCAGTTTTTACAGATGCACAGATGGAGTCATAAAATATGCACAATAGGTAAAAACTAAACAGACTATAAAGAACAGGTCATCCCTGTCCTTAGACCCTCCCTCGCGGTAAGGAAAAACTCCTAAAAAAAACCTGAGTCAGGAAAAAAAAGAAGAAACCTTAGGGATTCCCACATGAGGGAGAGATCCCATCCCAGGACGGACAGGAGATACCAGAACGGTTAAAGAAAAGTTAGCTGCTAAAACTGCATATATGAGTAGAGTTCATTCATATAGAGCTGAGGGACAAGTGATGATTAAGTCCATAGTCCAGATGAGGCAGAACTGCAGACCACGACCAGGAGCAGGAGGACAGACGACCCACCAGGAATCACTCCCACTCCCACTCAGAGATGCATTTTTCTGGATTTTATTTTTCTAATTGTCTCTCATATTTGAGTTACAGTATATCTATGATGAAAATTACAGGCCTCTCTCTTCTTTCTAAGTGGGCGAGCTTGCACAAATGGTGGCTGACTAAATACTTTTTTGCCCCCCTGTACTTGCAAAACAGATAAATCTGATCATCATCTGCATATACGAGAACATAAGGTTTTAAAGTACTGCTTCTTTGCTGTCCAGACTAACTTTCATGGCTGGAGAGGTTGTCCTCTCCAAGTCTGGTTTGGCTCCACATCCGTGTTCAGTATGGGAGATTGCACCACAACTTCCTGTTACAGGCCGTATGTTTTGTTTTGTTTGTACTTTTGGGATGTTTTTCTGTTTCCGTTTTCTTTCGTCTTCTGCTGCTGCAGTGGGAGTTTTTCTGTCTTTCTTTGTTTTTTTTTTTCTTCCTATCTGTTTGCAGATGGGTGCGTCAGTAGTCTGGAGTACCTGATTGAACGAGGGCCTCCAGCTCAGCATTCAAATACTGCCACGTCATCTGTAGCCTCTAGCTGGCAGCAGCAGAGCATTTACTTCGTTTGACTATTGTTAGAGGCTTTAGTCTTTGTATTTTGGCTATTTTTGTATAGTTTAAGTTTTTCTGTAAAATATTCCCATCTTATTTTCAGCCAAGGTTTGTTTGTGAGATTTTTTTTGAGTCATTGGTATATTTAATTGTTCTTTTTTTCTACCTTTATGTTACATCCTTTAAAAGCTCCTAGACAGAGGTGTAACAGTTTCTCAATGCAAATCTTGTTTACAAAAGAATTACTGGAATGATGTGGACTCAGTTGGAAATTAAACAACATTTGAAAAGCTATTTTTGTTTATTATTTTTCTTGTATTCCATCTGAAGCAATATGGGGAAATAATCTGGTTTGAATTAAATAGAATTGAAAAAGTGGCCCCAGCACTAAGCCCTGAGCCTCGCCTCTAGAGATTGAGCTTTGAAAGGCTTGCCCTTGAAATCCTAAAAATCAAGGAATGCCCTATCATGTGAGTCAAACCATGAAGTGCAGAGGATGTTGAAAACAGAGCAGAGATGACAGGAAGCTACTGTTGAATCCTTGATCTTCAGGCATCTGTCACAAACAGCAGAGCTTTCAAACCAGAGACGAGAGAATCTCAGATTCAACTTTTTAATGATTACACAGCTAAAATTATTTTGTTTTTCAGAAACCTTTAAGAAAGATTAAAATAAAAAAATACTTGATATTAGATTTGCATTTATAGAAAGACAAGCTCCTCCTCAGGAGTTGAGAATCTGACGCTGAGGCTCAATGAAAGAAGAGGACTGGAGGAGAGATGGACTTTTCCAGAGGAATCAGGACTGAAGACTCCTGCAGTCATGACTGTCTGAAAGCACTGCATATATTCTGAACCAGATTAACTCTTTCAGCTGCATTTATCCACTGAGGTGCAAACTAATAAACGGCTTGTTGTTTATTCTCTGCCAATGAAAAACTGAATGGAAAATTCACTGAAAAATCGCACTTATTCCCCAGCTCTCATCCAAAGAGCCCAAGGTTGTTCTTTTACCCCTGAGATTTCTCACTGACTGGATTTGTGGATTTTCTTTTTCAAGGGAACATGTTAAAAGAAAAAAAAAAAAATAGCCCTTGGGGTTTAGGGGTTAAAGATGGTATGTGTGTATGAACTACCAAATTATTCATGCTCCTACAGCTTTACACCAGAAGAATTTCTGGGTGAGGGGTGTTCAAAGACGCACAGACAGATGGACAGGGAGGCTTTTTTAAACTCGGCAGCCTCGGACTATCTGTCCGCCTGAATCTGGGGCTGCCAGCGGATCCCGGTGTTGGGTTGTGTGTGCGCTCCCGAGCATCCATATGCAAATGAGGACTGGATAAATCCCATACGTATGTAGATCTACACTGTAAGCATGAGTGAACAGGCTGAGAGGGCGCACATGAGCGCCAAGGACCATTTATGCATGCAAAAAGCAGAGAGCTGTGCAAAAACTTTGATCCAGCTTTCATTTTTTTTAGCTTTAAAGAGCGTTTGTTGTCATGTGTCAGACCCGTCTTTTACTGGGGATACTGCCTGCTGCCTCACTTTTTCAGATCAGCTTTTTTTTTTATGAAAAAGTATTTTTTTTTAATGCTAAACCACACAACTGACCCGTGAATCATCCAAATTGTTGTAAAATATTCCAGATGAACCGGATTGAAAATGTGCAGATGAAAATCTGAACTGAAAAGGAGTGAAAAAGCAGCAGAACAACAACTTGACCTTTAAAAAAAAAAAAAAAAGCACTTGAAGATAATAAAGCGGCTTGAAAAGTAATTACATAAATGGAGTGTAAGTGTTTATTTGTGTGTATGTGTGAGGCAAAGAAAAAGTAAAGGGAGGTATGGTGTCAGAGCGGCAGTGTGGCGTGAAGCTGATGTGTCAGATGTCAGAGGGAGGTGTCAGAGTGTTGTCCTTGCTGGGCTTCCAGACGCCCATCACGCTCTGTTTGGATGCTTGTCACTGTCCTCATGCGGCTCCTTGCAAGCTGGTGGCGTCTTACTGAGAAGGCACTTTTAATACCGCACACATGCACGCCGTTAGGACACACGCTGTCACAACGGGTAAGATCTGAGAGGCAGGGTGGGGAGAGGAACAAACGCATCCAAAACAGTGACACTTCACTGCAAAGGAAAAAAAAAACTCCATTTGAAAGAGTGTTTCAGAGGAATACGTACAATGATGCAAATAATGGAAGAACATTTGATAGGGTTGTTAAATTATTGTGTTAATTTAGATGAATACATTAGATATGTTTTTTAATCGCAGTAATCTAATTTTTGCGTCAGATGATAACCTTTGTGTTATGCATACCTGGAGGAGCATTTTATCCCTCTCATACCCTGGTCATTTAAGAAAAATATAAATATTAGATCTTTTTTTTAACTTTAATCCTGTTATATTTTCTTATTTATTATTATTATATTTATATAATATTCTTATTTATTATTTTCTATTTATATTTTATTTTAAGTTTAACTTTTTTTTTTTTTTTTAAGCCGACTGTTTAATATGCGGTGCGTCGCATTGTCATGGCAACGCATGCAGCATCCATGAACTGTCCTCCGCTCTAGCTCCTTTTTGAGAAAGGTGATTGTCATAAGAAGTTAAAAAATATATATATAATAATTTTAGAGGGAAAATTCACCACTTGGGGCTCATTTTTGTCCAGATGTTGAAGCAAAAGTTTATAAAAAAAAAAAATAATAAATAAATAAATCTGTGTGGTACATCATTTCTTCCTTTTTAGATTTGTGTCATTTCTTTTCTGCTTAAAAAGGATCAGCCACTCAAATAGGTTAAATAAAGACACTATAAAATCACTCTCATGTCTTTTCTGCTGTCTTGTTGTTGTGGTTGACTGTGGAATTAGGCATGTCGACATTTGAATTATGGTATTAATAAGAAGTTTGTGTTCAATATTTTTTGGATTGGTTTGAAAAGTGTTCCTACTGTTTTTATGTTTTAAATTAGAGCACTCTGGATCTGATGTTTTTGTTATTTTTCTATTTTGTTATTTTTTCAAGATTGGAAATAAAAATTACCACTCGGTGGTGATGTATAACATTTTAAGTCTTTAATAATATATATATATATATATATATATTTTTTTTTAAACCTTAATAAAGCCACATTTTTAGTTTTATTTTGATAGTTCACTGTATCACAGTGTCACAAACTTAAATAATATGCTTAAAAATGAGACTTTTCACAGCAATTATTAGGCTAAAAATTATTGTGATTAAAATCAATTAATTACAGGTCATGATTATTTTCATTTAAAAAAATTAATTGCATGACAGCACTAATCACAATCGTATTTTTGTTTTAGATTCATTGACATTCTACATTCCCTCTTTTGCCCCGTTCTCCTCCTGCAGCAAAGCTTCGTCATGGTCCCGCTCTCATCAGAGTCTAGATTCTTATCAATTTATGGTTCAAGTTTTTTCCCGCCAGCACACAGTCAATCAGGAGACAAACCACCAAAAATCATAGACTCGATTCATGCACGTCTTTCGTAACACAAATAAATCTTCATTCATATTCCTAAGATTTATCCTCATTGAAGTCTATGAACAACCTTCATTGAGTCCAGACGCACTCAAACATAACATTCAGTTATCATGCAGCTGCTCAGACTAGTGAAAACCCCAGAGAGAGCAGGATCCTGACAAAAACATCTGCTGAAGGAAAAATAAAAGGTTGTCTCTAAGGAAAAACGCTGATTATCTCATTATTTCACATTAATTCAAGATGATCTATGAGCCAGAAGAGGGCTCACTCCTCGCCGATAATCACAATCAACAACATCCCCCTCAGTCCAATCACGCAGCCAAGCTTCAGGAGAGTGTGGAGCATCTTAAGAATCTTTGAGTAAAGCAAAGAGCTTTACAAGGCTAACACTCACTCTGCTGAGCTGGCGCTGATTGGCTAAACACTCATTTTAGAAAGTGTCTCTTCACACGTAATTTTCTAAATATGCATTATTTTTTCTTAGCCCCACAAACCCAGAGGAAGAATTGAGGTTAGGATTGCGGTCAGGGTTAAAACACTAAATGGTTCCTGAGTGCGGCTGAGTCTGCAGCTCACCGCTCCCCAGCGGAGGGATCAAATTCATTTCACACACCTTGGAGCATGACAGTGTAATAATCAGGGGGTTGGACTGGCTCTTTTAGGACTTTCATATGTCCACTGATGATGATGTCATTATATATAGCCGCGCGGGACTGAAGCGTGCACTTTTTTCGTCGCTGGGACCAGACCTCCTCCTTCTTTTTTTCCTTCCTGTTATTGTAACCCTCAGGTTGTGCAGCTCTTGTTTCTATATATGTATATTTGAGACATTAGCCGTCCAACCGGGCTTTATAAGGTTGAGGACTACGATTAATAAAAAGACGAACACTGTTGGAGCCCCAGATTTTGCATAGTCGTGAGTTTTTGTTGCCATCTTCCTTTTTTTCCCCCTCTCTGCTGAGTTCCTGGGACTTTGCACAACCTGTGAACGTTACAACAGTTAATGGAACTTGAACTTTAAATATTTGCGACTAACAACATATAGCCTTGGACACACCTAAAATACATGAAGCAATGTGCATCTTTAACGAATTTGCATCCGTGTGCATCGGTTTTTGTCCTGGTCGCACATAAAAAATTAGCGAATAACATTAGTCTTCATATGCACAGCAATCTTCAGAAAAGTTCAGATTTCGCGGGTGAAAAACGCTAATGAGGTCAGCTTTAGGATGACGTTATGGAATGGGCGGCACCAACAAGGAGCGAAAGGCGGAGCCTCAAGAATTGAAGCGTCTTACTTGAAAAGAGTTCATGACAATAATGTATTTCAGAAAATAATTCCTACTTTATTGGTAAGATATAAATTATACTTTGAAAGGCTAACTTACAGCACAGTAAGGGGCCGTTTAATGTTTATTTTGTGCTAAAGTGTGAGCAACAGTAAACTTTTCTTTTAGCTCATGTAACTTTTATTACATTAGTGCAGGGCAAGAACAAATGTAAAATTGAGATGTCCTTCTGTTTTTGGAACAAAACTTTGGAATGCTTTAAACCTCAAAGTAGTCAATACTCTTAAAAAATTTAGGTTACTGATAAAATGTGAAAAAATTGATCAATATTAGTGAAATGCAATATTAGTGAATATATATATATATATATATATGTATGCAGCTGTAATATATTTATTTATTGTATATGTCTATGAGTTTGTACATATGGATATGTATTTTTGTTAAAATTTGTTTTTTTTTCATGCTTGTGATATTATTGTCAATTTCTTAAGTTTTGTCTGTAAGTGGAATTTTTTGGATGGGCTTTCATAAGCATGATGCTTCAGCCCATTCCCTTTTGGTTGATGTAGATTTCTTATTATTTAAAGGTTGTGAAATGTTGAATGTATGTAATCAACCAAATAAACTTCAAACTTCAAACTTCAGTGCAGTTGTTTATGATCAGAAATAATTAATTAAGACATTACTTTCTTAGCAGGTTGGGCATTTTTAAATATCACATCAAATATTACATGTTTAAAAAAGTATTATTTGAAGATTTGTAAGTTTAGGACTTTTAAGTCCCAACAGGAACCTTGAATAAGGGAGTTGAAAAGGACACTTAAACACAGATGAAGTTCAGAAATCAAACCTGGTTTTTCCGTTTTATGCAAAAACATCGAGAGCTTTTAAGATTCCTAAGAAAAATCAATTTTGAAACGTATTAATAGAAGTGATTATTGAAGAACCTTTTCATATTTTAAATGAAAAGCTTCGTTCTCGTGGACCTCAGCTTGAGGAATCAATTTTCTAAAAAAGTTCCATTCCGTCCTCTGAACGTTCAGCATGAGAGCATGAAGTGTGCAAACATTTGTTAATGTGCAGATGAGTAATTATGCAGTGACCCACATTTTTCCACACCCCCTCTATGATTTCACCAAAGTGAAGCAGCATGTGAAGGTTAAACATATTACAGAGTGTGAACAGACTCATAATGATCCCCACAGTCAACTTCTGTGCCTTTAATTTTTAATTCCAAATAGTTAAAAGTTTACATATTTAATGAGTTGTTTTTGCGTCTCTGTTTGGTCAACAAAAATGCAACATTAAATATTCCAGCAGTGAGAGTCTGAGAGCTGCTGCTTCAGTTCATCATTTCAAGTTTTTCTTACAAAGAAATCAGAGAATCTATTGAGCTCATTTCTGGACATATTTCGGCAGATAAAAGGGAATTTGGTAACGGTTGTATCTGAGAATGTGGGACAGAAAAATGAAGTTAAAACACTAAAACCACAAAAAAACATGTCAGTCATTTTTGTCTTTTTTGTTTTTTAGATTCTGGAAAATTGGAAATGAAGTTTGCTGCTCGGTCAGGCATCGGTCAAAGCTTTTTGCTTGTTGGTTTATAGATCCATCACTGTCGGAAAGGCAGTCAAAACCTGTTTTCTATTTTTTATTTATTATTTGACTTCAAAGTCAGACTTAAACCATATTTCTTCTATTGCAAAATCATTCCGAGTGGTCATCTGAATATGATTTTGCCTTTTTTAGGCAAAATCAAACAGCCTGTGGCTTTTTTTTTTAGACATTATTCACAAAGCGGCAGGAGTTCATCAGAAATGTTCATCTGGGTTTTGGACGGGACAGAACATAGCTCCGCTTATTTTCCCATCAGGCTTTTATTTGCATTCTCTCCCGCTAGCTTATAACAACTCACAAGCCCAAGATAGCATTAGCATAGCGCCAAAAATATGAGAGCTATGTAGCTGAAAATGAAGACATTAATGGATCCAACAGAGTTAGAGCGGAGGAGGGGGGCGGGGGCCCACAGAGCTTTTTCAAACATGGGTTTTCATCTGCTCCTGATCCAACGTAACTTGATTAAAGAAACGCTGAGAAAAGCAGTTTGAATCTTAATTTGTTTTATACAAAAAAATGTAAAAAAAAAAAACCACCAAAAACACAGTTTTCTTTGTAGTAAAGACAATAGCTGATCATCAGATACCAGCTGGAGAAAGGAAGAAAACTCGGTCATTGACACCAAGTCGAGGAAGCTCCTGACAATAATAAAAAAATAGTAATAATAGTTTTTTTTTGTGTGTTAAATTGAGGGAGGGAGGAACTGGGGAAGGGAGGGGTACCTATTTTATGGAAATGTTTTTGTCTCCTTTTATGTATTTGCCTTTTAACACTCTGTGTTTTTAATGTATTTTATTTGATTTTATGTGAAGCGCTTTGAGCTTCTTAGAATGAAAGGTGCTATAGAAATAAATAAAGTTTGAGTTTGAAGAATTTAAACTTCATAGAGCTAAATAGAGGGTGTGACGATGAAGATAAGGAAGCACGGATGAAGATGAAGCAATAAAGATCCAGGAAATATTTCAGAATCCATGAAGGAAGAGAGAGAAGAGCAAGAAGCATCACAGAAGGACAACCTCCTCCACAGTATGAACCATCAAAGTTAATAGAATTCTACCAGGGGGGGGTCCAAACCTTTCACAAAGAGGGTCAGGTTTGGTGAGGTGAAACACGTGAGGGCCAAATCACTATTATAGTGAACTATTTAATAAAAATGCATGCAGAATCAAGAGACATCATAAAAAAGTTACAGTAAAATCCAAAATAATCAAGTTAACTCCACTTTGAGCTGGTTTGTTATCACCAAAGCTGATGCCTTTTCATGCTTATCTGTCTTCAGATCCTCTTCTCGTTGGGATTCCTCTTTAGTGAAGCTACGATTTTCTCGCCTTCGTTTCACTTTTGTTGCTGCCTTGTAGCATGCAGCCTGAATGAGACGCACGTTTTAAAAACTGGACCTTTGATAAGTGTGGTGACTCTGCACAACTGACCGATCAAGAGAGACTGAAAATCAGTTTCCAGCAAACAGAAAGAGGAGAAGGTCACGGAAGTTTACTATCGCAGTGTTAAAAAAAGAAAAAAAGTGTAAATTATATCTGAGATGTATCTGTTCTGCTTAGAGTCTTTTTGTCTTATGTCATGGACTAACAAACTTGCCGTCCAGAGCCCAAAAAAATCTCCAACATGATATTTTTCAAAGGATTTCTTTGTCAGCTTAGTAGTTCTGGAAAACATGGTGCAGGAGTTTTTGTCTAAACATAAAAAAACTGAAACAAATGTATGTAATAAACGAGCCAATAAGAAGCTCTGAACAACAGGATCCATAAGCACAGAAACACTGCAGGACAGTCGTTCTGTGGTAAAAGAAAATCACAGAAAAATGTGTTTGTTTCATACAGAAAAGCCGTTTCTGTCTGCACTCAGACTCTGATAGCCTGCAGTGAAAGTACATATCAATTTTTGCTGAACTCGTGCTCAGTTTGAAAGCCACTGAGGCGTGTTATAAAAACCGCGGTCCATTTGGTAGAACGCGTGAAATCGCTTTAAATTCTCCTGGAATCTTTCTTCAAGACTTCCTGTGTGCGCTCTCATTGTTTCATGAATGTTTTGCGGTTCGGCTGCAGCGGCATGGAGAAAAAGATTTAATGCAGCTGTTGCATCTATGCTGACCGAGGAATATGAGGGGCTGTAGACAGAGAGCTCTCAGCAATGTGGATGGGAAGAGGAGGCGGGGTTGCTCCACGTTATTGTTCCAACTCACAACTCAGAGGAGAATTTGTAATGAATCCCTGCCGCTCTGCAGAAACTACGTCCTTTAAAACAACAGTTTGAATTTAATAATTAAAAGAGAATGCTTTTAAAATGGATTAAAAGATAGTTTAAAACTAATAAATCTGAGATTTCCTTTCTCTTCAAATGAAAACAGACATATTTGATGAGAAATGGAAAAGTGTAAAAGACTATTTAAATATTTAAATTCCAGGTTGTTTAAAATCTCTATATATAATCAAAAGTACACACCTATGAAGATATAGTTAAATATAAGTACTCAAGGTTGATCTGAAATAATACCTATAGAGATGAACTCCTGGTCTAACTTACTCATTTTTATGGATGTAATTATTTCCCTTCTTTTTTTTTTCCTGAAGAATTAATGGTTTGATTGATCTAACTGACGTATGTTTTGTTCTGTTCTTTATGCATCAATTGGGGTAAAAACTAAAAATAAAAAGTTGAAAAAAAATAATCAGAGATTTGAAGCTGTGATGATTCTTTCCTTTGGTTTCATTCACTCATTTTATATTAATTTTTTATATTATCAGTTAGGATTTACTGCAGTAACTTCCCATAAAGTCTGAACTGGAGGTACTTCAGCTGCTGCTCATGCTAGAAATGGTGCCACTCTATTTTATTATAATCTACCTCAGAAATCCACGAATAAACGTGTGTTTGTGAGCCAGCAGTGGCCATGGTGATATGCTGGTGTCTGAACCAAAAACAAAACTGTGTCAGCGTGATGTTAACCGTCAGATCTAAAGCTTTGCTTTCTGCTGAATATAAATAATTTGACGTCGGTTGTTGCCAAACTTTTGGTGGATCCTCTGTGGAGAAGGGTTAACAATGTCTAGAAATGGTTATGAGATTTAACCTGATTGATGTTTAAAAGATCTGTCAGCTGAAATTTTTGAATCTTTTCAAGGTCGAGTTTCTGTCGCCTTTAGTGGCGCCGAAAGGAGGTCAGCTGGTTGTGTCTTTACCTGCCAAAAGAAAACGGCGCCGGCTGTGCCGACCTGTGAGAGAGAAAAGGAGCCACCAGATGAAGCCACATGGATCTTTTTTTTTTTGTCTGTCTCTCTTCTTAAGCCCCAAAGTGTCAAAGAAAAGCAAAAAAATGTACGGACAAAACGTTAAATAACTCAAATTAGGGAGGGGAAAAGAAATATGGAAAGAGAAACTATCTTTTTTGTCTAAAATGAAATTAATAGGTGTAGAAGTTATGTAATCTAGTTCACCTTTTATGATTTTCAAATGTATTTAAATAGAAGAGTTATTATTCTGAGATTAATAAATGTCACAAATCTTATATTATGCTTTTATATACATTTAATTACAAAAACGTCACATAACACCTAAAAAGACAACATATTTCTTTGTACATCATTGCTAAGTTAAAATAATTAAAGTATTAACGTTGTTTGGACTACATTTTACGGTGGCCGATACAGCTCACACAAATACAAAAGACACAGCATAACGACAAAGGCGGAAGCATGACGACAAATTCTGATAACAACAACAAAAGCCGAAAACATAATGCAACCGTTGCGTCCTGCTGCTGCTGCCGGGCCTTTTCCTCATCCAATCTCTTTGGCTCACCTGGCAGGTGTGGCCCCTGTCCCCTGATCGCCACCAGCTGAGGCCCCACCGAGCCAGGCAGGGAGCAGAGCAGCTTCGTTTGTGTGGTGCTGGTTTGGTTCGTCTCTTTTACCCTTTTGGTCCTCAGCATTCTTAGATTGCTGGGTTTTGTTGTGTTAGTTTGGGGTTGGACGTTGGTAGTTCTGATTTGTTTAGTTTGTTTTGATTAGGTAGTTTTGTTAGGCAGTCCTTAGCAGGGAGCTGCTGACTCAGACGGTCACCATGGCTGGTCAGCAGTCTCACTGACTTATTTTTTCTTTCGGTCAAGGTTCCAACCCCCTTTTGGTTTGTTCTTTTCTAAACCAACACACTAATTATTTGATCTTCATTTCAGGTTTTCATCATTTAATAAACTGTGTTCCCTTAATTTGATGGTGTCCAATTTTCGTTATTGTCCCATTCGTCCCCCTCCTCCACTCGTGTTATACCTCAGGGGATGTAACCATTACCAACAACGATAAATCAATAACAGACTTTCATTCACGTTCAAGCTATAAACGCTTCTTAGAAACGACGCTTTTTTGTCTAAAGTTAAGTGAAGTTTGGCAGGTAGTTCTATAACTTAAAAAAAGTCCATTATTTATTTCAGTTGTGATTGACTTCAGTCATGATGGAGCTCCTGTTGCAGGGTTGTGGCTTTTGTCCTTGTGTTGTGGTTTTTGTTTTCATGGTCTGGTTTTTGTCGTCGTGTTGTGGCTTTTGTCTAAGTTTTGTGGTTTTTGTCCTCGTGTTTGAGCTGTAGTGTTGTTACTGTTGTCAACGTGTTGTTGCTGTTGTCGACGTGTTGTGGCTTTCGTCTAAGTTTTGTGGTTTTTGTCGTCACGCTTCAGCTTTTGTCCTCTTGTTGTCGACTTTTGTCGTGATGTTGTCGACTTTTGTTGTTGTGTTTTTGGCGTTTTCTTGTCATACTTCGACCTTTATCATTGTGCTAACGCTTTTGTCATTGTGTTGTATCGTGAGCATTTATTCGAGCCATGTCAACAGCCGTAACATAGAACTGAGTTTTTATTTAGAAAAACAATCTGGTCTTTTATAATCTTTAACTTTCTCCAGTTATAAAAATTATTTCAATTAAAGGTTTGTTAAAAACTAAGTGTGAACTTCTGTTTTTGAAGATGAGTTTAACCCTTTTTATGATATTTTGTTTAATGCCATGAAAGTTTATCTGTGGATTTATTTTTTTTCCTGAATGTTCTGCGGGTAAATAAAAATATTAATTAGCCACTGACGCTTCCATAACAATCCATTCATGAACTCACAGACTTCCGATGAATTTGTACCTTCAGAGCATCGGTTTTGTCTGAAGCTCTTTGATGAGGCTAAGATGAAAGCGGCGGCGAACGCAGTCGAATGAATGAACGCGGATCAGTGGGATCTCCGTTGTGTGTTTGTGTGCGCGTGTGAATGTCAACCGGCCATTCAGTCTTTGTGTTTGCAGCATTCAAGCCATCCCACGTCCTTGAGAGAAAGAATCGGGATGGGGTGTTGCCATGGCGACCCCGCTCTGTGGCAGTTGCCACAGCGATTAGGAGGAGAGCAGATCTGAAAGCGGTTGTTAGGATGACAGCAGCGAGTGAGAAAAATAGGTGCGTGGGGGCGAGGGGGGGGGTACACATGGGGAACGAAGAGCAGGGGTTAAGTTGCAAACCGCTGTGTTTGCTCCACCCTGTCAACACATGGCAAATCAAGCATCCCCCCCCCTCCCCCCCGCTTCCTTCGAAAACTGAAGAACAACAAAAAAAAAAAAAAAAACAGCTCCAGAGAGAGGAAAAAAGTTGACGAGAAGGTGTTTGTTTTGTAAACAATAAAAATGGGGGCAATTCTTAAATCCTCAAAATTCTCAATGGGGGCAATTAAAGGGTATATACCAGGAACAAAACACCAGAGGAACCACAGAGGCTGTCACAGAGAAACAAACAAGTGAAGAGGCTGGCGCTTCTGGCATGTATACAGGTCAGTAGCCCCGCCCCCTTTCCTTCTGACCTGGAATCTGCAGCTCTTCAGGGTTCTTCTCAGTCTTGGCAACCTTTCATTTCCTTAAAAGCATAAAAGGGCGGCTCTCTGCAGGCCGGTGGGCCATGCAGGATTGATTAGCGATACGCTCTGTCCAGGCACAAGTGTGTCACCTCTCGAGGGTGGGTGTGTTTGGGGGGGGGGCACAGGCCTGTAAACAACCACAGCCCGAGCGTCCGCACAAATCAATGCTGAAGAGTTTCACGGCCAAAACGGGGAAAAAAAGCAGAAATAAGCGTGCCGGTTCTGGTTGGAGAGTCGCTCACGGATTTGCCAACTGGGAGACGTCAAGCAAGACGGACGGGTTTAATGTTGTCCCACTTTTTAAAACAGACAGAGGCGTTAAAGTTGCTCCTGGAGGAAATGTCTGCAGAGACTGAACGTCCGTTCAAGCCGACCTATCACCTGATACCGGCTGATGTTCAGAACCCGACGGGGACCGGTTCACCAGCAAATGTCTGTGCTTTGTGGAGGGTCATAGTTTGGGTTCAGGTGTTCACTGTTGGTTACATGGTTTTATTAGCAGTCACCAGCTTTGTATTTAAATGTTAAATGAATCTTATATCATTGTTTTTAGGAAGTGCTTGAAGCTTTGCAAAGATCTAATAAGTCTTATCAGAAGAAGCAGACACAAACATCATAACAGGATTAAAACAGTCTGAAGCCACGACTCGTAAACAAAACAACCTTCCGAACAAAGATTTGATCACACGCAAAACACGAGGAGGGGGGCATGTTGGTTGAAGGGGCAACGGCCCACAGACACCCTGACAGCCACCAGTTCAGTCAGATTTTCACTGATTCTCCTTATGAATCAATCAGTGAAAACAGGTTTGTTGTTGAATTTTGGGACAAGTGTTAGAAAATTTTACAAAGACATTCCTCAAAACTTGATTAGCAGTAAAGAGATGGATGGAAGGTTGATAGATGGACAGACAAACACATGCCCGAGTAGACGAGTTAGTAAAGTCTTCCCTACTGCTTCTCCCTACCCCTCCGAGTGTAGGGGCATTTGTAGGACAGGAGTGTCTGAAATGTTTTATTTAAGGGTAAGCCGTAGGGACTTAAGCTTGTATATCCCTTCGCACAAGGGCAACATGCATTTCTTCATGTGAATGTGCTCTGAAGCAAAGAAGTTTACACTTAAATGCAAGAAATGACTTTTTGCTTTAGCACGAGACTTGTTACAGGTATAAAAACAATGTTCTGAGCCCTGACAGCTATGCATTAAAGTTGATAACCGGCAAATAATAATGACATCATCGAGGGGAAGTGCTGAACTAACTAAAAACTAGATATATAGCATTACCTACGATAATGCTAGTGTTAATGCTGTAAAGATGCTAAAATTAGAGCTAAAAAGGCTAAACTTGTGAGCAGATATCGCGGAGCTGATAGCTAGCTAAATAAAAAAGTAGCCTAAAAACTCTAAAAATATGTAAGTTAGCCAAAACAGCTAGCAATAAAATATTAGCCTAACTCCAAAACATCCTAAAAAACTAAAAAAAAAAGAGCCTAAATAGCTAAAACAGCTGAAATATTGTCTAAACTCCAAAATAGTCCAAAAAGCTAGCATGATACCATTATAACTTTCAACTTTACTAAACTCTGACTCCATATAATATAAAGTAACGACTAATCAACTATTAAATTATTTGCTGATTATTTTATTCGTCGACTAATCGTGGCAACCCTAAAGATGCCCACAGAATGTACGCTCTGATTTTATAATTTACCAATTTCTAATACCCAGCTTTTACCCAAAGAGTGCACACTTATCACTAAGGATGCGGTACCATATCGTTTGGTAGAAATTGATGTACCAGACTGATAGGTTCAGCCTTAACAGTATTACTTAACGGTGCCGGCGTTGCGGCGTGACAACAACACAGACACGATGTGCGTGCCTGTGGATATATCTCTCTCTCTGTTCCCACAGCTTTTCTTGCTCCAGTAAAAAGGGGAGGGGCTTCTCCTCCAGCACAGACTCTCAAACAAGTGACAACAAAATGCACACGTAACAAAAACGTGGCGGTAAGGGCGGGAACACCAGTAACTTTCCAAACACAGAACTAAAATCCATCAGATTCTAGCAGAAAGCAGCGTTTGACCGTCCGAGTGAGACCTCCAGCACTGCTGTTGTTTCAACGGGTTTATATGCTAGCAGTACACACGAGGAGCACATGACTCAAGTGTTGTTTATCAAGAAAAAAGTTCATGAAACTTAGAAAGAAAATAAATACAGCAACCATCACTATAAAAAACAATCATATTAACAGGCTGAATCTTCATATTATCCTTCAATAATAATATTTTGTTTCCAACACGAAATGTAAAATAATTAAAATGCAACATTGTAAATTTTTATTTCCACTGTTATTATTCTTTGAATAGAGGAGGCTATTTGATATTCTACTCATTTTATTTCTTAATAACTCTGTTTATTTAAGTTGTTACCTTATTATTACAAAAACTCATTCGTATTTTTAATCATTTTGTTTTACTGTTGTAAAGAATGTTAAATCAATATATTGTGCTTCTATAATAAAAGGTATTCGTGTACATTATTTTTTTCTCTCCTTGTTTTCACACAGAAAGTATCAATGAGAATATTGGATCTATAAGCAGTCTCCATAAGAGGAGGAGCATCGCTAAAACCTTAACGATCCTCATCCCTGCTCATCACGTGAAGAGCGCTAACAAGCTGCTTGTGGCGTTAGCAGCTGTATGAACTTTACAAATCCTGCAGAGTTGAATATATTTTCCACCAGTTTTGTTTCTTTATAATCCAGTTTTCTGATATCTCCATGTTCGGGGTTGTTTACACGCAGGCGTGTTTCCACCCATGCATTAATGTCTTAAGCAGCGTCTCACTTTGTCACTTCCTGTTTGCTTTTTGAAATGAACTTGTACGTTATTACTCAGTAATCCTCTCGGTGGAGGCGGAGCTCAGCCTCATCCCGAAACACCAGTTTTAACAAGACTGGGATCCGTTCTTCCTGCATCGTTTAATCTGCTGCTGTTTCCTCGCACCAGCTTCCCGGCCTCTCAGCTCTGAGACACACTCGGTGTAATTCACATTTCCTCAAATAAATGAATTCCAAGCGCCTGGAGCCGCCTGTGCTCACATTAATCAGAGTTTTATTTTTACGCTGTAACTCTGCATGTCTTGTGCCAGAGCGTGTTAGGAAAAATACATACTAATGTCATTATAAACAGCACAGAAACACAGAACCCAACATTTCTCTGGATGAAATCCTGGGTTCAGCAAACACTTGACAGTAAATTACTTTGATGAGTGTGTAAAACTGTGTGTCTGAGACGTATTAAGTAAACCTTGTGCTGATGATGAACGAGTTTCATTTTTGACCAAAGGAAACTCAATATACTTTTAAAATTATGGGAGTTATAACCCAGAGAGAGGAAGCTCTTGTTAATAAAGCTTTTGCTTCTTAAACTTTGCTGCGGTTTAGACCTCAGGTGCACACTCGGTCAGCCCTATTTTTTTTTTCCAGTAGCTTCTTCTTAGCAAAGAAAAAAATCAAACCCTTTCATTCTCCGAAACAGAGACTCTCTTGTCGTCCTCATAAGTGCAAGTCTCTTTGGGATTCGGCGCTCTGCTCTGCTGTCTGGAGAATAAACGTCTGTGAGTTTGCACTCATATTTGTTATTAATACACAACCTTCTGCCATTTTTGGAAGGCTGCTGAGCGTGAAGCTTTGTTATCTCTGGAGCTTCACTTTGGGCACAGTAGCAGTCGGGAGCTCGCTGTCTGTCTGTCTGTCAGCCCGCGCCGCGGTTCAGTGTGGGGGCACAGAGACCAGGCTTGCTCATTCGCTGTTGAGTCGTATTTACTCACTGGATTTATACATTTCAAAAACGCAGCCTCGGGCTTAACGGCTTCAGGAAACAGATGATCCTGTTATTTCAAACACCGGCGGTTTTCAGTCTTCCAGGTTTTAAGTATCCCGGCGATGGACATGATCCGCTGGCCTGACTCACTTTCAGAGCAGAGAGGATGAGGATGGGGGGGGGTCATGTTAGATGAAGTCGTGCATTAAGCTTCTGAACAAGCGTTTACCATCAAGTTTTCACGGTCAAATCCAAAGAAAACTCTTACCTATCCAAACATCGTTCCCAAACCAGGAGAGGTTCTTCTGCGAGCTGTCGTAGTAACCGATCTTCTTATAAAGGCCACCTATTGGAGGAAAATGGCGTCATTTCAACGTGTCTACCAGACAATAAAGCCACACTCTTAGCCCGGACTAGTTGAGTTTACTAAAACAGTGCGTTGAAACAGATTGCCCTAAATTTCTTGAGCTTTTACATAGATCCAAAACTAGACAAATTTAATTCAATTAACTTAAAACAGTACGTTAATACATTTGTCAAAAGGAAATGATGCTAGTAAAGTTTACTTAATGAAATATGTGGTCATAACTTATGATCATAAGTACATTATGTTTTCTAAAAAGTGACATTTCTGAAGAAGGAATTGAACCCTAGACCTGTACTTTACCAACTAAGCTAACCAGGTGCTGGTGAAATAAAATTTGCAGAAGGCGATAAAATCCTTAATTTTGATCTCTGATTAATTATCTGCTTCTTCACTTTTAGTGGCAAAGTCCTTACGAACTCAGACTATTTTAATACATTAAAAAACCTGTACAAACCTTTTAAAACAGAGTGCAGAGAACGTCCTATGAAAACAGAAATGATTTGGACAATGATGATGGACGATAGTTGGGAATGGTTTGGTCACTACAACAACATTTTCTCAAAATCCCAAAGGAGAAAACATGTTTACATTTTTATCATCAAGAAAAACAAAAAAACAATGCTTACTTATAGCCCATTTTTGGCTAACAACCAGCGCTTTCAAACTCTGGAGAAAAAAATAGGATTTAAAAGCAACTTTTATGAACAATAAATATATAAACTTTTACTATGAGAAACTCAGCTTAATGCAAATTCTGATGCTGATGAAAAAATTGTAAGGAGG
Organism: Oryzias javanicus; assembly: GCA_003999625.1. NCBI lineage: Eukaryota > Metazoa > Chordata > Actinopteri > Beloniformes > Adrianichthyidae > Oryzias > Oryzias javanicus. The sequence continues at coordinate 33,275,140 of CM012452.1, read as the reverse complement.
AGGACCAAGACGTTGCTAATTAATAAAGGGCAGAATTAGAACCAGTTTCCATCAAACACAGTTTTGATATAAGCTCCGCCCACTCTTGCAGGAACTAAAGAACAGTAGTGATCTCTACATAGAATGATTAGTAACACTTAAAACTAATCTTTAATGTGTCAAACAATAAAATTTATTTAAGTAATGACACCAAACTAAAAATTATAATTACTCAAAATTGTTATTACAGCTAAAGTCAGGGTTTACAGTGAACGGAACAAAAGGGTGAAAAAAAAAAAGAGGTTAAAGCTGCACACAGAAGGAAACATCAAGGTTGGGCAAAGGCGAATAAAAAAAAATGCTTATGTTGCAGCCTTGACCAAGAATACTGATGAGGTCCAAGAATGATCCAGGGATTCCAGTCAGGTCTCATTTCAAATTACTTCCACACAGCAGCAAGAAACAGGAGACCCAACGTGAGGCTAAAGCAGCCAGATTATAAATTCTCTTCCTTCTGGACGCCTCTGACAGCAGAGGCAGGAAATAATCCTCCACCTTATCCTGTTCAGGAAAACTCATTAAGCTGCTGGTGACAAATAGGATGTCATCGAAAACAAAGGCTCGGGCCCAATTAGAGGCCGGCCTGGAGTCGCTGTGTTCCAGCACGTGCAGTTACAGCTCACAGAGGGCTGCCAGGCCGCTCTGAAACGAAGGCTGCTCAGCAATCAATACTCCATCAGAAAAATCTCTCTGTGACATTTATTGTTGCCCGCGGAGGGGTGGGGATTGGGGGGGGCTTACCTTGCAGTTGCTCGATGAGGGTCATTGCCATCCTGGAACCCTGAGCGTCAAACACCACCTGGCCCTGAGGTGGAGATGAGGAGGAGGCTGTCAGGTCACAGACTTACAACCACGGGTGCAGCAGGTCTGTGGACCCTCCTGATGAAACATGCTCGCCGTTTCAGCCGAGACTAACGTGAGCAGACACGGCAGTTCCTCAGAGCTGCGCCGAACCACGGGAAGGGAAGTCGACGGACACTTGAGATGAGAAACCGGCCCACAGATCTTCAGCTCGCTCACTCAGGAGCCCAAAAGGAACCAAGAGCTTCAGACCGTAACATCAATAGATGTGAACTAAAACGTTTGTCTCTGTCAGAGGCGCCTCAGGAGGCCACAAGGTCGTTATGAAGACGAGAAATGATCCAATGGTAGTAAAGGATGTTGTGAAAAGAGTTGAAGAGTTTACTTTACATTGTTTGGATAGAGCTCTGCCCTATACATGAATTTAACATGAGCAATGCATGGAGGACACATGATGATGTTGAGCGATCCGGTTTATTGATTTCAAGGAGCTCAACAAAAATCATCACAAATCAAGTCTCCATGTTTGGATTCATGAAATCATTCAGAGACTCTCCCAGGAGCCAAGTCTAAATGACGGCCGCTTTCAGCGGTACTTCCATGTCTCTTTGACAATTTACTGTCGATCCCCATTAATCTGAGGAGGAAAATGAAACGACCCTTTTTAATTTACCCACAGTGCAATTGCTTTTTCTTCTCATTTTTCTTCTTTGTATTTTATCTCCGCACTATAACGTTGTTCTCCTTGTAAATACCTAAATTGTCTAATTTTTCTATCTATAATGCTGCCGTAACCCTGAAATTTCCCCTTCGTGGGACGAATAAAGGACTATCTTATCTCATCTTATCTGTCCTCATACAGATAAGAAACAATCCTCAAGTTGAGAAGGAGAACGATCGGATTCGATTCTCTAAGGTGTTTTCGAGCTCCACCTGCATCACAGGCCAAAGCGGAGTTCCTGATTTGTTGACACGAAACAAATTCTATTCCAGAGTTCAGATATTTGAACTCTGAAAACATTGTGACCCCTAAAACACTGCTACTAGATTACTACCATTCTCAAAATGTGGTGCAGGACCTCCGATATCATCTGTACATTGACTTAACAGAGCTTTACAGCCAACTTTACATGCTACAATGATCATTTGAAATGAATATTTGAAGCAATTTCAATAAGAAATAGTACCTCCCTTACATGTAAGCTGGGTTGGTCTGTAACTCCGACTCCTTTTTCCTTATTCAGTTACAGACACATTTTCACTTTTAAAGGGTCTAAATGATGCTGTTCTAAAGCCTTTCAGATTAAATTATATCGATATATTCTGTATATAATAATATATTAATTTTGGCACACTAAAGAACTTTTTATGAAGAGTTATTGTCACAAGTAAGATGTGTTAATCGCTAAACCAGAATCTTTCATTCCTTGTGACATTTCCAGACGTCATCCTGCAGAAATCTGTAAGTCGCTAACAAAAACAAATAACATCCAAACTTGTGCAAAGATGGGTGTCCATAGAAGATTAAAGTGTCTTGCTGATCACTACTAGAAAGTAGATGATTGTGTTAGCCTGGGAGCGGAGCTGACAGTGCAGACTCTTCCTGGAAGGGGCTGTTCCTCACTTGTCTATGCCACACCTGGTGGTTTTTAGAGGAATACTCGTGCATGAACAGAGCAAAATATCGCTTTGGGTGCATTTGCATGAGTAATCAACATTTAACACACTTACAAAGCTCAAAAAAGTCTATTTTGTGTGACACAGGCGAAATAAGTTTACTGATATTTATCTCTAGACAGTCTATTATCCTCCAGGAACAGTCCTTTGTCATGGTCTGGCCCTTAACAGCGTTCAAGTACTTCATCAGTGGTCCAAGCGTATCCCATTAGCACGCCAGACGTCATCGACCACCAAAGATTATGGACCTATTTCATGCATATCACTAATAAATCTCTGCATGTCTGCGTCGCTGGTTTCAGCCTCACATGACTGATATCCTTCAAAGCGTCTCACAGGCATGTTAATCCTTTACCTACTTCACTGATTGATGAGCGGCGGCGAGTTCATGCGTCGCTGTTGTGATCACATCTCTCTCAGTGAGGAAAGAACGCAAAGACACGAATATGAAAGGAGCATTTCGTTTTGAAGTTTCTCCCCATCAAAGGGTCAGTGTGAATGCTTGAAAGCGCCGCCTCCACCGTCTCTGGATGCTTTACCTGCTGATCCCACACACCAGCAAGCTGCAACCTTTACTTTACTGGATGACAGTTCAGCCTTTAATGCATCGGCTCAGGGAGGACACCTGAGAGGCAAACTGACCTTTCGAAAGGAACTAAAAACCCAAAAAGTGTTATTTCACCCAAAGCAAATGAATTATCATAAAATATGCGGCTCCCAGCATCCTTTTCACCGGACTCACCGAAACCCCTTCGAAGGAGCTGGTGTTGAGCGCTCTGTAGATCTCAGATGTGATGTCGTGGTTGTTGTAGTTGAAGTCCTCCAGGCGTCGACCTTTGGCCTTGAGAGGAGCCACGGTCTTGTTGAGGGCGAGGGCCAGAGCCCACACGGCGTCGTAGGCCAAAGGGGCTTCTTGAAACCCGCCGGTCTCCTCCGGATTCTTCCCCCCCAGGCGGGACATCAAGGCAGCAAGAAACTCCTGCGACGTCTGACGGAAGAGAACCGCAGATGTTTGAGTCAGAGACATAAATTCCTGCTGCAGGTGTTTACAACATCTGACCATTTTCCAGAGCATTTTTCAGCAGAATGGCTTCATGCCCAGAAACCCTTTCTGACCGAGTGCACGTCAGATCTGTGCACAAAGTGTGCAGCTAAACATTTTCAAGCCTTTTTCAAAAGGCAGAGTAATAAATGAGTTTTGACTCGGTTCGTTTTCTGTCCAAAGATTGGTGCTTCGATCAGCCGCGTGTCAAACTGCGGTTCTTTTATGCAGCACTCCAGCTAAACCCTTTTTTCTTTTCCTTGGGCAGCTTTGATAGACGAGCCGCTCGGGCCTCCCCGCTGCAGAATCTGAGCTTCTCAAAGTTTTCCCCGACAGAAACGGCCCTCGGCGTTCAGAGAGGTGCCAGCTCAGCCGACTGCTGCCGTGTGACATTTGGTACAATATGCCGCTCGAAGAGTCCGAGGAAAAAAAAAAATCCATCGAGAAAGAGAGCCTGCAGGTGATTAGCTTTGTTCAGGAAACGATCAAACACCGACGTGAACAGTGAGATTGCAGTTTGTAAATGTCACTCAAGCAACGATGAAGAACATGTTCATCCAGCCTGATGAGGAAGTGGAGGACTCACTGTACTGGATGCTGTAATGAACTAAATAAAGTATGTGACGGAGTTCAGACATGAAATTTTTAGGCAGAAATCTGATTTTTTTTTTTTTTTTTTTTTTTCATCTGTGGGAAGAATCAGTTATTTGTACCTTTAAATAAAATAAAGTAACTTTCTTTTTTGCTGACTGGAGCAGAAACTCTAAAGAGGGAAAACACAAAACTCCACGTAAGTTTTTCCAGCAGAGCGACCTTTAGAGCAGGAAGACCCAGATCACATCTACACGCCTGTGGGGCGTCGCGGGCTTTGATGGTCCACTCTGTACCCAGGCTTGGTTCTGAAGCCAAGCAGGAAATCAAACTGGGCTTGTTTTTATCTATCCTAGAAGAAGGCAAATTTACAAGAGAAAATAGCAGATCTTTGGTCCGTTTATGATAAAACATCATGGGTCCGGATGAAAAAAAAAAACAATTTTTTGGTTAAATCTGGTGGAGTTTTGAAACACCCAATAATAAGATATAAATTTAGCTGAATATGGTTATTAAAAAGATCTGTCATTTAGTCTAAAAAAAATCCAACTTGTCAGAAAAATGTGTAGAGAATTAAAAAAAAAAAATCAGTTGTGAGGTTTTGTCATTGACATATTTTAACTAAAGCGAGTCGGCCATGTTGCCTAAAGGGCAACAAAAAGTAAAATGTACGTATGGAGGCGACGACTGTCTAACAAGTACTCCATTCTGTGGTTTTGTAATTTCCTCTCTTTTTGCAAAAACAGTGGAAGAGAAAAACTATTTTACTTAGAATGAGTTGATACACTTGATTAACAACGGGCAGAAAAGAGGACAGTTAAATAAAATAAAATAAACTTTTTTTTTTTAGCTTCTCCTCAATCAGGAGTGCAGGTGAATCTCAAACCGTTCACCCAGGTGTTGCCATTAACCAATTAAAAGGAGGAATATTTAAAAACTACAAAGTGAACAAAAAAAAGTTAAAAAAAAACCTTCATTTTGGCTCGTATAGTGACATTTGTGTAATCCAACCATTTCTATGATCTACTACTAAAAAAAAAAAATTTTACACATTAAATTCCTGTTCCATCCATCTTTTCGTCTATTTTTAAATCATTACTAATGATCTTTCATCATGATTATACTGTGTTGTTTTCTCTGAACACATTTTCTGCAGAGCGGCAAGAATGGATCAGAAATTAGAATAGAATAGAATAGAATAGAAACTTTATTTCTATAGCACTTTACAACTGCTTATAGCAGGCCAAAGTGCTTCACAATAAAAGAAGGAAGAGAGTTTAAAAATTAGACAAATTAAAAACAAAAGTAAATAAAAACAGCATAAAATTACAAAAGCAGTCTGCAGTAAAATACGTAAAAGATCAATACGAATACAATAAAACAAATAAAAATAGAATAAAATAAAATAAAATGCCACCAACTACTGAGCATTAAAAGCCATTCTAAAAAGGTGTGTTTTTAAATAACATTTAAAACTGTTAAGGTCTGACGGTCTAAATTCACCTCTGAGTTGTGGGAAGATGCAGAATAAGTCGACCTCCATTTCCCATCATCCCTCTGTGTACACTCTCTCTCGCTACCTTACAGCCACCCACAATCCCAAGCTAGCATTAGCGGTATGGGAGCTAATATGGGAGCTATCTAGGAGTTACAGTTTTGAGATGGATTCCAGATGAGAAGATGAAGACGAACATGATAGATCTATAGAGCAGGGGGACGGTGGCCCGGCGGTTTTGAAACTTTTTTCTTTTCATCTGTACTTGATTCTAGGGCTGCCATGATTAGTCGACTAATCGACGACTAATCGAATATTAAAATAGTCGACGACTAATTTAATAATCGATTAGTCGTTACTTTATGTTATATGGAGTCAGAGTGTAGTAAAGTTGAAAGTTATAATGGTATTATGCTAGTTTTTTGGACTATTTTGGCATTTATTAAAAAGTATTTTTGGCTATTTTGAAGTTTAGCCAAAATTTCAGCTACATGCTAGCTATTTTAGCTAATTTAGGCTTTTTTTTTTTTTCATTTTTAGGCTATTTTGGAGTTTAGCTAATATTTCAGCTGTGTGTTAGATGTTTTGGCTGACTTGGGCTTTTTTTCCAGTTTTTTAGGCTAATTTGGCATTTAACTAATATTTTAGCTAGCTATCAGCTTTAGCGTTTTCAGCTATTAGCTTCAGTGATTTCAGCTATCAACTTCAGCGTTTTTAGGTATTAATTTTAGCGTTTTCAGCTATAAGCACTTGCGTCTCTTGCTACCGAATTCAGCTTACAGCGTTCACACTAGCATTATCTGGTTCTGGTTAGGTTAAAGCTAATGATGGTTAAGCTGGGCTGCCACAAATAGTGACCATGTCGACCATAAACTAATGAAGTAAAGAAGCTGCATGATTCATTGAAGGTTTAATAAACTGTCGTCTTTATTTCTAGTTTGAATAAAGCTTCAACACTTCAAATTTAACGCCAATGATGTTGAAGATATGAGCTTTACATCCAGTTTGCGCATGACCCGATTAGTCGACTAATCGGAAAAAATAATCGGTGATTAGTTGACTATTAAAATAATCGTTTGTGACAGCTCTACTTGATTCACAACAATTTGAAAAAAGACACAATCAAAAATGCTTTTCTTAATACTTGTCCCTCATCATCAGGAAAATATCACAGGCTAAAGTTAAAAGCACCAAAAAAACAACTTTTCATCAGAGTGGATCTTTAAAGTCGGTGGTTAAAACGTTCTTTTCTGACACCAGCTTCCTCCAAGAGGTCAAAAAAAGAACTGCAACATTTGATATTCTCAGGTTTGCCTCAAACTAGTGAACGGAAATCAGTATTTGAGTCATTATCAAAACTCCTGCAAGAATGTTTTTGTAATTTTTCATAAGCGCAGAGTAAAAATTTGGAGGAAAGTTCCACTGATAACAAAATCCTCTTAATCCGTGTGTTTGTAAGTTTTACAGGTGAAGGAAATAAAAGTTTAATTTAAACATTCCTTCCAAGCGGAGGATGTTTTTGCCGCTTTTATTAAACACCAATCATTACCTTCCACTCATCATCAAAGCGTCTCTGTGGTTTTCTTCAGACTAATCGGGCCGACACACCTCCGGTTCAATCATGTCCAATTATCAAGCTGAAACATCCCTGACTTCCAGCGCTTCAGTCTGCCCACTGGAGAGCGGCTGACAGGGTTGCTGAGCGTGCAGGCTTATCCAACTTCACATTTATGAGACAGAATTGAAAGAAAAGTGACTAAAATCAGAGGGTCTGCGTGTAATTTTATCAGCCGTTGAGCAGCACATCAGCAGCTGGATCAGCAGGTAGTGGCAGCTGCTTTATGAATACAAACTACACCTGCTGATGGAGCGAAAGGGAAGGAGAGGAGAGCAAAACGCTGAAGGGGAGACGGGGTAAACAAGACAAATGAAATGATGATCCACAACCGTTCAGCAGAGCCACAGAAGGTTAAACAAAGGGAGAGGAGCGGTGTGGAGAAGACGGAATAAGAGGATTAGAGCTGGAAAACACGGAGAAATGACAGAAACCTGAGAAGCTAAACAAGCTTCATGCAGAAAGATAAAGAAGGACGCTAAAAACCAGGAGCCACTGATACTTAAAGAGAATAATCCACAGCATTCTGAGCGGGTTCTGCACATTAAATGGATCCGGGTCGTGCATAGTTCACTGAAGATATGCCGTTAATGGTCTCACCACTTAAGTTCTCTTAAAATAACTCACAGCGGAAAAAAGAGCTTAAAAGAAAACTTTTCTGCTTTTCCTAAAAACTATTTGTATCTGCTTTTTTCTGAAAATGAACATTTTCACTGTTAAGTTTCATTATAAAAAGTCGCTGAATGAGCATCAGACAAAGACTTAAATCTGACTCGCAGCACGACTGCACACAAAGTCAAGAAAGATCTGTTTCAGATTCTCTCTGCGCAGCAGGGGAGCAAAAAGAGGCTTCAAGACACATCTGCAGAACAAAGCAGAAGATTCCCGAGCTTCCACGCTCGGAAACGCGCAGGACGTAAATAAACACAGCAGAAGCTAAGCTTTCTAAGAAATAATCCACTCGGGTTTCAAACATCGTCTCATTGATGCAGCAGTGGCTGCCTACACGTGTAAAAGTGATCCATTTCTACAATCCACGAATCAGGCTGATTAAAGTACAAGTCTGTCGCTGTTAATGTACGGAAAAAGCCAAATTCTGAAATAAGTAACCAGAACAGTTCAGTGGTTAACCAGCAGGCAGCTTACAGTGTTCCACAGTCCAATATTTAGTCTAGTTTACGCTTCAGTTTCTGTGCATATTTATGAGTTTTATGTTTTTAGTATTGATCTTTTCTGTTGAGGACATTCTGTGTATTTTATAATTTTATCTTTACCCGTTCTATGCCTGTAAAGCACTTGGACTTGTTGCATGAAAAGTGCTTTATAAATAAAGTTTGATTTGACTAAAGTATCTAAAATCTGTGATTTCTGTTGTTGTTTTAGTTCCAAACACAGATGTAAGAAATGGAATTACATTATTAATGTAATGTCCTGCAATACTCAGTGTTGAGTGAATTACTTTTAAAGGGTAAATCACTTAATAATGATTATATAAATACATCATTAATATGTTCATAGGTTGTTAGTTAGACATTTATTAGCACAATTAGCCAAATCAATTTAATTAACATACTTTGTAAGATTCATTAATATTCATTTGTTCCAAAATTCATATTAATAAACTGTTTGAGCTTAAAAAAATGTATTAGCTATGTTTGCTAACATTATATTGAAGTATTACCGAGTAATCTATTACTTCACTTTAACTACTGGATGAAATTGTAATTACATTGATTCGCTCATTCCCTAATTTAAAAAGTAATAGAATACTCATTACTGAACTTTTTTTTTCTTAAATGTATAAAGCAGCACAAATAAAATACTTTTATAAAATTCAATAAAAAACAAAGGCTAAACCAGAACAGTCAGGCTTTTTAGCAACAACATGAACATGAACACGACATGAACATGTACATGTATGTTACACGGTGAATAGACAGGTTACTCATTGATACTGTGGCAAAAAATTTAGAATAATTTGATGAGTTGCTGAATGCCCCAATGAATTCTCCATCTCCAACTCTGCATTAGAGCGCATGCACGTGCAAATACACACGGATGCTTTCTTTATTATTTTTTTTAACATTAGTATTATTATTATTTCCATTTTGTTTCATTTAACCAGGAGACAACATCAGAGCTAACCGTTTATTAGTCATTGATGGTTTCACTGCACCGATAACGGCGTCTGTAGTTTACTAATTTTAATTTAATTACCAAAATTTGAAATGTAATTTGTTACATTACTCCATTACTGGCAAAAGTCGTTACATTACAGTAATTTGTTACTTTGTAATGAATTACCCCCAACACTGTCATTTTCTATGAATTAGTTATTTTTTTTAAATCATCAAATTAACTTCAAAAGTTTGTTTTTTCACAGTGTTTTAATGTACTTTTACTACGTATCTGAATTTACTCTGAATGAGACCAGATGAAGGAGATGAAGCTTTAAAATTTGACTATAAACAATGTTCTACTTTGCATTTAAAAAAGAAACTAAACAGGTTGCTGCCTTCTAAGTGACAGTTTGTCCAGCATTTTTGAGAGTTTGAAATTCTAAAGGCATGAAAGTCTGCTGGAGACGTCAACCACAGATCTGATGAACAAACCAACAGGGGATGCCCCCCCCCCCCCCCCCCCATCTCCATACAGTTATGGTTTCATCTCCATTCATGATTCAGCCTTGGACATTTCCTTTTTTTTTCCCATGACTATTTATAATTACCTTAAATTTGCAAAGTTTCTATGGAAACGTCCTTCAAGTTGGGAGTATAAAACTGTTGATCCTTTATAAAAAGAATCAAATATTTGAATAGAGTATGACTTTGGTCATTACAAAATTTAAATTCCATCTTGAACAGCCCCCTTCTGTGTACCTTAAGCTTAAGGTGGAATGTAAAAATATGTTCTGAAAACATGGAGCAGATTTTCTGTTTCCAAATGGATGGAAAGAGCCGATAGGTGCAGGTAATCAGACGCCAGATTATGCGGTTTGCTGGTCTGTAGCATCCAGGTGTTTGTTGACACGATTTTTCCCAACATATTTAAGGTCTACAAGCAGATAAGTTTAAAAACCCGGAAAGCTGCAGGCCTCATTGAGCACAAACCCACGGAGACGGTTTCTCACCATGTTGGAGACGCCGCGGACGGTCTCCGGGTTCAGCATGACGATCTCCGTGGTCACGTGACCCTCCACGGCCTCCGCCATGTTCTCGGCGGTGCAGTTGATCGCCGGGTCTTTGATCTTGAACCAGTTGTCGGCATACCAGCCAATCAGGAACCAGACGTACTTCTTCCCGTACAGCTTCTCCTTGTACACCTGCAGTTTGGGACGGGGGTGGTGTAATAATGAGCTCTTCCTGTTGCGTAACTGTCAGGTACGGGCTTCTTTCATTACTGAGTTGTGCCTGTTGGGGGAGATGGAGCAGAAAATGGCACCCACCTCACAAAACACCTTCCTGGCTTCCGTCTCGTAGAAGAGCCCCACGATGATCCTGGCGTCCTGGCGCTGAAAGCAGTCATTGAGAAGCTTTTTATCTGGAAGCAGAACGATCTGAGGTCCTGCTGCTTCACAGGGCGGCACATGTTGCTGCTTCATAATTAACACGGTGCATTCATTTCCTAGATCCAATCAGCGCTATGCTAATGCGGATCGGAGCAGAAGGAAAGGTGGGGGTGTGCGGGGGGGGGGGGGGGGGAATCAACCGGCAGCTGAGGTGAATTTTTAATCAAAGTACCTTGAGGTTCTTGACAGCAACAGCCGGGTCGGTGAGGAAGCTCTGACGAACGCTGATCTCGATGCCTGCCTCCTTCACCCTCTGCTCCAGATCATCCAGCGTCTGGCAGATGAAAGAGACGGACGGAGGGGAGACAGACGGCGAGGGGGGGGGGTTAGACCGGCAGCAGAGAGGTGACAGGCTGAGATTACAGCAAGAGACAAAAGAAAGTCTGCAGGGAGGGAAAAAAACAAATAAAAGATCCTGCAGTTTATATGAGAAATGCCAGGAGAGTGATGGACTCTCTGCTCATGTGTGATAAACAAGAGCGGCGGCGTGGGAGCGAGCGGGCCTTCAGACCAAAATGGAGACCAGGGAGGAACGCAAAGCCAGCACAGTCCTTAACTTTCATTAGAGGAAACAAGGCGGCTTCCACGCCATCGACCGCCTCTCCTGAGAGAGATATGTTGCCTGATCAATATTTCTCACAACCAATATTCTGACAAATGGCTTCAGACCCCCCCCCCCCCACCCCACCCCATCAGTCATCAGGTGACTGTTTAAAGATGTGCAGAAGCAGCTCGAGGGTGCCATGACAACGAGAAAAACATCAAAAGACTGACGGAGGTGAAGACTTCTGTGGTCTGCTGGATGGTGGCGATGCGCGTCCACTTCCACTTCTGGAAGAGCTGCACCCTGGTGGGGTTGTGCAGGGTGGCGGAGGGGTGCGTTCGGAAGAAGGTGGGGAAGCGCTGGCGGTTGGACAGGGCGGGCGAGCTGGAGCCGTATGACAGCTGAGGAGACAGACGGGAGGGAAGGAGGTGAAAAACTGACAGATCAGCAGAGATACGAGAGCGGGGGGGCGAATAACAAAAACACAGCGTTCCGGTTATCGGTAGTAAACAGACTTCAATCAAACGCCGGCTCCGTCCGGCTCCTCATCACCGTTTGGTTCAGACGGCAGAGAACAGAACGGAAATCAGAACATTCCCATTTCTGACTCATCCTCACACCTTTCATCTCTCACGAGGAAGAATCAAACTCTTTGATTCTGATAAAAAAAAATGACAAGAACCTCGCCTTCAACGAGGCAACAGGACTCCGCCCCTCTGAGGCCAAAAGGGAAATAAAGCTTCATTTTATTAAAAAAAAGATTGACAGAAAAGGTTCATCTAAAAACATAAACAGTGACAGATCTCTATTAGTTCTGGGGCCAACTATTTTCTGAATGAGATACTTTACCGCATATGTCAAAGTTAAGGCCCGGGGGCCAGATCCGGCCCTCCGGGTAATAATATGCGGCCCTCTAGATCATTGTAATGTATTGTTATTAATGGACCTATTTCTAACGTGTATAACTTTGACAAAAGATATTTTAATGGAGAGTAAAATATTGAAAGTTATTTAAAGCTTAAATTTATTTATATTCCTGTCGGTTTTTGTTTCAAATTTATGTTAAAAAAGTTCTGGTTTTAAAGTTTTCGAAATGTAGTTTTAGTGTGTGAAAAAACTCTTTATCCTGTTCTACCTGCGACCTTAAGGTGCGTCGTGGATTTTGGCCCCCCGTCCAAGTGTTTGACACCCATGATTTACTTTATAAACTAACTTAATGTTTATTTTAAAGGAAATTTTGGATTTCTTCAATTTGAGACAGACTTCTAAAGTAAATTTGTTTTTTTTGACAGTTGTAATGATCTATTTTTGAGAAACCGATGCCATCTATGTGAGGTCTCATTCATTCATTCATTCATTCATTCATTCATTCATTCATTCATTCATTCATTCATTCATTCACACAAACAGGCCCAATTGTAGGCAAATTCACCAACATAATAAATCAGAAAGATTCATGATTTCAAGGTTTCCGGAACCTTCAATAGCCTAAATGTTAAAAGATAAGGTTTAAAAGTGCAGCAGTCAGAGAGTCAAGGTGAGGGCGGGAAGAGATTAAAGCGTTTGACAGAATACAACATTTAGCAAAAATTGTAACTGTGATATACGAGCAAATGGAGCATGGAATGAAACATCCCATCATGAGGTTCGTCCCCAGTCGGTCATGATGTTCCTCAAAAAAGTGAGATCAAATTCAACAAAATGTCATAATCTGTTGGTAATCTGAGGATTCATCTGAAGTTAAAACTATCTGCGTCTCTTGTTGGATTTTTTTGGTGACTGTGGGGGAAACTTTTGTTCCTCCAGCTCCAAGGATTCCAACTTTGTGGGGTTGCCATGGTGATCCTCGACGAGGTGGTTTCACTTTCCCATCAGTTTTGTGTCCATTGGGGTCCGGTTTTTAATTCACTGCATTTAAATCAAGAATAACAAATAGTGATTAGAATACGACCTTTAACCCTCAGAATTTCCCGCAGGATTCGTCATCCAGACAAAACAGGGATATCACGTTCTGCTTTTACAAAGAAGTGAAAAAAATCACCGCGTGTGTGTGTGAGAGACCTCCTCCAATCATTCAGATGCTTCCACATCAGCAACTGGAGCTAGAATCCCTGACAGGTCTTCTTTCCAGTGAGGAGAAGTGCTGCTTAGGGAGCCATTACACATTCCAACGGCCCCCCCCCTTTCACACACAGGCGGAGGATGTTAACCAGTGGGGGCCAGAGGTGGCTCCATGATGGATGTGATGTTCTGTGCAAAGTCCCCACAGAAGCGAGGGAATCAATGTGAAGGACTGGAGAGCAGACATACGTGGAGGGGGCGGACAGGACACACACCAACATGAGACGGGACGGCGGTCCTAAGGAATGAAAGAGTCGCCACAACATGAACATCTAGAAAGTGACACTATGGGGGGGGAGTGGATCAATCCCAAAACACCTTTACAGTAATAACAGCAGATCTAAACTGATGGGAGCAGCAAATGCATGTAGCACTGATTGCATATGAGAACTGGACTGAGTGACTCCTCCTGGTATTCCGAACAGGAAGTTCTGGTAAAATCCCATCAATTTCTACAGAGAAATAAACAGATATTATTCAATCATTCCATCTGTCACAATCACCATTCTTACTTCAAGACACACTTCAATAAAAAAAAAATCATGTTTTTGGTGTTTTTGACATGTTTTTGCAGCATTTTTCTCATGACGATAAATAAAAACAGAGATTAAGATTTCTTTCTTCAAATCATGATTAAATTAAAATTAAAGGTTTGAAAAAAGCTCTGGTTTGGGTGAAAGCATCAGTGTCTTCATCTTCCTATTCCAAGAATGCATCTGGCTCAAAACTGTACAGCTGGATAGATCCAATATTCCTCAATGTATTCTTTTTCTACGCTAACGTTAGCTTGGGCTTGTGAGGTGCCATAAGCTAGCGGGAGATAAACTGAACAAAGAAACGCTAGGGAAATAAGAAACGCCAACTTCTGTGCAAACAATCCTGCCCACAACCCAAAGTACATTTCTAAAGAGCTCCTGTATGTCTCAGTAAACAAGCTTTTTGATTTTTGCTAAAAACTCCATAATCATAACTAAAGACCATTTAGAACACTTTTACAATAGATAAAAACACAAACATGCTCTCGCTATTCTATTTTTAATGATATATTTTTCTGCAGTTCAAGTTATTCAAGTTATAAACTGACCAATCAGATGCTCCCATAAAACATGTTTGACAGATGAGTGTGGCTCGTATCAACCCTTGTGCTATCTTATGGGGTCCAGATGTAGAGAAGAAAAAAAATAAGTCCATCCTGCTGTCTTGGGCGGTCCAGAGGACATTGTCTGGCTCCGAGTTGGCGGCCTCCATATCACAAGAAAATGGCGACGACATTGACCTCATGTCGTTGGAAGTAAACTTTTATCTATGGGTGACGTCTCACTGGTCCAGTTCTCATATACAGTCAGTCGTATGTACACATAAGTGACCCTGGCTCCGCCCCGTTTGTTGCGTAATGGTTCAGGTGTTCTGTGTGTGGCGCTATAGCACACATCGTTGTTCCAGCTCCAAAAATACTGGATCTAGTTTTTCCATCAGGATCATGGCTGATAATCGATGCAAAGAACAACTCGTCAGTCACAAAAACTGCAACAACATCCTGTTTAGTGACAGTTCAAATCTGTTCTAATAGTCCTGATTTTTATTATTGTTGTTTTTTTTAGTAAAAAAAAAAATCTAAAAATATCTGAGTGACTAAAAGATCAAAATCTGAAACCGTTTTTGCTGCAACTTAAGAAATTCCAGAAGAGATCATAAAGTCCCCGTCATGTTTTAGTTTACGAGGCTCTCAGACATTTCTACAGCTTCTCCAGAGAACAACGCAGGACTCCAGATAACACAAGAACATTCTAAAGATTAAGATGACAATTTAAAAAGTAAAAAAAAACATTTAAAAAAATAGCATAACATTTTAGAAAACAAACAAAATGCCAGAAACAAAAATGTGAAGGGAAACAAAAGTAATTTGCAGAAAACAAAATGTAACTGTACTATATCTACCTACCCGCTTCTTCATTTCATTTCCTTTCCTGGAAATTACTTACATTTTCTGAAATTTTTTTGGTTAGTTTGGGTTGTTTTTCACATTTTAGTTTCAGGAATTTTGTCTGTTTTCCAAAATGTTATACTGTTTTTTTAATGTGTGCTTTGCTTTTTAATTGTCATGACTTTTACAATTTCAGAGTTCACGATTCTACCTTCAGAAAGAGTCTTTTGGACAAATATTTCAATGAGACAGAAGACGAACTTTCTGAAAGTCTCCAAACATCTGGACCTAAACTGAAACCGGCTTTCAGAACAGATGAGACAAACACGGTGGTGGTAGTTTGATGGTGTGGGGCTTAAAGATCTTAACTACTAAAGAGTTCAAACACAGCAGCTGAGTGGATCAAACAAATGAAGAGATCTGATCAAACTCTGGACTTGGTTCTGTTGAGTGTCTGAATTCAAACATTTCTGCATAAAAGTGAGAGTAAAAACCTCCAACATGAGAGAAATCATCGTCTCAAACTTACCATCCAAGGTCTCCATCGAGGCTGAAACACATTTGAAATAAAATCATCTTCTCAGCATCGACATTTGTATTAGTCAGAGTTTTATTGTTAAATTATAATTAGTTTGATGTTCTTTTAAAAATGAAGATTGTTCTGATATGATTTTTAAAAAGAGATTTTTTGCAGAGAACAGAAACAAATCCTAATGGGATTTTTTTACAACTGCATTCAGTTTCAGTTTGCAAACTGCAGCAGTTCATCACAAAATGTTACTAAAAAAGAATTAAAAAGCCATAAAACTGTGACAGTTGGTCATCAAAGAAATCATCTGAAGTGAACGCAGCACTGTGAACGACAAACCGTGTCCTCGTGACGCCGATAGAGGATGAATTAAGGCATAATTAAAGCCATTCATTTACATTTTCTCAAAGAGTTTCACGATTTCTTATCAAGTTTGTTGGGAGCAGATGTTCAAGTCTCAGAGGCGAGTCGCAAATGAAATTAGAGGAAGGAAAACAAAAATATGACAAATTAGGAAAATGTTGTTTTCTTAATTTGGTTAACAACATGTTAACCAACAAATGGAAAAGAAAAAAAATGATGTTTTGCTTCCGTCTGCCAGAGAAGTGCAAAAAATGATGCAGAAACGTCAAACCAGCCAAATTTAGATTTCAAAAAAGAGAGAAAACAGTGCACAGAAAAGCGCCGAAGAAGCTCGAGCAAAGTTTCCCCAAACCCTAAACAAAACCCTCAGATTGAGATCTGCGGAGATCACCGCTCTTACAAAGAGAGATCAGATTAGCCAAGAGGAGGCGATGGAGAGCCCCTCCTTGATCGGTGTCCAGAAATAGAGGGTGCTTTTGCCTGGCGGCTGCTCTGATGAGGCTGTTTGACATGCGAGGAGGCTCCTGCCGTCGCAGAGCGTGCAGGAATAATTGAGTGTGGCGGTAAGGAGGTTGCACCAGCGGCGGCGTGTAGTAAAGACAGACAGATCCTTTTGTCTGTGGCGGAGAATCGGCTGCCGGAGCCGAGGCGGAAAGGAAGAGTGGGTGAGAAAGAAAGACGGAGAAAGAGATGGAAGAGGAGGAAGGAAGAAAAGAAATAAAGCGGGCTGACACAGAGAAAGAAGCAGCTCCAGGCGGCGACACCAGATGAGGAGGAAGGCGAGGAAGTCAAAAAGCAGAAAAAAGATTTTAATGAAGAGGGGAACACAAAGAGAAAAAGAGGGGCACACGTCAACCTCTAGAGCCGACTGTTTTCCGTGAGTAATCTCCGGGTTAAACTTCAATTATGGGACAAAGCTAATAAGATGAAAGCTTTGAGTGGCAGGAAGACGGATGCAACAAACAAAGCACGCCGACTGGAAGATGACACAAAAAAAAGAGATTCGACAGCATCCTCCAGAACGAAAGATCCGGCGTGTTTTTAAAAAACACCTGTCGGGAATCTTCAGCGAGGGCGAGGAGCGCCGCCGACCCGGCTTGTAAAGTTTCAGCACTAATTAAAGGAGAACAGGAACAAATCAATAAACAACTAAAGTATTGATTTGGGACATTAAGGGCAATTAGCAGAATATCTTAAAGAGCAAGTACAGAAGATCAGACGGAGGGAGCCTTCAGCAGATCCAGACACTCGTTTCCTCAAAGGCTTCTGCATCCGTTCAGCTTCCAGCAGGAAGAACGGAGTGAATATTAGGACAGAGGATTCTGTTCGTCATGAAACAGCATCTCAGTCGGATTTCCTATTTTGCACATCCGTATCTTTTTTCTTAAACAAAATAGGGAAATTATTTATCCAAGAGTTATTTATCCAGACTGCTGTTTTTCCTAATCTGCATTTATTTTGATTATTTTTAGATTATAAAGGAGAACAGTTGCAATATTTGAATTTAGAAATTTGATTGATTGATTGTTTATTTAAAGACAGGGACAGCATATATTAATAAAACATTTAAAAGACTAAGTTTATATATTTGCATTTTTAGACTAATTTCCATCTTTAGTCCCTATAGAAAAGGTTGTTAGTCTCCAAGTAAAAGTACAAGTTAAAACAATATATAAAATTTTTAAAAGTTTCAAGTATTTAACTATATTTAGAAATTTTATTTCAGTTCTTGCAGCTATTCCTAATTATATGATAAATGCAAAGTTGGCTCCATGGTTAATACATAGAAGCTTTTTTGAGGCTTCATTGGTTCAAACTTTAAGTGGTTTCTATGGAAACATGAAGCAAATGGCAAATTAATTGACTATTTTCCTTTTAGGCGTAGTTTTGAGATGTGTGTCAGTTTTAGTTATTTTTCTGAATTAATAATAATAATAATAATAATTTTTAGAGGTAAATTACAGAATTACAGAAACTGGCTTTCCTGGGTGCAGGATCTGTTCGTCTTGTTTGATTTAGAAGCTAATAAATAACTTTCATCAATGTTTATGTACACTTGTGAAGCTTCTCATCCATGTGATCAACCAAAATCCTGCAGCACAGATTTTGACACACAGATGCTGCAGGAGTACAGTTATATAAAAAGATCTGGAGAAATTAAAGCTTTTTTTTTCTTTTCGTCTGAATCCTAATTTTTTCATTTGGCTCAAAGTCTGCAGAGAATTCACTTGGATACGACTCCAAAGCTGCATATTTTGACAATAATCAGACAATCAATTTCAGCCAGAATGAGTTTGCTTTGGTACTAATGATCAGAACTCACCACAATGAGGTTCCACATGCGAGCAGCTTCAGCCACCAGCGTGGAAACGCCGCTGCAGCCGGGCATCAGCACGATCTTGATGGGCTCGGTGTACAGCAGGTCATACAGCAGCTTGGTGGCTTCTCCCGGGTCACACTGGAAGGACAAAACGCCATCAGGTTCAATGGATGACAGAGGAAATAAATGAGAGGAAACCGATGGGGAAGAAGGAACAGTCAACAGTGATGCAGACGGATGAGGAGGGCAGAGGAGACGCAGCCAGAAAAATCAATATTTCCTCTGCAAACAGAGGAAACACAAATGACCCTTTGTTTCCACAAGAAAATGAGTTTTTAGTGAGCTGAAAGAACTCATTTTCCTCTGTTGATGGCGTTTAAATGTAAGTAAAACGAGATAAAGAAAAAGTGGGAAAAACAGAATCCTGACAAGCACAGAAACGGGCTGGAAACGTCAACATACCCGATTAACAACAAATTACATCCTAAATAGAATAAATGAGGTTTAAAGCAGCTCAAGAGAAGCTAAACAACAGGATGTGTGCAGCTCTCACTAGACTATATGCTGACTAATGGGTAGAAATGCATCTGAAACACTAATTTTACCAAATTAAATGTTAAACAGACACAAAAAAGAGCCTCTGCCATGTTAAATAAGGGAGGTGTCCATCATCAGAAATGGATTTTGCTTATATGGTCACTACAAAACAATTTATTTTAAATGTTCTTGTTATTTTTTACATTGAAATCATATTATATTGTGAACTATTTGATGTGATGCATCGTCATAGTAACGGCTGCTGAGCCTGCACCGACCTCAGTCTGCTGGAGCTGATGCATAAAGACTCGCCAGAGGTGGTTTATCAGCTCAAAATCATGTTATTTATTTAAAGGATAGATTTAGAGGGAAAATTCACATTTTCATGCTTGTTTTTGTCTAAATGATGGAAAAAAAGTCCCAAAGTTGTTTCCTAGAATACTTTGATTGCAAGAAATATTTAACGAATATTATAATATTCTATAAAAACATCTTTACTCAACCAACAAGGTTAGCAAAACAGAAAGACAACAAACTATTTAAAAATAAAGGCAACATTACTGCTGGTTGTCCATCATAGAACCGTTTGATTTTTCTACTCTCTTACTGCTGTGATAAACTGAAATGATGCTTGTCCACCTTTTCATTTGTGTGTGTGTTTTTTTTAAGGAAGCTAGCATGTAGTTTTTAAAAAACTAAAAATCATTAATATTTTTAACAGCAAGTTTCTTTTAAATTTAAAAATTTGTTCTTGTTTTTTATTTTGTTTAAAAATAAAATCTAATCTGGTAGCACTAATCTTTAGTCTAGACCAGGGGTGGGCAAACTTTTTGATTTGTGGGCCAGAAAGGGTTCTAAAATTTGGCATAAGGGCCGGACAAGGAGCAGATGGAAGGAGTGATTTGGTAATGAACCTCATAAACTAAAAAGATAATATGGAATTTAGAGAAAAACATGCTTTAATATGGATTAAAATTCACATATATTAATTTAAAAACAGAAAATTTGGGAATTTTAATTTCCAAATTTTGATTTTTGTTCTCTTTTGGGTGATCCAATGGGTTGATGTTCTTCAGAGGAAAATGTGAACTCAAAGAAATCTGAAAGATCACCTTCTGACTCAGAAAAAAACACGAACATCAGAGAAACAACATCATTCTTGAGAAGAAACCAGAAATACAATGAAAATAAAACGATAATTAGGGTTTTTGATTCAATGTATTTTAATTTGGAGGGCCAGATTAAGTATCTTAAGGGGCCGCATGTGGCCCCTGGGCCGTAGTTTGCCCACCCCTGGTCTAGTGTCTAGTTTAGCCAAAGTTTACTTAGCTAAACTCTTAGTCGTAACTTTAGTATTCAGTGATGCACCAAGTAAGTTCAAGTAACCCAGTTGTATGGCTTCAGGCCTGAAAATTCAGAATAAAAGATGAAACTAAAAGTGAGTTATCTCCTCAGCTGATGGATCTCAAAGTTATAAGAAGAACAAAAGCTTCTCAGTTTAGTTAAATAGAGCAGTTTTTCTTTTTAAAGTTCTCAAGTATAAGCAGAATTTCAAGGCACTTGATTTTTTTTCTTTAGAGAAATAGAAAGTGAATATTTTTAGATATACTAACAGAAAATATCAGGACAAGCCTCAAATACAAAACAAATGTGTTCAAATATACACCTAACGTGTCCAAAGATTCATAACCCACTTTTGTTAGACTTCTGTCCAACACTCGAGGCTTTCAGCTCTCACCTCTTTGCTAAGCTGCTGGACAGGATCTTTTTTTTTTTAAGTTATCAGGATTTCACTGATCAGCAGAGGAGGAACCAGCAAAGCAATTTGACATTGGAGTAAAGAAGTGACAAACTTCAGCAGACAGAGACGAGGTCAAAAGGAGACAGAAACAGTCGGGAAACTTGCAGAGATCAGCAAACAAGCACACAAATGTGAAAAGAAAGCTTGAGAGAAAAATTCAGCATTTTCTGGTTTCCTCCTCACAACAGGCAGGCATCATCAAAACCCAGCACGCTGCTCGCAGATCAAGACTCAGAAACAGACAGGAAAAAAAAAAAATCACAGAGAAGTGGACCCGGTGAGCTCGAGAGCTGCCGTCACGCACATTTCACCCCTGAATGAAGTCGTTTTCAGCATGTCTATGAGGCAAAAGTGGGGCTGGATGATCCATCAGCGCGTTGTCACTTCGTCTGTGCAGCATCAGCGTCACGGATAAACGGAGCCGACATTCATCACGGAGGAGGAGCCTCAGCTCGCAAACAAGTGTGCAAATGCACATTAGAGAAAGTGCTGTCGACGAGCGTCACAAACAATCCCGTCATGTGCAACGACAGTCAAGTATTGATGCACTAAATTGGGCTTCTTGTCCCGACGCCTGAACGCTCCCCGAGTCTGCCGGGCCATTTCTCTGAATCACCAGTCCAGACTGGAATACGAGAAGTTGCTGAGCTTTCCATTCACGAGAGAATTATTGCAGAGTCACTTGATGAGTGACGGTCAGAACACTGACACGTCATTGGATAATTCAGCCGGACTTCTATGGAAGCAGCTCCGACAGATCTTCTCACATAATTATCTCTATATTGATTCAGTCGTGTTTAAAGATGAAATTCTAATTTAAAAAACGATTTGTGACTTGGTTAATTGCACCACAGAGACACACTTGCTTCATATATCCACAATGTGATTACCTCTTTACTAATAACTGTGCAGATGAGAGGATGTTTAGCGGCTTTCTGCAGCGAGGGAAAATTACCATTATGAAAACACGTCACTTATTATCTTTGCGCAATAGGATAATTGATGGTGTCAAATATCTATATTGTAAGAAACGAAACACAATGCTGGAATCCGGTTTTCCGGCTGCTGCATTAATCCTTTCTGACTTCGGGGTGATAGAAGATAAACGCTTGCAAACATTTTGTGTCACTCTGAAAATCCAGGTAATCCTGTAATCCAATCCGTGCTGGAACACCTTGTCTGCTTTCTTATTGTCCAAGAAAATTTAAACCTGAGAGATGATGTTTTCCCCCAATGCAAAAGGGGGCAGTATACCCCATTTTTGTTGGTTTACCATGAGTTATTGAAGATGGAGACGCTACACCAGCCTGTTACCGTCGTCTCCAGAAGAGTCAAGCAGCAGGACTGATAGGTTCAGGCGGGGCGAGCTTCGGACCTAAATCCGTATCTACCGGGATAACTGTGTACGTGTGCAGCTTCGAGGCGGAAATGGCGCTCCGCCCTCCGAAAAATCCTTTAAAACTGCAAAAGAATCGTGTGAATTCATGTTTCAGTTCACGAACAAAACAAAATAAAGGCTGATGTTATTTACATGCAGCCAAGATTCACATTGCTGCATCGTCTGCACAGATTTAGAAAATTATGAGTGAACAGTCACCTAAAAGATATCATTAATAATAATGAAATCACGGTTAGAGTATAATCTATTATAAAAAGACAGAGCAGTCACTGAACTTTCTTCATTTAAGAAATCTCTTAAAATTCTGCTTTTTAAAACTGCTTTTAATCTTTAATTTTACTGCATACTTTGTATTTTATTTATACATTTACTATTATTATTTTTTTTATTTATTCATTTTTATTTTATTTATTTTTTATTAAATTCTTCTTACTAGTGTTTTTAATGTAATTTGTTTTGTAAGCCTCTTTGAGTGTCTTTTAAAAGTGCTATATAAATTAAATGTATTATTATTATCTTACTATCTCTATGCAGGATCTTTGTGTGTTTACAAAGGAATTCGCCATTTCTTCTTCTACAACTATTTCCCGCATTTTAGATGGATACAGTTTTGAGTTCTATTCTAATCTGATCTTTGATCCAATCGAGGACATTTTGCACATGTAAACGCAGCTACAATGACCATAGCACGCTTACTTTTGGTCCAAATTTTTAAAAAATGAATAAAAATAAGACAGAGGTTTTGCATTAATGTTTTTGTACTAGATGCAACAGATTAAAAACTATTTTTGAATAAATGCGTCTTAAAAAAAATTATCCTCGATCTTATAGCCTCAAGCTAGCATTAGCGGCGCAAACAAACCAACGAGCAATATTGGATCGATCCAGACAATCAGTTATGAACCAGAACTGCAGTTTGCTACAACACGACTGGAACACTCATTATACCTACGCGTGAGCGGACCAGGGCGTGCGCAGGAGGAGGGCGGACTCTGCCACGCCCATTTCAGCAGCTGAGCTTTTTCTCGCAACCGGTTTTCTGATTCAACGCGATTCAAATGAAGAAATACTCAGAAATGCAGCTTTAATCCTTATTATGAGATTATAATTATGAGAAAATGCTACAAGAACATGTTAAAAACTCCAAAAACTCGATTTCCATCTTTAAACTTAGTTCCATACAGCCCAAAAACAACTATAGAACACGTCACTATTAGCCTTAAAAAGCCCTAAAACCCGTAATCTTGGTGTTGGAGGAGAAAACCAGCACATTTTCTGGAGAAGCATCCGTTTGGGTTTGAAGCCTCAGCTTCACACTAACTTTAAGGAATGTGAAAGCAAAGCTGCATGGAGGTTTGGATCAACCGAGTCCTTCCGGAACTAAGAAACCACAGATGTTTAAACTTCATCATGAGCAAATCTGATTTAACTTCGTTCCGCGCAGAGCCAAAGCAGCAGCAGCCCATTTTTTTTTCCTTTGGCTCGTATGCACTTTTTGAGGATTGGTGATTTGGCCACGGTTTTTTTACCCAGCATGCCCCTCCTGATAAACCTGGACCGACCGCAGCCGGGATCAAAGTGTGCCGTCTGTTACAGACGCTCATCAGCAGATGATATTGATGAACTGTGTGAATATTTGACAAAAATCCAGAAGGAAACGCTTTACTTGACCTACAGTGGCTGAAAAAAATAAAAAGGTTTTCAGCTAAAGGTCATCTCAAGGCATTTTGGGAAATCCTAATTTTCTGCAGTTGAGTTAGAGTTTTGCTCAAACAGCAATTTATCGGGATTTCAAGTAAAACTTGAATTGTAATTCTTTAGTAAATTTTCTATTTTGTACGACGGAGTATTAGGGTCACCGAAAAAAAAAAAAAAAAGTAATATTACAAGTTTTTTTCTCGTAGATATACGACTTTAAATCTCGTAAATGTATGAGTTTTAATCTCGTAGATTACGACTTTTTTCTCGTAACTTTATTAAAGTCGAGGGAGAGTCAACATTTCCAGCGAATTTATGTCGTGCCGAGATCGAGAGACTGAAGCGTGAACTGAAGCAGACGACCAAACTGTGAAAGCGTCTTGGATTTCATCAGGTAAACTGAAGGTTTTAAAATATTTCAAATATTTGGAAGTTCCTTTATTTGATTTACAGTGTATTAATGTTTTATTCGTTGATGCTGCTTGCAGGATCTCTGCAGATCCCGTTGATGAAGCGGTCCATATCCTCCAGCTGTCCACTTCCAAATTAGCCAAATTTTGGAACCATAAAACTGTATTTCTGAGATTATTAGTGTTTTTTGTGTGATTTTTTTAAAAATATATACGGCCCTTAAGAACAAGTTTGTGACAAACTGGTTGAAAAGCGATACTTGGTCAAAATTTGAGTTTTGTTAGTTTAGTTTGATTCAAAATAGTTGAGAAGCGACTTGTTCTCACCCCTGCTCACGAAATCCTGCTGTTTTCACACTCTGCCTCGCTCAGACTCTTCCTCTGGTGTCGGCGCCCGAGGCACCAATCACAACAGTGTCATTGTGGAGTGTTATTTATGAACATATGATCAGCTCTTCAAGAGGAGGCTGGAGGGGAGGTGACAGTCACAGAGCACTGAGTTTGAGAACATAATGCATTTTCCCCCATCTGTTTAATTTTATTTAATCAAGTTTTTTTTGTGATTAAATTAAAAAGATTGAAATCACACAATTTGGGTTTGCTTCATGTTTATGACTCATGTTTATGTTTAAACTAACAAAATCACCAAAGATCTCTTTTGTTTATGCTTTGTTGATGAAATGACATCTGAGACAAAAGCAAAAGTTTCCACATTGTTTCTTTTTAAAAGCATTTATACATTTTAATTGGATTTCTTTTCTCATTATGCATATTATAACATCCATGTCTGTACAGTTTGGCTCTGCAGCAGCAATAAAGTTGACTTAAATGTGTTTTATTATTATTAATTTATACTCTAATGATAATCAATGAGTTTTACATATCTGATGGAATATCTATGATTCATGTTACTGTTTACTGAAATCATGAAAGAATGCTATCTGAGGATAATTAATCAATAAGTACTAAATTTTGTTACTTGAAATAAATCTACACTTGATCTCATCAGAACTTTATTATGAAAATAAATTACTCAGTAGGGGTGGAATTATACAAGTTCGCTTCATCCCACTTCACAACTAAAGTTCTACTTGACCTTAGTTAATAAATCACAATATTTTATGAATCAAATGTGACTATAGTGAACATTTTTATCTATGCATTTCATTATTTCTGTAATGAGTT
Source organism: Oryzias javanicus (assembly GCA_003999625.1). Lineage (NCBI taxonomy): Eukaryota > Metazoa > Chordata > Actinopteri > Beloniformes > Adrianichthyidae > Oryzias > Oryzias javanicus. Next base: position 33,249,481 of record CM012452.1, on the reverse strand, counting down.
TGATGTTTCTGTTGGATTTTCTACAATTGATGCTTGAAATAAACCAAATCCATCAACTAAAGAACAACTTCACAATAACAGGAAATTGGAATTTTGCTCTTGAATTAGGTTGTTTAACTACAGAAACCAACAAACAACAAAACTTGAAGAAGGATCGTAAAGAAAAATGAGAAAAATAAAACTTTACAGCCAAGTAATAGGATGTAACTGCAGAAAGAAATGCATTTTTATAACTGCACATTATATTATTATCATGTCATGTTTTGTGACGCATCATAATTTTTAATTAATTGTTCCTAATATGTGGTTTTTGTTCAAACATGAAGTGAAGAATCACATCCAAAAGATGGAAAAAAAAACAGGAAAACTAGTTAAAGAATCCTCACACGGCAGAATGATTCAGGCTGTTATGGGATTGGACGACTATTTTTGTTACTCGAGTCTTAGTGAAAATGGTAGTTCTTCCCACTTTCATGTTGCAAATGGAACTTTAGTGATTGTTCCTTTATTGCTTTCCAGCTGTAAATTAGACCATTTTACAGCCTCGTCCTGAAACTGCAGGAGGCCTTTTTCCTGGTTCCACTAAAAGGTTTTCCTGAGGAAACAGGTGATCACCGTTTGCTCTCCATACAGAGGATTGGACCTAAAACGCGTACCTTGCTGTTTTTCCCCATTAAGCCATTTTTAAACTGTAACTTTAACAATTTGGCTTGAATGGAACAAAGTGGACTATGGTTCTCTGATTTGACCGATTATCTTTTGGTCTACAGTATTCCCAGAGGTCTTTTAATTATCATTATGCCAACTTTAGACAAAATCGAAAAAGCTGTGTTGTTCTGGATTTTATCAGAACTTCACCTCTGAGTTGTGGACCGTTGGCACAGAATAAATCATTATTTCCCATCATCCTGTGGTTTACACGCTCGCTTGCTTGAGCTGTCCTCCTATACAGTTTAGAACCAGATTGCAGCTCAGAATGAAGACCTACGTGTCGCACACAATTGGACGCATCAGAATAGAGTGGAGCAGGGAGCTCGCGGCTCATAAACTGTAGTATTTACGTCACTGCGACAATCTTTTTCCCAAAGATATTTTTGGAAGATTCACCACAACTTAAAGAATCACTCAGAAATGACATTTTGAGCTCAAATTTATTTATATATGAGAAAAAACACCAAAAGCACAATTTTTATCTGAATGGGTCAAACATACGGCCCGCGGGCCGCATCCGGCCCACCAGATGGTTTAACGCAGAGGTGTCAAGATCCAGTCCTCGAGGGCCGGTGTCCTACATGTTTTCTAACTACCCTTTCTATGGAAGCTCTTCATTGGCTAAACACACCTGATCCAGGTAATCAGCAACAGATGAGGCGGGATCTCTTAAAAACCAGCAGGGGGCCGGCCCTCGAGGACTGGAGTTTGACACACCTGGTAACGAGTCACGAAGAGAGAAAAAAAATAATATATAGTTGGAAAAAAAAAAAAAGAAGTTTCTAGTCCATTCCTGGGGCAACTTATGGTTTAGACAAATTACTGCAATGCGCAATTCCACCACTAGGGGAAGCAAAGGAAAAGAAACACAAGATTTTAAGAAATAAAACACCATTTCTTTGCAAGCGCCGGCCACATCTGGGTAAGACGCGGTTTGGTTCCCTGCCAGTTGGTATAAAAATGATCAGCTGTAACATCACAATTACCGAAAGCATAATATTATTAACTCTAATCATAATAAGTGATATTAAGGCTGCTAGGCTTTTTTGAGGAATTTCTTCCAACAGGAAAAGAAAAACAAAGCTCCAGATAAGTTAACCATAGGTTGATTGATTTATGGCCCGTTTGAGGTTCACTGCTCCAAACATGCTCCCCTCCTGCTTTTTTGTCCTCCAGCTGCAACATTCATAGGTGTGATTGTTACGCATTTACTCTTGTTACTTTTAATGTGGACTAAATTTAGCCTTGAAAAATACAAGTTTATAACAAGAAACTAAAAGAAGATGTGGAGCTTTCTGCTTTAGCGTGAAGTTTTGCCGTCTCAGTCCTCAATAATCACTTGAGTAACAACTTTAATTTTACCAGGAAAGCAGCTTCACAATAATGATGTCAATCAGAGGTGAGAGGCTCCTGTCTTTTTTTTTTTTTTTGCTCAGTCAATCAGCACTCCAGCTGATTCCACACATCACCACCGTCTCCTGGCTGTTTCTGAGTGAAATCAGCTCGAGACGAGCCCGGAGCCTGCAGGGCATCCTCCACGTGCCCACAGCTGCCTGCTCCTCAAAAGCGCCGCGTTCTCCTCTCATGCAAATTGAAGCACGAATCTCTCTAAACAGTGTTATCCCCAAAGGTTGTTTGTGTTCGCCGTCACCGCGGCTGAGGTCTGGCTGCACGCCGAGGAGACGCTCGTTAGTTTTTCCTCCGTCACAAGGTTTTAACGTCTGTCTGATGAGCAGTAATTCTTCGCGCACGCCAATTATCTTGAAATTATTTCATCAATCCATCATTGCTGGAGCTTTAATGGCAGCTTGTTTTTAAAATCGAGTTTCAAAATTACATGTAGGAATTAATATTTAATCAAGATGGGATGCCTGTGATCTTGTGCATCCAAAAACAAGATAAAACTATTAAGCCTCAATGTGGGAAACTAATACAACTATCGGGGAAAAACACACAAACTCTAAATGACTGACAAATAACCCAGAGCTGCAGACCTTCAGAATAGAAAAGAAAAAAGATAATCACCAGTGAATATTTGCAGGGGAATATAATGACACGCATTAGTCAGACAAACTGTTTTACTGGGTGGAAAACCCAATTATCGGCATGCAGGTATCTCAAGAAAAGCTTTTAAATGCTGCAGTCGTGCTGTAAAAAAGGTCAAATATCCCACCCAGACTCTTTTTCTGTTTTAATCTCACAATGAAGAATTAAAAAAAAACTAAAGTTATTTATTTGGTATCAGAAGAAATAGGATGTTAAACTAAAACAATAAAACTTCTAAATGAGCCTTTTATTTTGAAAAACAAATCTATTTTTGATTGCTTCTTATTTTTTTCACTTGTTATACATTTAATTTGCACAAAATTATAATTTTTTCCGTATGCAAGAGTTAAAACATTTAAAGAGGTGAGGTAAAGTAAAATCATAAGTTACAGATTGTGATTTTAAAAACATCTCATGATGACAATTGTCCTTCAGAACTACAAAAGAGAGATGCTTTACATCTAATTTAACTTTAAAATAGTTCCCCCCACAGAGATAATAAACTCTAAATTGTTAAAATCTGGGGCAGATGAACATGTTTACCAAACTCCACATAATTGTTTGTTAATCAGGGCTGGTTATCAGTTATAATTTCCAGAAATTATTCGATTCACAGGAGCCTTAATCGATTCAATTCCAATTTTTTTCAATTCTTCAATTCAATTTTAAGTTTGCACATTTAAAGGAAATTTTTTTTAGAAATACATTAAAAATGTACTATATAATTTGAATATATTTATATCAATCTGATATAGTTCACATATTGTAAAAGTTATTAGTGAAATACTGAGACTGTTAATATCATCCAGTGTTACATGGATTCTCAAAAGAGAAGTTCTAACAAAAATGTTCAGATCTTTAACATTTTGTTCTGCTTCTCCTGGAGGACGTTTCAGTTTGGCCACTTGGTGGCGATCCCACGATAGAAGTACGCCTTATTCAAGAAGAAGACGACATTATGAGGGGAAAAAAAACAAAGTTTTAGATTACAAATAGTTACTTTAAAAATTATTTCCTTCAAAGAATTTGGAAAATTAATTCCTGTGAGTAAATAAAGATGTTAATTTAGTCAGCAATATTTCTTTGGTCAAGAGAGCGTTAGCATTAGCCATCTTATGGGAAATTCTATTGAACGTTAGCATCAGGCAAGCAGACTTTAGCTTAATGTGCTAAATCTTTTTTGAATCGATTATTGATCTATTAAGCTTAAATGGATTCAAATCGATTAATTGATTTTTTTCAACCCAGCCTTAGTGTTAATGTTTTTGTTTGTGTTTCTTCTTCTGCCCCGCCTACACTGATATGAATAAAACCTTTTGTAAAGTTTGAATGTTCAGAAATTTGGAAAGCTGCTTCAATAAAGTGAAAGTCTTAAGTTACATTTAAAATCTCAAGTGTTACTGTTGATCATATTTTTGTAAAAATTCAAGAGATGTAAAATAAATCAGGCTATGTTCAAATTTCCACCCTAACTACTAAAAAACTATACAGTACGGCACTATCCAGTGCCCAAAAGCAATTCGAACACCATCCTCACTACTTTTATGGTAAAAATCTAATCAATATGAACATTTCATGATGCTATTTGTGTGTTTTGGTGATTAAATGGTTGATAGTTTATAAAAAAAAAATGTGTGTATATATATTTAAACACGTTTCTTTACAAAAATTGATCAACTGCAATACATTGTGGTCTATATTTGCTAATGTAGTGAGCATCGATGCACGCTAATTTTTTGCAAAGACTTTTGGGAAATTTCTATGGCATTCAATTTTGGGCTGTGTCTGAATTCCCCCCTAATCACTATATAGTGTGTTCGCCATTTTCTAGTGCTTGTGACTGCATTTTCTGTATGCGGAAGCAAAACGGTTGCACCGCTATCCCACATGCGCGAACCATACGTCACTTCCGCTAAAGCATTTTGCGGTCTTCGGATGGTTCCAACAATAATAACCTCGTAGGATGTTAATAAATCACTTTAAAATATGTATTATAGTGAAAAAATTCACTTATTGTTGAATAAACGAAAGGAAAAAATGACACGTTAAGGATAAGGACCTTACGATCTTGCAGTGACTACAACGGACTACAAACGTTTTCTTCTTCTGCAGTTTTACATGACGGCAGTTTACTCCTTAGGCTAAGAGGAAACAGCGCCACTTCAAAACACTTTATTTTATCCGGTAATCCAAATTCTTTTTTAACAGTAACTCGGTGGCTTTTTCTCGCACAGTAATCCAGTCAGGAGAAGCTCTCGGGTGTTGAGAAAAACGTAAATTCTTGTGATCGAGGAGTTTTACTGTTTGGAAATGACTCTGTCGTATAGTAGGCGAACAGCGGAAGTGATGTATGGTTCGTGCATGCGGGATAAGTGGTGCAACCGATTTGCTTCCGCATACAGAGAATGCAGCCACAGTGCTGTCCAAATTGAATGCACTCAAAATTTCCCAGAAGTCTTTGCGAAAAAACTAGCGTACATCGATGATCACTAGATTAGCGGATATAGACCACAATGCATTGCAGTAGAACAATATCGAACAAAAAAACTTGTTTATATGCAATATTTGAATAAAACATCCACGTTTTCACCTTCAGAACACAGAGTGGAGTCATAAATAAATGCCGTGAAACGTTCATTTTTATTTGATTTTTCCCCTCTGTGAAATAGAAGACATCATATCCGGTTTTTAGAAAAAAAATGTAAGTAAAGTTGTGAGCATCGTGTCTGAATTACCTTTAAAATCCAGCGCAATATATAGTTTTTTAGTAGTTAGGGAGGGAATTCAGACACAGCCTTGGAAATCTAGATTTGGACAGTCAGATGTTTAGCGGTACCTCTCACAGAAGGTCTTGATTATGTTTTTTTCCTTGTCTCAAAGGCCTTGGATCACGCTATTCTTAAACCAGGAGTCTGTAACCTGCGGCTCCAGAGCCACATGTGACTCTTATCTCTCCATGGTGGCTCCTTGACTAAAGAAAAATAAAAAAGTAATTTTTTAAAGTAAGGATTACTTAATTACTATTTATTGTGTGAATGCTTTCACACTACTGTAAACCTCTTTGTCTTACAATTACCAAAAGAAATGAATGAGAAATTCTTCAAATTTCTTTACCTAATATTTTATATTCTATATTTTACCTAATATTTTAGCAACATGTTAATGTTTTTGGCTAATTTGTTATCTACTGAGGTTTTTAGGCTAATTTAGAGTTTGGCTTATCTTTTAGCATCAGGCTAAAGTTTTAGACTAATTTAGTTTACTAAGGAATTTTAGGATATTTTGTGGTTCAGCTAGTATTTAAATCAACGAGCTAGCTTTTTTCCCGAGCTAATTCGTCTTCGACTGGGATTTTAAGCTAATTTGGAGTTTAGCTAATATTTTAACAATATATATGCTAAAATTTTTGGCTAATTTGGCATCTCCTGGGATTTTTAGGATAATTTAGAGTTTGGCGTCTATTTTAGCAACAGGCTAACATTTTTGACTAATTTAGTTTACTGAGGAATTTTTGGCTATTTTGGAAGTTAGCTAGTAATTGAGCAACGAGCTAGCTTTTTGGCTAATTTGGCGTTTACTAAGATAAGAGATGCGTGAATTTGGGATCATTTTTTATGAGGAACTAATATTAGAAAAAACTTAATTTTTTTAGCCCAGGGGTGTCAAAGTCCAAAAAAAACACAACTAAGGTCGCGGGCAAAACAGCATAAATATTTATTAAACACAATAAAACTAAACTTTAAAAAAGCAACTTTTTAACATTACTATGAATAAAAACAGGCAGGAATATTATTTCAGAAAAATCAACTTAAACCGTGGATAACTTTCAATATTTTACTCTCCATAAAAAACATTTTGTCAAAATTATACAAGCAAAAGATGAGCCGTTAATAACAATAAAATAAAATGATCTGGAGGGCCGGGTCCGGCCCCCGGGCCTCGACTTTCACCCGTGTGATATAGACTCTTTAAACATGACTTGGATGTGTAACCATTACTATCACTTCAGAACAAGAAACTACATTTTTCGACTTTTGTGGACTTGGTTTCCATGGAGACGTGTGGGTGTCATTCTCTGCCACATCAGCACGGGTTTCCCTTCTTACCAGATATGCGTGTCCATTCTGGTGATTTTGTTCATGAAGATCATGAATTTGGAGTTTTTAAGATGTTCTTGCATGAATAAATAAAATTAAGCTTAGAATTACAATTTTGGGTAATTTTTTTTTCAAATAGTTGGAAATTAGGAGCAGACAAAAAAAAAGGCAGTTTGAAAAAAAGACCTTATTTGTGACAGAAAATGTGCTGGCCCTGGTCCACTCCATTCTGGTGCATCCACTTGCAGATGACCAGACCAAAGCCATTTTGTAAGGATCTCTGAAAAATAATACATTTCCCCGTCGTGATTGTTTTTTGGAACGCCTCGTCTGTGCAAACATGAAAATTTGGGAGGATTCCTTTTAGATTTTCTTAAACCTATTTTCAGCCCGGGGGGGGTTTAGCGTGCAGCCATCTGATGTCCACATATTTGAACTGATCCCAGAAAATGATAGTCGTGTCTCCCACTCATCACGAGCCATTTTTTTTAAAAAGCCAATTACATTATGTATGCATTAGCAAATGGAATTTTAAATGTAAAAGGGCACGGGGTGTCAAATAAAACATGTTGAGGGTAAAAGTAATCACCGTAAGTGGCTCTTACTGTCCACCTCTGAATGTCTCAGCCAGAGTAGCAACAAACTAAGATCGTCTCACAGGTTATTTAGGCAAAATCTGATTCCAGTTGAGTCCAGTTGATTTTAATTTCTGGTTAAATTCAATTTGATTTTTACCATTCTCTACATATATTTTAGCTTCTTAAAGTGAGTAAAAAAAAGAAGCTAACACTGATTTTTTAAACCTGACAACAGTGATGGATTCACTGCTGCTTCCACCTTCATCTTACATGAAAAAGTCTGAGAAGGTGTATAATTAAAGGAGTCTATTCTTGGGAAAAAACAGACCATTCTTTGAGCATTTGAATGCAGAAAGCCTGCAGTAATAAAATGGGAACAACTGTGCGGGAAGGGGTGAAACGGCACAGCGTCTGCCTCGTGAAAACACACACGGGGCGCAGGGGGTGCTGGGATCTCAGCCACTCCTGGTGGTCTGTCTTCTGCAGCTCTCAGGGGTCATCACTGTTTCCACTTTCATTTCAGGCCCACCTCAGTCGCAGGGATTGCCTGCTCCGACAGCCCCGGCACCGCTCACAATCTCACACGTACAGATTAATGTCACTGTGTGCGCAGCCGCAGACGTGCATGCGCGCACACATGCTGTTCTGTCACTGTCCTTGGTGCTGAAATTCCCACAGCCAATATCAGAGCTGTATTACGGCGTTCATGCTGTCAGGCGCCCCTTAAACCGCATTTACACACATATTTGCACCGGAGGAATAAAAAAACCTTTGACTTCCAAGTAACCAATGGGGCCTTTCAGTAGAAATAAACATATTTACACCCAAAAACACATAATATTAGCAATTACCCTAAAGAAAAATATTATTTTATTTAATATTTCGCACAGAATAGCACAAAAACTGTAAAGTTTTTCAATATATATGTATTTTTGACCTCTTAACTCCTTAATTCTTTAACATACTGTTACTATTCAATTTAATTCCAGCAGATTCTGTCCCAAATTCTCTGTTTATGAAACATTTATTTTAATTATTAATATTTTTTGCCAAAACACAAGTCCCAAAAAAAAAAAAAAACAAGTCATTTATACAACTACAGGAGAAACGTGGTCAAGTAAACTATGTTTGTCAAACTTGAAGCCCTGACCTGTTATTGATTAGGGCTGTGGATCGTTGCTCAGGTGGCGATCCAATTCGATTCACGATTCAAACCATTTTTCTTACTTTATAATATAATGTTTATTGTTTTTTGTATGTCTATTTACTAGATGGAGGAGAATTGAAATTATTTGTATTAAATCACCACCATTTATACCTTTATTTAAAACAGTAGATCAGAATCAACAAAACTGATTAAAAAACACAAAGATTCAGATAGAAAGAAATGCTGTTTGTCATTTTAAACTTTTTTTTTTCTTTTATCAATATCTGTTTAAGTTCTCAGTAACATAAAAAGGATACAAATCACTGATGTTTTGGATAATTTAAAAGCAAAACCTGATAATTCTCTCCACTGTTTTCTATCCACTAGGGCTGCCAAGATTAGTCGACTAATCGACGACTAATCGACTATTAAAATAATCGACAACTAATTTAATAGTCGATTAGTTGTTACTTTATAATATATGAAGTCAGATTGTAGTAAAGTTGAAAGTTATAATAGCATTCTGCTAGCTTTTTGGAATATTTTGCATTTATTAAGGGTTTTTAGGCTATTTTGGAGTTTAGCTAATATTTCAGCAGCATGCTAGCTATTTCGGCTAACTTTAGCTTTTTTACGTTTTTTAGGCAACTTTTGAGTTTAGCTTATATTTCAGCAGCATGCTAGCTATTTCGGCTAACTTAAGCTTTTTTACGTTTTTTAGGCAATTTTTGAGTTTAGCTTATATTTCAGCTATATGCTAGCTGTTTTGGCTAATATAGGATTTTTCCGTTTTTTTAAGGCTAATGTGGAATTTAGCTAATATTTCAGCAGCATGCTAGCTATTTAGGCTAACTTTGGCTCTTTTTATTTTTTGGCTAATTTGGCATTTAACTAATATTTTAGCTGGTCATCAACTTCAGCATCTTTACATCCACTTTGGCCATGAACAGATTAGTCGACTAATCGGAAAAAATAATCGGTGATTAGTCGACTATTAAAATAATCGTTTGTGGCAGCCCTACTATCCACAAAGTTCTTCAACATTTTACGTTCTAAGCTTTACATATTGGGGCAGAGCCCGTATAAAAAAAGTATTTTTTTCCCGCAGCAGAATCATCTGATTACATCTGCCTTTCAGCAGCGTGAGGCTGTGTTTCTTCAGAATAAGATGGAGTTTCGTCAATTGCGTCAACTTTTGAGTTATCATAACCAAAAGAATGTAAACACAGGAGCTAAAGCCCCAGTGTTAAAGCTAATTATTTTTTCAGAAGTTATACCAGTTTCTGAACAAAAACAAGCTATCGCTGGTTTTTACTTTGAAAACCGGAAGTTAACTGTTTACTTCCTGTGGCGGTACCGCTGCTTTTTGGCTTTGTTTTAGTTCGTAAGATTAAAGAACAACATTAATCTGTATTTCAGAGCAAAAATACATCGTCCCCAGATCATATTTTGATCATATTTTACCACAATTTACTATATTTATAAAGATCGCGAATCAGTGATCTTGGACGTCGCAGATATTCGCATTCGAAATTTCGGGAGCAAATCGCGAATACTCGAGCACCCGGATACTCGTTACAGCCCTATTGTTGATGTTGCCCTGCAGACCACTCCCACTAAAAACAAGTGAAGTTAAACTTTGTGTTCCTCTGGGGACAAAGTAAATGTAATTATTAGGGCTGGGTAACGATTCAATTCAGATGTTTTTCAATTCTTTTACACGTTTGTTTAGAAATATGTTTCTAATCTACTACACGTTTTAAACATATTCATATTAATCTGTTACAGTTCCTTACTGTAAAGTTTATCAGTGAAATAATGAGGTTATAGCATAAATGGATTCTCAATAGGAGAAATTCTAACCGTTTCTCCTGGAGGGCGTTTCAGTTTGCCCACTAGGTGGCGAATGCGCTTTAGCATTACACCTTATTCCAGAAGAAGAAGACGGCAAAAAAACTGGGTTTTAGTCTACAAATAGTTACTTTAAATAATATTTCCTTAAAAGAGTTTGGAAAAGTCATAACTGAGAGTTTATAAAGATGTTCACTTAGTCAGCAATGTATGTTTATGTCGACTGAGCGTTAGCATTAGCCGACCGATAGAAAATTCCATTAAACGTTAGCATCAAGTTAGCTTTACTTGATCGATTATATTTTTTATGAATTGATTATTGATCTGTTAAGCTGAAATTCATCTAGTCATCCCAGCCCAAGTATATATATCATCTTACAACTGTATCCCTTATATAATTTTCATTTTTTTCCTAATTTTTAAAACTCAGGGACCCAAAACCTTTCAACTCAACCCAAAACTAACTAATATCAGCATTAGCACACTTAAAAACAGGAACGGTGCCACAGATTGCTCCGAAATTTGACTCACTATTGAAATATCTAACAGGAACACGGATAGGGAAATGTCTAAGGACAGTGTATGAATCTCCTTATATCCTCATAATTACGTCTGGCACCCCACTCCAGGCTGATGTGCCAGTGGGCACGCGTGACGACCACTAATGAAAAGCGGTCATGCTGCACCGGCGGAGTTTGCGTCACGGCTGCCAATTAAAATAAGGAGCGGAAGTGAGGGAAGCACCTTGTTCCACCGATTCTCCGTCTCCACTGTCTCACACATCACTGTTAATAATTGATCAAAGTTTGCAGTCTCTGCTTTGATATATCCATGGCAACAGCTCTGTGCGCGCACGAGCCGCGTGCACGTGCCTGTCTGTGCGTGTAGATCTCAGAAGGCTGTAAATAGTCTGATGCTGTCACCAGAACAGCCGCAGAAACAAGTCGTTCTGCTACCACGGGGTATCTGCATCCCTTTAAAAGGACAGGCTGGGATTAAGTGTCAAGCTTCATGAATATTGTATGAACTTGAACAAGCTCCATACTCCCAAACCTAATAGTCATAAAACAGCGTGTGTGGGTGTGTTTTCTTGCTCCCGTTTGCCAAAAAAAACAAACCTTAATGCATGTGTTGTAGTAGAGGGAGAATCTGCTGCAGGATTACGCTCCTGCAGCCTTTGATCCTCGGCTTTGAGGAAACAAAAGGGCCCGATTACACCAGGCGGAGGGCTGCCCTCTGACAAAATACACATTAAAGCTAATTTCTTCTCATGTAATTGGATGGATCTGGATTTTTTTTTCCTGCGGCCAGGTGAGATCAGATGGGAAGAAACCTCATTTTGAAGAGCTTAGTTAAAACAGGAGCTCTAAATCCTGCGAGTTACACCAGCTTTTGGGGGAGGATTCCCAATCCCTTTCAAATCTGGAAGTTTCTTCAACTTCCATGGCAGCAGCCTGTCCACTTGCAGTCAGAGGGAAACGCATTTCCTCTGCTTAGCATTTGATTGCAGAGACGCGGGAGCACGCTTCCAGAGAACGAGTTTGCACACATATTTTCACAGAGCTGTTTGTTTCTGTGGCTTGCTTCAAGAGTAACTGTGTTGCCATGCCAACCACCCCCCCCCTTCTGTCTCTCTGGCATGCACATGCAGACACACATGCACACAGCCGTGCACTTTTTCCCTCTCTCTCTCCTGTTTAACAGGATTCCAATGCAGAGCCAAGAACACCAATCAGAATAAAGCTCGCAGAACATTTCTAACCAGTCCCGGTGCAGCTCGCAGCTCTCCAGGCATTTGTCCTGCAGCTTGATTGATAATGAGCCTCAATGAAGGGGGGGCTGCTGTACTGTGTGTGTGTGTGGGTGGGGGGGGGGTTTTGGCAGGGAAAGGGGGTCCAGTTGGCTTTTTATGACTCTTTTCACTCCTCTTTTTGAGAACAATCAAACCAGGACGGCAGGAGGAGACCCACAAGTGGGGATGAATATTGATTAATAGAAGTTTTATGGTGCTTGATAGCGCTGACATTTTCAAATACCGGCGCGATCAATGATTGATGAGGAGCAAGCAGGAGGTGTTTCTGCTCCTTTACAACAGCCCGGCACCATTTGTTAGGACTTTTTTTGGGCTTTCAGTCAGTCTGTTTTTGCAGTTTTTATCTTTAAAGTTGGAAAAAAGTTGGGAAATCTTTAATTAATGTCCAAATCCTGAGAAAAAAACCAACAAATTAAGGAAAAAGAGAAGATGCTTGAGCTGCTCATGGATTCAGCTGAGAGGCTGATCATGCATCCCTCCCTGACACCTCACATCACTTAAAAGCGCTCCTCCTCTGACTCTCCTTTAACTCATGCACTCACCATGCTGTCGTAGTGGATGAGCTCCAGCTCGTAGTCCGGCAGGATGTCGCTCCTGTTGTTGACCAGGTCCAGAGCCATCTGAGCGGAGGGCATGCACGCCTGCCCGCCGGGCCAGCCCCCGCTCATGGGGAACAGCGCTCCGATGTACAGCTTCTTCTTGCCTGCGGAGGGCCGGGGCCAAACAAGGAGAAGGACGATGAGAGACGCCCGGAGCAGCGCGGCCGCGCGGCTCGCGCGCGGAGGACCTCTGCGCTCCGCCGGCATGCTTCAAGGTGAGCGGACTCCCGCGCTGCGGCGGAGGCGGAGGCGCGCCACGCAAAGGTCAGGCTGCTGTTTGTGAGAGTGCTGCAAGTCAATCTGAAGTGAAGTCAACACGTGTCCGGAGGGGGACCGCGTCTGGGTGGCGCTTATTCTGATTCAACCGGGATGAGATTTAGAACACTTTATCTCCGCGTGCCTCATTATTATGGGGACAAAGTCGGTTGACTCTGGCAGCAGAACAGGCGGCAGGTTCCTTCTCACTTCCCGCAGTTTAAAATAAACAGCCATAAAAAAATAAAACAAAGAACTCACGACTTTTACGCATAAAAAAATAGCAAAAATCAACGCGCGGATCAGAGGGAGAACGCCGCCGCGCGGGGAGCGAGGGACACGCGGGAGTAAAGATGGAGAACCCAGCTGGAGCGCGAGCGCAGAGCCGACATATCTCCCGGTTGAACGCGCCGCGGAGACCAGAAGCGGGAGACGCAGCGCGCGCGAGCTCTGCGCCTGATCCACTGCAGCACCGGCTGTCTGCGCGCGAGAGAGGGAGCTCCAGATCCACGCCGGGAGGGGGGAGTGGGGGGGGGGGGGTCGCTCTCTAATGAGTTTCCCGCTGAGTTGAAGTCAAATCTTCACATTTTCTCTTTTCCACTCGGCTTCTCATCGCAGCTGCCGCGGCGCGCCGCTGATCAATCACTGATCGATAGAGCAGCGACCGAACCACTGACGTCATCCGGGTTAAAGGCGGTACATTAGATGATAATAAAGGTGTTAAAGGCTTAATGAGGACGCATTCAGGCGTTCTTTCCTTTCGCAGTGAATCCCATCTATAAAAACACAATCGGCCCTTTTAAAGCAATAATCTAACAGTTTAGAATTAATTTGCAATTAACGATCCCTTTTTCTCTATTAGTACAATTAAATCTAAAGAAGAAAGTCAATATTTATTTATGTTTCCACAGACAATAAGGCCTGATGGCTTCCGGTTGGGTTTGAAGGACTAACCGATGTTGATTAGTAATTGCAGGCGATCCTTCGACAAAAATATAGCCTATAAAAGCATTCTTAAGGTTCAACGGTGCGCATGCTTTCCATCAGAACTGATTCATTTGAAGTTTTGGATCTAAAAGTTCACGTGGCTCCGCCTCCTGCAGCTCAATGGCATTTTATTTCTGAGGGGATAGGAGTTTTTTCAGTCTCTTTTAGCAACCAGTGTATGCAGCACATATGTAACCTAAACCATCACATGGATTTGGTTTTTCTTCTGTTAAATCTTTTGCATTTATGCAGCTCTCAGTCTGTGAACCTGCTCACTTGTTTGGTTTCCAAATGTACAACAAAAATACATTCATGTCCAGAGATCTATAGACACACAATAAGAATGCATTTTCATGTAGCTGGTCTTAACAAGCTTAAACAAGATGAAGATGGTGTCATCTGCAAACTTCAGAGTCAATCGCTTCTTTTTCTGTAGATGTTAGATGATATTAGCCTCATTTTAATGTTTTTTTCTTTAAATAAACTTTATTTCCTTGTTAGAAACACAACCAATGATCCTCTGGAGGAAGCAGTCGGTGAATGTGGGGAGAAAAAGCGGAAACAAACCAGATTTCTAAGCCACTTCTGAAAGATTTAAATAAATAACAGCACATATTTAGAAAAAAATGTGTTACAGAAATATTTAAGGTTTTTTTTTTAATGAAGAAATTAGATTTTAGTCAGAATCAAAGTTTTAGACACTGGTTTAAAAAAAAAAAACAAACAAAAAAAAACTTCCCAACAGTCTAAAAAATATAGAGGGAACAAATAAATTATAATATATCTGCCTATAAGTTGAAAACCATAATGTGGAATCTGTTGCTTGATTGTTTTTTTTTTTTTTTAGCTTTCAAAACTCAAACTAAATCTTTACTAATGTTTTTAGACTTTAAAGTGATGGTTCTTCAGAATCCAGATGAGCCATGAAGCACGTTTTGATCAGACCCACTCCAAATTTAATGTTTTTGATAATGGCAAACACATATAAACAAATTTAAGCATATAAACAGCGTTTGAGTATTTCTTTATTCCGATTGTTGTGAATCAGGAGAAGACAAAAAATATAGTTTAAAAGCTTGTAGTCGTTTATAGAAACTTTAATCTGAAGGTCAAAAGTTCCGATCCACTAACTCTGAAGGGTCAAAAGTTCCAATGCACTAACAAACAGATCCATTAACGTCAAGGTTTTCATCATCTGGCATCTGACTCAGAACTGATTCCCATTTTGTTGCATCGCTAATGCTAGCTTGGGGTTCTAAAGGCCGTAAGAGTGTAAACAAAGGGATTATGGGAAATGAGTGCTGGTTTACTCCACAAGAATGGTTCCATCCATCTGTCAGATGCAAATTACAGCTGAACTCTTGCTGCCCTGCAGAAAATATGACTTTTTTTTATTAATTTTATCTTAAACTGCATTATCTTATTAGATGGCCTCTGGGAACGCTTTTACAGTAGATTAAAATATGATTGGAGTTGGACTTTAAATATCTTTTCAAAGACTGTGAGTGCTCTTTTCAACAGAACCTTTTACAAAAGAAAAAGTAATATTTTAATTGTATCAGCTGCCATTAGGCAAAAGTGAAAGCATACTTTGGACAGGCCATCGTTTTGTAACGCAACTCAGAATAATCGAATAAATAAAACTGAAATGAAACGCCTTTTTGTACAAACTGTAGAAATCGATGAAAGTTTTGGCTTTAAAGCAGCTGGATTTTCCCTGAAGTCAGTTTACATTTCTTCTGGAGAACTTTGATTGGAACCGCCATGCAGGTGTAGCCCATCGCTTTGAAATGATGTGCCGTGGTTATCTGCCTGAGCCACATCAAGCAGCAGCGGTGGAGACAGGCCGGATCAAACTGAGCTCATCCACTCTGGCACCAATCCTGCAGACCGGTGCACAGCTGGACCACCAGATAGAAAGAAAATGAGCTTGGAAACACATGTGGCAGGAGATAATAAAAGTCTCCTAAATGAAAGTTCTCCCCTAAAGAATGATTTATATCCACCTCTCCCACACCTTATTTTCTAGACACGTTTATAAATAACATTTGTTTGGTACTTCAATTTCTATTCATTTACTGGTCTGCACGTTTTGATGGAAGAGAGGAACTGAATGATAGAAAAAAACGGTTAAATTCTAAACTTTAAAGACACTCGGACCTATCAAACTCATCGATTTCACAGTTTTCTCATACAGTTTAGATTAAATTTGACAGTTCTCATTTAGGATCAAGTAAATTTACTTATTTAAATTAATAAAAAAAAAGGAAGATGTGAAGCAGCTGGATGGCTCAGTGCTGTGTGTGGGACCGGTTCATGGGAAAACAGGGTTCGATATCCAGGGAGCGCAATGAGCCGAGTCCAGGGCCGAATCGAAATTCTTCCCCTCTCTTCCAATTGAATGGGTTTTTGGAGGGAAAGGTGTCCAAAAGAGTTTTTTTCCTTTTTAAAAGGGTAGAGCAAAGCGACCGGTAGAGCGAGCTATGTCGCGCTGGACTGTAGAGGGTGTCTCTAAACCATGTTTACGTTTAAATGTCACTTTTTGTTTTAGCTCGACTTTTTTGAAGTTATAACTTTATGTATTTTTGAGCGCTAACGTAGCTGACTGGCAACTATTGATGATGTCATCAAATGGGAGTAACGTCCAAATTTAAAGACACTGGTTATGTCCGAATTCTTTCCCTACTCACTACATTCGCCATTTTGTAGTGTTGTCCGAATCTACAGTTTCAAAATTCGAATGCTCCAGAAATTTCCTACAAGTCTTTGGAAAAAAACAGTGTGCATCGATTCTCACTATATTAGCGAATATAGACCACAATGCAGTGAGTTTTAACCACTTTTGTGAAAAATATTCTATAATTTTATTAAATTCAAAATTATTAAAATTATTATTTAAAAAAATATTATTAAAATTATTTTATTAAAGTTATCTATATATAATTTTTTTTTTTTTTAACAAACCATCCACATTTTCATCATCATAACACAGTGGATTCGTAAAATGTTTTGTTGTGACATATTTGTGTAAAAAAAAAAAAAAAAAAAAGTAGTGAGGGTATTGTGTCTGAATTGCTTTTAAAATCCAGGGCACTATTTAGTCCTGGACTATAAAGTTTTTTAGTAGTTAGGAATTAGGGTGGAAATTCGGACATCATCTATTATTCCACACCTCTCACTTTGGAGGGGGGTGGGGAAAAGCTGTAGGGGTAGAGGAAGAATTAGGATTTGGCCTAAGTGTGGTTCCTGAGGCAAGAGCCTTCACGCTTAACTATTTAGACACAAGAGAGGGGCTCAAATCTGAATTCTCCCCCAACCCCTATGGCTTCTCCCTACCCCTACATTGAGCCCTCCAAACAAAGTAATATGGAAAAATAGTGTCTTCAAATTTGGACGACATTCCCACTAAATGAAGTCAATAATATTCATTGATCAGCTACGTTAGCAGTAGCACGGAGCTTACAATGCTCGGAAAACACACGACATCAGTTTATCACTTTAAAAGGTCATGCTAAAATGAAAATGTATTACTTGAATTTAAATGTAAACTTCTGTGCTTCAGAGCAAACCCTGATGGCAAAAGGCTCTCCGCTGCGACGGAGACTCCTCTACCCCTCCAAATCCCCCCACTATACGAGGGGTAGGAAGAAGCTGGAGGGGTTGGGGTAGAATTTAGTTTTGGCTTGGGTGTCCCTGTGCCGGTCTCCAGCCTAGATAAAATACAGGACTGTGTCAGGCAGGAAGGGCATAAAACTCAGCCAAACCAAATTTGCAGATCAGTGAAAGCTGATTCACCGTGGCGATCTCTGGCAGGATTTCTCAAAAGGTGAACAACAGCATAATTGGAAAAAAAAAAAAAGTTAGCAGTATCTGCAAAAATGTAAAAAAGAAAAAAACAGCTCTAATTGAAGTGTATTTTTTAAATTCAGAAAACTAAACATAAGTAACCGTTGGTTTGTACAGATGTTGTGTAACCATTTGAACAAAAGTATTTTCCTTAAATAAATAAAATAGAATTCAAATAACATTTTTTTTTACATTTTGTAATCAAACTTGTTTCTAAAAGCGTGCAAATATGCTTACAATAGTATTATTGCTGAGTTGTTGGGCTTCACAAGTGCATGAAATAAAAAGCTTTTATTGATCCAAAATGGCTTAATTGTTTGTTTTTTTTTTTTTAATTCAGCCTCATCCACATATTTCATTTAAAAACTTGGAATTCCCAACTCAGAGTTTTGTTGCTGTAATTTTATCAGCAGTTCATTTTTTATACACTAAGATAAATAAAAGGATTATAAGTTTTTTTTGTTTTGTTAGATACAAATCCAGAAAAAGCGAAGAAAAGACTTGGATCAGATGAAACCAGCATGAACATCTGATCACTGGCTGACCAAGAAGCAGAGTGATGAAGTGCAGTATGACATGCTCCAATAAAACTCCTTCAATAAATCCTCTTTTTGCTGGAGGTTAGAGTGTAAATAGGGGAGCAGCGAGTTGCTGATTCAGTTTTAATAGCATCTTTGCAGCTGCAGAATTGAACTGTAGAATCTGCAGCTGCAGCTTCTCAAATCTGGTGACTGTCTTTGTGTGATATTTGATTTCAAAATCCTTCAGTTTGAGGATAATTACCAGACAACACATGGTGGGGAATGAGATGATGCCAAAGGAGTAGGAAGGCTTTCTCTCATTTCTGCCGTTTTTATGGACCAGAGAATCAACGATGAAAAGGAGAATAAGCAGATTGCATGATTCATTAATGAATATTAACCAGATGAATTGTATTTCCTGTGGAAACGGGTTTGCTTTATTGCGGAAAGTTGTTGCTGAAATGCAACTCTGCAGCGCAGAAAATTCCTGAAGACGATCTGGTCATGGAGATGATGAAGACACGGTGCTGTAAATTGAAGAATTTATAATTTGGCATAATTAGCTATTATACTCTGAACGATCTGAGGAAAACGAGTGTCTGAACTTTGCTTTAAATTTGTTGGAGTTTCACCACATCAAATGTTCCTGAAGACTTTGAATCTGTTTGGATCTAAGCTAAAGAAACTCCTGAAGAAAAAAAGCATAAAGTCTTTTTCATCTATTTTCATTTGAAGTTACGTTCTGGAGAAAAAAATGAAAATAATTTAAAAAATTAAGAGGATAGATTAACATGAAAGAATAGATTTTTGAAGAGAGAAATGTACTAAACTACTAGAGATTTCAAATAATTTGAAGTATTTTAACCAAGAAGGTTTAAGAAATCCCCTTTTCTCATAGACCTGAGAAATTAGGAATTAGAGTAATTAGGAACGGATGTGAATTTTTCATTAAAAAAGATGCGACTTAGAAAACATTTGGACCGTCAGAATCTAGAATTTCCAGATGAAGATGACGAGGTTTTATCTGGGAGTGACGAGCATGGATAGATCCAGGAATCGGATCATAGATGTTTCTGAGATAAATGTAGGGTGGTAGATTGAAGTGATTTGGACACAAGGGCAGTGACGACGTTGGTAAAAGAGTGCCGATGTTGAAGCTACAAGGAAAGACACCCAGAGGAAGACTAAAGAAGGGGTCGGTATGAATGAGGAGCAAGCAGAGAATAGAAGGAGGTGGAGGATTTGCTGTGGCGATCCCTAGAGGGAAAGGCAAAGACAAAAAGTGCTTAACGAATCGGTTTTATGCTCCTGTGATCAAAACTGCTCAGAGTCACAATGGAGGCAAATATCTGATCTGAATTCTTTAGAGATTTTTTATCCTAAAGTACCATGGGAGAATGTGAGATTAAAGGGTATATGGAATTTCTAAAAATGTTTGACATTTTTGAGTGTTAAACTATTTGAAAGCATACCAAATAACACACATTATGCTGAGAAACGTATGTCGGTATGAGAAATGGAACTGAAGGTCGGGAAGAATTGGACTCGATCTCTTGACACTTAAACAATAATGTCAGCCACAAAAGGGCGGAGAAACTTTCACCGATCACTTCCACCGTAAATGAGAAGGAGGAGAGTTTTTTAATAAACTAAAGAAAATACTAAAAAACGTTGTGTATTCCCTTCTATAGTTTGAACAGTGTTTCTAGTTAAAAACAAATCGTGAAAGTATTTAACATTTAGAAGATGGAGCTTCTCCGTTCACTTCCATTGTAAACTGAATTTAAACTACTAAAAGTATTTAAACCTTTGACACCAAAATTATTCTGTGCTATGAGAAAAAAAAAAAAAAAAAAAAAAACACTTGGATTTTTGCTTTCATTTAGAATTAAACTAACCAAACTTTGGAGTAGTTGAGGTTTGATGCTTATTTGCATCAACTGGCATCAAGAGGTTACAAATAATGTTTAAAAGAATAATTTCAAAGATAGCTGAAAGATTCACAAATTATGACAGAGAAATAGAACCACTATTAAACCATTTACAAGAATAAAGTTAAGAAAACAGTCGTAATTCTACGAGAAAAAAATTCCAAAGTTTATGAGAGAAATGTAAAAAAAAAAAAATATATGCGAAAAAAGTCCTAAAGTTCCAAGGAGAAATTCATAAAATTAGGAAAAACGAGTCAAATTTTTACGAGAAAAACTGTTTAAAATTTGGGACTGGAATAAAGTCATTAAAAAAAAAGGGAAAAAAATTGTAACTTTATGAAAATAAAGTCATAACGGTATGAGAAAAAGTTAATTTTGCGAAAAATAAATTTTAAAATACACGAGAAAAAAGTCGTAGGTTTACAAAAATAAAGTTGTATAATTATGAGAAAAAGTTGTAATTTAAGGAAAATTCTCTAGAATTTATGCAAAAAAGTAAAATAATTACAAAAACAAATACATAAAACGAGAAATTTTAATCTTACATGAATAAAGTTGTAAAATTATGAGAAAAAGGTAATGATTTTGTGATTTTTTGGTTTGTTTTCTGAGGTTCATATGCATTATGCACATTGATTCCTATGATATACAGCCTTATGGCACAACCATAAATGGGCGCATTGAGGGATTTAATTGACGTAAAATGTGGATGGTTACACAAACGTTATTTTTGAAAAAGCCAGGCTTTTTCCTTGTAAAATGATGACTTATTTCCTCATAAATGTAGGATTTGATTCTAGTAAATTTAATGTTTTATTTTTATGGTGGCCTTAACACTCGAAACAGAGCAGAAAAGATGCATTTTTGAATAGTTTAAACTAAAGTGACAGAATGAAAGTACATTAGAGTAGTGGTATTAACTGCTGAGGGGTTTTACCCGTTCATTTGAATGTCTTGATGCAATTTTGTTGAATAGAGAAAAAAAAAAAAAAAAAAAAAACACTTGGATTTTTGCTTTCATGTAGAATTAAACTAACCAAACTTTGGAGTAGTTGAGGTTTGATGCTTTTTTGCATCAATTGAATTGAATTGAATTGAATAGCTTTATTAATCCCGAAGGAAATTTAAAAACGGCCAACTGGCATCAAGAGGTTACAAATAATGATTAAAAATAATTTCAAAGACAGCTGAAAGATTCACAAATTATGACAGACAAATTGAATCACTATTAAAAAAACATTTACAGGAATAAAGTTGCAAGAAAACAGTCGTAATTCTATGAGAAAAAAAATTTCAAAGTTTGAGAGAAATGTAAAAAAAAAAAATGAGAAAAAAGTCCCAAAGTGTCAAGGAGAAATTCATAAAATTATGAAAAATGAGTCAATTTTTTTACGAGAAAAACTGCTTAAAATTTGAGACTGGAATAAAGTCATAAAAAAGGGAAAAAAAATTCTAACTTTATGAAAAAAAAAGTCATAACAGTATGAGAAAATGTTAATTTTGCGAAAAATAAATTTTAAAATACACGAGAAAAAAGTCATAGGTTTACAAAAACAAAGTTGTAAAATTATGAGAAAAAGTTGTTATTTAAGGAATATTCTCTAGAATTTATGCAAAAAAGTAAAAGAATTACAAAAATATATTATAAAATGAGAAATTTTAATCTTGCATTGATAAAGTTGTAAAGGAAAAAAGAAATGATTTTGCAATTTATTTGCTTTCTGAGGTTCATATGCATTATGCACATAGATTCCTATGATATACAGCCTTATGGCACAATCATAAATGGGCGCATTGAGGGATTTAATTGACGTAAAATGTGGATGGTTACACAAACGTTATTTTTAAAAAAGCCAGGCTTTTTTCTTTGTAAAATGATGACTTTTTTCCTCATAAATTTAGGATTTGATTCTAGTAAATTTAATGTTTTATTTTTATGGTGGCCCTAATACTCGAGACAGAGCAGAAAAGATGCATTTTTGAATCATTTAAAGTGACAGAATGAAAGTACGTTACAGTAGTGGTATTAACTGCTGATGAGTTTTACCCGTTCATTTGAATGTCTTGATGCAATTTTGTTGAATTGCTTAAAAAAAAAAAAAAAAAAAATCTACAAGTTGTTTAAGAAATTACTGAAATGAGGAATAATGAGCTGAATGCTTTCATGTTTGAGGGCTGAAAAGTGTGTTAAAGACGAGAATGAAGAAATGAAAGAGACAGAATAAAGATGATTGCTTAATGAAATCAAACCAATTTATTAAACACAGACGTAATTAACTCAACGCGGGCACTCCAACCTTCTCAGTGCACTTCAATCTTTTTGATATTATGGAAGCTAAAATGTGGTCCTGATTGCTGTTTGGCATGTAAATCAATAAGTGCATGTTTACTAGGCCAACCCCATAAGCAGAGAGCAACTCTGGCCTGCAACCACTTCAACTGATTCATATTTCAACACCACCTCTCTCCATAACAACTCCGCTTTGAAAAATCAGCAGAAAATGTGGCACGCAGCATCAATCCTGGCCGATTTTGATCTGCCTTCAATCTCTATCTGAGCGGAGCAGCGACAGTCATGTAGGCCAGTTAGTGTTGATGAGAAGGAGGCTGAAGTCTGCTCTCAAGCTGTTGGAACCCTCTGTTCACATTCAGCACAGAATCTGTTTCTCTGACACAGAAAGAAGGCCAACACATGACCTACAAACACGTACAGTCATGGGGAAAATGGAGCGCCCTCCGAAGGATCAGGCTCTTGTTTGTCAGCCTGTTGTTCAAAGTGCTGTCATTGAAGCCACAGTTTGGATTTTTTCCAAAAAGTTTGTACTAAAGCAAGCTCCAGAGCCACATGTGGCTCTTTTATCTCTCTACGGTAGATCTCTGGCTGAAGAAAAATAAAATAATAGTACATTTTAAAAAAAAGTGGAGATTAGCTATTATTTTAGCACCATAGCCTACTGATATTTTTGGCTAATGTGTTACCTACTGGAGTTTTGAGGCTAATTTAGAATTTTAGCTTCTATTTTAGCAACACGCTAAATTAGACATGCTATGTTAGAGTAGAGGATGTTGAAGATAGGCTTATATGGAGGAAAATGATTCGCTGTGGCGACCCCTGAAGGGAAAAGCCGAAAGGAAAAGAAGAAGAAGAATTTTAGCAAGATGCTAACGTTTTTGGCTACGTTTTCTGAGAAATTTTATGCTAACTTGGAGTTTAGCTAATATTTTAGTAAAATGCTAATGTTTTCAGCTAATTTGTTATCTACTGAATTTTTTTTTTTTTTGATAATTTAGAATTTAGCTTCTATTTTAGCAACATGCTAATGTTTTTGACCAAGTTAGTTTTCTGAGGAATTTTAGGCTGTTTTGGAGTTCAGCTAGCAATTAAGCAACAAGCTAGCTTTTTTTTGGCAAGAGAGTTATATTATTACCTGTACATCAAACTCATTTTGACAGGTGACCTTTGACCCACACATTCCATAGTGATGACATAACAATTTGATATAAACTTTATATAAATTTGATATAAACTTTATATAAATTTATATCAACTTTATATTAAACCCTCCCAGGTTTGCCGATCCAGCAAATGGATGATATTTATCGTGTAAGGAAATAAAGTCTACTTAAGGAATAACCGTTGAATTCTTTTATTTCTCATTAACCTAACAACCTTGTCCAGAAAAGCTCTTTTTCACTCATCTTCAGCCGGCCTCCAAACCCCCCCCCTCGCAGGCTGGCGCTTAGGTCTCGAGGTCACGGAGCTGCAGACTCGGCGCTTGGAAGGCAGAGACTTGTGACTCGGAATGTAGGAGGGTATAAATTTTATATCGATTTAATATAAACTTTATATAAAGTTTATATTAAATTTATATCAAATTGTTACGTCATCACTATGGAATGTGTGGGTCAAAGGTCACCTGTCAAAATGAGTTTGATGTAAAGGTAATAATATAACTCTCCTTGGCAGATTTGGCCACTAATTAGTTTTTATGCTAATTTGGAGTTTAGCTAATATTTTAGCAATATGCTATAATTTTTTGGCTGAATTAATTTACAGAAAAATGTTATGCTAATTTGAAGTTCAGCTAGTAATTAAGCATCGAGCTAGCTTTTTTGCTACTAAAGTTAAAAACATAAAAAAATACATTTTTGAGAGATGTTTCTTTTTATATATTGTTTTGCTTTTGTTATTGCCAAAAATAGACACTAATGACATTTATTAAAAAAAAAACAAAAAGGAGGTTATGAATGCAAATCCAATTTTCTTAAAGGCTAACATAAGTCAATGCAGGTTTTGATCAGTAGAAAACAAGCCCAAATGGCTCTTTTACTCAAAGGTTGCCGACCTCTGTTCTAAATGAAGAAAATGACTAGAGGAAAACAGGAAGTTGATGTTTAGCCTTGGAGCAAAACTAAATACTTGTGAAGCAAAGTTTTTGTAAAACGAGTTTGACATCTTAAAGTCTTTTAGACTCAGAGGTCCTGCCACTTTGGTCATTGCTGCACGGGACAAATTCAATTTTTAACAATGGAACCTTTGTGTTAGTTTTATCTCCATAGCGACACTTTTTTTTTTTTTTGCTCGCCTAGGGTTGATGAACATGTGTCATGTCATTTTTAGAAGAATCTGCAAAAGGACACGTTTGGATTTACTTGGCATTAGGGTTTCTTTGTAAACCACACCCACATTCCTAATATGTTCATTTAGTGCGTTATGTAGCTTCATTCTAGTTGACCCAACGACTCATGTCATACATTTTCACAACATTCCAGTAAAATCTATGAGAGTCACAGGGAAACGTTAGCTTTGTGAGCTCACCATGCTAACAGTGTTTTAAACAACTTTAAACCAAATATTTTTCCCAAGTTGCGTCAAAAATGATCGAGGAGTTAGGAGGCGATAGGGACAACCTGCCGGAGGATACGAGGAAAAAATTAAAAACTCAATGTTTAGTTTTTACATGTCTATGATTCAATGATTTTATTGACTGATTTTATTTATGGGATGCGTGTTGGTCTCTATTTTATTCTTAATATTGTTGCTGTGTTTTATTTATTTTGACACGTAAAGTATTCCCAGGAGGAGGTAATCAAAATATCTGATCTAACCTGGTGAAATTTCGTGAAAAGTTTTTGTTTCCCACATTGTGGTAAAACACAAAAATTGCCAAATTTGAAACTTATTAGCCGCCGAGTTGTAGGTTCTGTGGCCATCCCATAATCATTTCAAAACATCACTCAGACATCCTGACACGCGTGTTTTGTTTTCGTGGATTCTGAAGTAGTTTTTGTTCCCTATCAGAGATTTTTGTCCATTCACTTTATTTTATTCTTCCCTAGGATTACTATTCTCTAAAACTCATTTTAATCACATTTTTGTTTTTTATTATGTGGCGGGGGCAACATTTTTGTTAAAATATGCAGAAATAAAGAAGAATTGTAATCTGGTCAAATCCGTCCAGGACTGCTGTGGGGCATAGTTAACATTTATTGTTTAGTTTTGCTTTTATCTTGTGTTTTTATGCTTTTATTTCATTAATAATTACTTGATCTGTAATTCTACTTTTTAATCAGTATTTTTTTAAATATATTAGCTGTTTTATTGTTCTTTGAACTTTTAGCATACTTGCCTTGTTTGACCAAGGTCATTTTAAGATGTTAAGTAAATTAAACATTTTAGAAACTTTTTTTTCCAAATATAAAGTTGAGATATTGCGGCTAAAACTTTCTAAGTTTGCAAATCTAACTATTAAGCTGCAAAAACTTTACTTTAAAGATAGGTTTTAGTTCACCAAGTTGAAACGTAATTTTAGAACCAGAAGAAAGTAAAAGTTCTTTCCCACTTTATAACCACAGACTATGAAGCATTAGTCACAATCATTAGTGAAGCATCACTACTACTTTATTAAGCATTTAGTAATCAGCTTATACATGTTATAAATGCTTTATTCTTGATTAAAAAGGATTACTATAATGTGATTATTAATGACTTTAATAATTTATTATTTTAAAATCAAGAATTAAATGATTTACAAACCAGTTACTTAGAGGTGGTTCATTAAGCTGTAACCTCATTTAAAAAGTGTAAGAAATACATCTACACTTTAAGACATGAACTGTTATGTTAATGAATAATCTATGAATCTGTATTCCTCTGCTCAGCTAATGCTTAACGAATGCTTCATAGTGTGTAGTTATGAAGTCTTGCTGTGAGTCCGACTGCAGGTTTTACTGCGATCTCTTGGAAGAACGTCTATAAACCCTTAAGACTGAAAACAGAAGGTGAGCCCTCAGTCTGAATGGAAATCCCAACATGATGACTTTACAAGCATCCATTTTCCTGTTTCCTCTTGAAGTCAAAGATTTAGATTTCCATCCTGGGGGCAGCCCTAAATTGTAGCATTCCTTCTTTCAGGGTGGTGAACATTTCTCTTTAAATGCTTTTAGAGCAGACCTTATTTAGATCATTCCCGTCAGGAAACAGCCCTGAGCACCTCCAGACTCCTCCAACCCTCCGTGAAGTCAAAGCTGGATTTATCATCACCCTCACTTGAGCAGTTTGTGATAAATGTATCTGAATCTGATTAGAGGATTCTTTCAGGCGAGGAGGGTGGTCGTAGCTCAGCTGGAGGAGTTCACGCGCCTCAGGGAAACTGAGCGGTGTGATCAGCTGCAGGATGAGCGCAGAAGCTGCAGAGCAATGATAAAGAAACGGCTCCTGCCAACCCTGCCTTCATTAGGCATCAAGCAGAAGAACAAGGCTGGAAGTTTAAGTGAGTTTACTCTGCAGGGTAGCAACATTTACTCTCCTTAATCAGATGAGAGGATCAGAAAAGTGACGGAGGCTCCGAATGGCTCCTCGGCTCCGGGTTCACCTGCCTGATCGTGCGGGGATGATATCTCAGCTGACATAAAGGCTGCTGGGAAATTCAGAGCCGTTTGGAAAATGATGATGCTGATTACAATCCAGCTAAAGCTTTTGTTTTCGCAGTTCCTGTGTTAGCGCTCTAATTACAACGTGGACCCTCTGTGAAAATTACTTATTTCAACGATTGAGAAGGCGGCCATTATGGCCCAAGTCTAAATTAAAAACTCTCTGTAGTTGGCTAATGGAATCTGAGCATTATATAAGCCTGGTTCATTAGCCAGATCTCATTATCGGAACATCTCCATGTAGCAGAGAGTCATTCAGATCCAGCTGCTAACAAGCCCTCACAGGCTGAGAGTAGTAATCATCTCTGGCATTTGCCTTTCACTTCCACCTCCTCTTCCTCTCTACCACCCTGTGACCAATCCAACGCTCTATCAATTATTCAGCTGTGAACTTTATCTGCTGTTCTCCTCCATACGCCTGCAGCCAACACAAGCAAGACGCCGGAGCAGCGCTAACAACCCTCACGGTGGCAAAACGCCTCATTCAGAGACGACCGTTAGCGGTCGCACGGGCCGAGGAACGCTCGGGTGGTGCGGCGCCGCCGAGCCGTAATGAGAGCTGAATAATGTGCGCCTCCGCGGTCTGCACAATGGGTTTCTGCAGAGGAGCTCATCTTCCTCCTGATAGATGCGTTTCGATTGTTTTTTTTTTCTTTAAACACCAGCAGCAGATTACAGTCTCCCTCACCTGCAGAGAGCACGCCATTCAGACCGCAAATCAAATCAAAGTGAAATGCTCCGACAGCACGCGTTGTGTAAAATCAATCTCCAAGATATTTGCCCAAAGCTGACAGAGATCCAGCACGCGTGCAGAGGGTTTGTGGGCAGCGCAGCGAAGTTTATGAGTTTCTTCAAATGTTTGCAGGTGTACTTTAGGAGGGGTTAGTCCAGCAGGAAAAAGTGCTTACATGGATGAAATACTCTTATGTAAATGATCCTGCAGAGGAGCGCTCACATGACGAGGTCTCTGCAGCATCTCCGCTTTTACTGATTCAGATGCAATAAACTAGAAAAAAATTAAACTTGCAAAGAAGTTTGAAAAGGAGACACTATAGGTTAAAACAGAGGTTGTTTGTTGGATCTAAACAAAAAAAAACAGCAAACTTTCACAGCTGTGAAGGGCAAATCACTCAACACAAATACATATAAAAGTCTCCCTCCAATCATATTTGTTTCTGTTGTGGGCGGGGCTGTTGACACTTGCCCCCTCCCCATCGCTGAGGGCTCCGTTTGCACGCTCATGCGCGAGCGTATGGCCTGAAGCTAACACTAGTGGCGCAAAAATAGCAATACTGGACCAATCCAGTCGTACAGTTTGGAGCTAGAATCTCAAGTCGCGGGTGTTGAACGCTCATCGCGTCTCGCTCAGCTAACCGTGAGCGGGCCGGGGTGCGCGCAGGGGGAAGACGCTACTGCGGTGAAGTTAGTTTTAGGTTGGATATTCGACAGACATTCACTTGGTTCATATTTAGGGACCGTCAACAAATGACAGAATATTCCTTCAATAGTTCTTAAAGTATTGGACCAGATCAAACCAAAACCCTTTAAAATAATAAAACTGACTAAGAACTATCTATTACAGCAGTTAAATGAGCTTTTGATACTTTTTCTAATTTTAGTCCACTGCTGTAATAGATAGTTCTTAGTCAATTCTAATATTCTAAAATGATTTGGACTGATTTGGTCAAATAACATAAAAGCTATTGAAGAAAAACGTGAAAATTTACACTAAAAAATTGACTAAAATTAGAAAAAGCATCAAAAGCTAATTTAAACTGCTGTAATAGATAGTTCTTAGTCAGTTTTATTATTTTAAAGGGTTTTGGTTTGATCTGGTCCAATACTTTAAGAACTATTGAAGAAATATTCTGTCATTTGTTGACGGTGCCTAAATATGAACAAAGTGAATGTCTGTCGAATATCCAACCTAAAACTAACTTCACCGCAGTGAAGACGCTTGTGGCACGCCCATTTCAGTCTCTGTGTCATAAGTTCCAATGAGATTTAAATAAAGAAAGAGTTTTAATCACAAATTATTTAATGTAGGTCATCTACTATGAGAAAAATGCTACAAGAACTTGTAGAAAGATGATTTTCATTAGAGTGGATCTTTATAGATCAGATAACAATTGGAAAAGATAAGAGATTTTAAGCAAAATTCTAGAAACCAAATTGTAATTCCAAATGTCATCATCCAATCGGTGATAATGTCACATTCTGTGGTTTCTTAGTTTGGTTATTTATTTTTTTTTATATTTCCCATTTGATTTCTGGAAATTAACTTTACCTTAGAGACATTTCCTTTTCATTTATTCTTTAGTATTTTGAAGTTTGATTTCCAAAATGTAATGTTTTATTACTCGTTTTTACTTTTTAATTGCGTTTCTGATCCATGTTTTTGCATCGAGTGATTTTTCTGTTGTAAGAGGAACATGGTTCATGTTCAGACTTTGACAAGGCTTCTGCAAAATCTCTGTTTTGTGATTTTTCTTAAATCGTGGACCCACTTCTGAGTTTGGGATGTTTTCACAGATGAAGAGTTTTTTCCCCTCAGGACAGACAGCCGAACTCCTGTTTTTATCACAAAAAGACTTCCATGTTCTCAAGTGAACATACACTTTCAAACCATTACACTACCACCACCGTGCTTGACTATTGAAATATTTTCATATTCAGATCCTCCCAAAAGGTTCTGCTTTTGTCCCGTGAGTAAACAGTGTTTTTTTTTTTTTTTAAGTGTGACAAAAATTGCTTTTTCACACAGGAAAATGTAGATTTTAAGTTTTTCAACTTCAATTAAAAACTGTATTTTGTTGTGTTTTTACCTAATAATTAAACCTGTTTGATGATGGAAGACGATAGGATTTGACTGACAAAAATCAGACGGCCTTTGTACAAAAAAATGCAAAATCTGGAAGAAGCAAATTGAAGTAAATTAGAGTAATCGATATTAAAATCATAACTAGGAATTGAAAATACTCAAAAGATATTCCAAAGTAAAATATTTAAAGTTGGAATGAATTCATGTTATAAATGAGTATTTTTTGTGATTTGAATCTAAAGTTTGGTAAAAATCCTCCTCATACTGTGAGAAATGGTTGCATTAACGACACGCTGCAGGCTTGTGGTAACCGAGGCCGCAGTGTTTCCCCTGAACAAGCCTGACAGGATTTTAGCTGCTCAGCACTTCACGACAGAGTTTTTACTAATTCATGGGTGAGAAACGAAGGCGTTCCGCTTTGACACTAGAATGTTTTACTGCAAAAGAATTGTCATGCAGCTGTTTATTGCAATCCATTACTGCCACAAGTCAGACAACAAATCCACTTTGTATGAGGGATGAGGTGTGAATAAATCACACTGCTAAAGAGTTCAGAATATGTGCTGAAATTTTTAGATAAATCTGGATCTATCAAACCCTTTAGTGAAAACTTACAGCCTTTGATGGGCCAGAGCTGAGCGCTCATGTCATCTCTAAAAACTTTCTTCAGGAAATTATTTTCTTTCATTTTCAGAGCCCATGGATCAGGTGGCTGCAGATGAAGCCAGTAAAAAAAAGTCCTTTTCCAAGCTTTTCCTGGTAATCGATTGATCGCACTTCCAGGAAATGATGATGCCCGGAGGAAATAAACATTTAGGGAAAGATCCATGATATTGGTTCTTTTACAAACAGCTCGGTGCATCAAGTAACTATCCAAACTGCTTCTCTGTATCTCCTGTAATGCAGATGTTTAATCATATGTTGCCAGTTATGGGTTTAATTTAGTTCTCTAAAAATTGACTGCAGGCCCGGTTGCTCACTTTTGCGATAGACTTACTCACATTTGGTCACGCAACAGTGCTGTCAGAGTCATAAACGATGACTAACATTAAACTAAACTCAATTAAAAGTAAAGTTGGATGTACTGATTATTTATGATAAGTGGTTTAATGTGGGGAAATCATGCTGCTTAGTGGTTTTCTAAAATTATTATCTAATTTTAATATAAATTCTTAGAGTTTTTATTGTTTAATAAAACATTCCCCTTCCTAAGTTTGTTTTGGGGAGGAAATTTTTTGTATATTCAGAAAAAAATGAATCAGTCGCAACATTTTCCAATAGCAACCACAGCAGCTTTATATCTCACTGGAAACCTGTTAAGTATTTAAACCTTTAAAGTAAACAATGGAAGCCTCGTGATCAACCAATGAAATAGAGATGTGAACACAGCATAAAAGAACTGGAATAAGTGGCCCCTCCCCCTCGCATTCCATTCAGGAAGTACCCGCTGGCTCCAAGAAGTCAAAATCCCAAAGAGAAATAAAACAGCTATCAGTCAGTCATTCTATTGCTCTGAATATTTTAATATGTTCTTGTTAATCAGAATTTTGCTTTTAATTGAAGTTATTCATGTTATAAACTGGCCAATCAGATGCCTCAAAAGTGTGCAGTGCCTATTGGCCCCCACGTTGAACATTCAAAATATTAGATTGACAAACTCTCCCAAATCAGTGGTAGAAAGTGGTTACCATAGAAACTGTGACCGACGTAGACCAATCACCGCTCACCAATTTAATCTGGATCCAATATGGCTGCATCCCAATGGCGAGGTAGTAGACTTTATTTGGTTGGAGCCAGAAGATGATGTCACACTCACCCAGTCCAGTTCTCTTATACAGTCAATGACACACACTCATGGCCTGCTTGACCTATGAGTCAGTCCACACTACGGTTCCTGCTCACAAACTCAGCGAGGATCCTTCCAAAGCTCGAAGCAGAGATGAAGATTCTTAAAGTCCTTAACATTTTAAAACATTTGATGACCTCAACAGGCAGAGCAGGAATGTCTGTCTTCTGCTTTAGAGCAGATATTTACCCATGTACCCGTTAATTAGAGGGACAGAAGAGCTGAAGCTCAGCTTTTACGCTGGCTGTCATCTGCCTGCTCTGTTCTGAACATGTGGACCTTTACTATGTGCTTGTTGATGAAGCTTTGACATCTCCAGGTCATTTTCTTCAACAGAAACAGAGGATGAAACGATGTTTTTGACATCTTATGTCAAGTCTTTTTTTTTTCCACCTGTTATTTAGCAGCTGTGCTCATTATTGAGCAGGATCTGCTTTGAGTCTCCACAGAGGGGAAGCTAGCAGAGTCCAGCGGACAGGAGCGGGTATTAACCTTTCTCCCGCTGAGGAGGCAGGAAGTGGGTGGCAGCGGCCCACGCTGAGGAGTCAGAGCAGCTCCACGAGGAGGTCAGAGCCCAGATGGGAGGGGCTCCTCGGTGACATTTGCAAAGTTTCCATCTGCAACTGGTGGACTAAAGCTGCAGCTGCAAGCCTTGCAGAGGGAGAACCTCCGTTCATCATCTTTGCAGGGATCTGATGACGCAGCATTACTGTGGAGCCTTTGGTTTAGTTTATTTTCAGAGAAGACCTCCACTGCAGTAAAAACATTTTTCTGTCTCCAAAATGAGTCCTCTTAAGTTTGCTCAGCAACAAAGCAATTGAAGAACTATTTCCATTAAAATTTTCCAATTATGAAAAGTCATGAGGGGTTTCGTTTAGATTAGCTGAAACCCTTCCACATTATTGAGGCTTTTGAGCAAATTGCTTTGGATGGTATTAGAAGCACTTGAAGAGCGGTTCAGCAGTAATGCCCCCCCCCATGCAATGAACTGGGTAGAAATTAGAAGTGGAGCTGTGAGTGCTGTGTGTTCCCTCGCTCCACATCTGATGGATCCAAACCTCAGCTGGTGTGCACGCTGCGCTCCGAGCCGCGAATCTCAAAGCTGAGAGATGTTTAATTGATGCAAGCTCTTCAGAGAAGGTTCCTTTTTCTGCCCCTGGTTGGATGTTTGCAGCTGCTGAGGGGATTTAAAGTTTCACTTACAGAACAACCGCATGTGAACGCTGCAGGCCGATGGAGACAAAGATCACTGCTGCCCTCTAGTGGAACGAATCAAAACTGCCATCGGTTCTGGTTTTCTTCCACCTGTTATCTTCTCCCAGATCTGACTTCTAAGATGAGTTTTTAAGATTCTTAAAAATAGAGATGATTCCAGCTCAGGTAAGAAAAAGAAAAAAAGACATGCATAGAGATTTCTTTATTATTAGTTTTTTTTCTCAATTTTTAAGATATTTCCTGCAGAGTTCATTAGAAATTTGCTTCTAGATTTTGTGAGGGACAATTGGCTCAGAAGTCAGCTTCAGCTAATTTCCCCATCAACCCTTTGTTTATACTTTCCCTTGCTTGGTATATAGCACCTCACAAGCCCAAGCTAATAATAAAGTAGCAAAAAGAAGAAAAAAAAAAGAAGGAATAGCAATATTAGAGCTGTGCAGCCGCTCAGTTAAGTCAGATTCCAGCTCAGATGAGGAAAATGAAGATGTTAATGGATCTATTTGTGGATGCCTCAGAATTGTAGCTGCTCCTGTTTACTTCTGCTCCTGATCCAACAGGATCTGAATTCTTAAATTATTTTATTTATCTCCTCCTCCATTATAAAAAAAAAAAAAAAAAAAAAAAAAAAAAAAAAACACAAAACATGTAAATAAAACACTAAAAACCACGATTTTCATCAGTGTGGGTCTTTAAGCTGCTGCAGATCCAGCAGCATCTTAAAGGGGCAGAAACCTGAACTTGATTGAGTCCGGCACATGGGAAATGTCTGACCGATGAAACACTAGAGGTAAGGGTAAGTTAGGGGGTCAGGAAAGTTAAAGACATCAGCATCAGATGTTTGTTTACAAGTGTAGCTGCTGATTTAAAAAATAAATAAAAGGAGAGGCTGGAAGTTTTGTTCACCAGATGTAATCTTTTACTCATTTAATTATAGTTTTTAGCCAAAATCAAAAAATCTGTGTCTTTTTCAAGGATAAAAAGTTTCAATAGAGGGGCAGGAATTCATCATAAGTCTGCCTCAGAGTTGTGGGTGAGACCGTTGGCACAAAGCAACCCCACCCTCCCTTCCCATCACCCATAGTGGAGCGTTCTCTCCTGGTAGCTTACAGTGCCTCACACTCCATAGTTAGCATTACTGGTGTAACTAAAATGGAGAGCAATATCAGAGCCATCCAGTTTAGAGCCTGATGCCGTCTCGTCGTCTACAAGTAGATGCATCCAAATGGAGCAGAGCAGAGAGTTTGTGACCCACCCAGTGTATTTTCTGAACCATACCTAAAACGACCTTTTTTTGGTCTCCTGAATTACAACATTCTTTAAATATGTCTTCCATCATGAGAAAAATGCCACAAAAACATTTTAAAACAAACAAAGTGAGTCTTTAAATGACTTCTAACGTAAAATTAATGAGCATTTAATGTTTTGGGTTTGCTTAATTTTGAATATTTAAAAACTTTTCCAGTAACACTTTAGATGAGGTGCTAAAAAACATCCAATATTATATAGATACAGATAATTAATACATTTGTTAGGCTTGTAAACAATTTATTAATATGGCTTTTGTTGGCAAGGGCCTCAATTTAGATGTTAATAAACCTTATTCCACAGATTGTGCTCATAAATGTCTTACCAACACCCTATAAACACATTAATAACATTTGTTAATGTGTTAATAAAGGTTGTTAAAGAATCTTATTATAAAGTGTAACCACATTTCCTAACTTTAGACAATCTGGTCATTGACTCTTTCATTTAAAAATATCTTTCTGCCTGCCAGAAAAAAAAAAAAAGTCGACATTTTTGTTTTTTAATCAACCATAAACTACCATTAAATAGCTCCACCCTTCATATTTGGCATCATTGAAAAGTCCCAATGTCCTCTGTAGAAACCAAAAACTGTTCATTTAGAAGTACGCAGAGGTTGGGAGATATTCAGGTTTATAAATATCTTCTACTGCGTCGCTGGTATTCGGGGGGAAAATGATGCAACTGGGATTTTCTGCGATTCAGCTTTGTGACTTCCTCTGGAGGCCTGACAGAGAGGAAACTAAACGTGACCTTTGACACTGGCCAGTCACGCAACAAGGACGACACGAACAAAGCAGCTTGAGAGGTTTTTATGGTGCAAACTCTTAACTGAAGTTTGTGTCTGAAAGTGGAAGTCTAAAGTTCTCCTCGTGCTGGTGCAGGAGATTCATCCACGGCTCAGAAACGTGCAGACTCAGTTTCATGCAGATCTTTGGGTTTGGTTTAAGGTTTGCAAATTTTGAAAGTGAATTAAGAACTTCTAATTCAAGCTTGAATGCTGAATCCTTAACGATGCTGTAAAAATGCAGCAGGTTTTTCTTAACAAGTTCACTCTTTAAAGCAAATATTTAATTTAACAGCCCAATTTGTGGCAAAACACTTCCTTTTGTCTGCTTTAGCGCCTCATGTCAGCTTGTGAAAGTTAGCCTAAAGCGTTAGCTGTTGTGCACGGCTAGAAATTTTAAAATGTGAAGTTTTTAATCCAAACCCAGATCAAAGTCGCAGACGGATTTAATTCAGTAATTTCCCCTCATCCTTGTTTGTTGCAGCTGTTTGCCTGCAGGTCGAAATTACTTTGGACTTTTTTGCACCAAATGTTCAAAAATGTTTTTCATTTATAGTGAGAGTTTTGGTATAACTGGATTTCAATTAAGGCATTTTTTTTACTCTATTTAATTCAACTGAAAGAAATCTATTTTTTCATTTCATAGTATTTAATTTATCATAAAGACGTGTAGCTTTTTTATTTGTTTTTTAATTTATTTTCTTTGTTAGTTTTACGTAGAGTTATATGGAAACCGTTTTATATGCTTTAGTTTTTTAAATAAATATAATTTGTCATAAATCAGAGTCTTGAAAAGAAAAAGTTTGTGAGGATATAGATATACGCACACCACCTAAAAAAGATGCACCACATGTATAAAATCTCAAATGTTTGGCCTCCAAAGACACACAAAAGGACAATTTGTACTCTTAAAAACAGAAAAAAAAATAAGTCATTGGGTTTTTTTTTCCCCAACACAACAGGAAAAATATGTAGGAAAAAAAATTAACATAAAAAAAAAGCATCTGAGAAAAGATCAATTTTAACATCATGAAGATTTAGTGTCAATAAATGGAAAAAATGAAGAGAATAATAAAAATAATGCAACAATTTGCATTCCTCTGGTTTGGGAACACGTTTTAAACATTAGCATATGAGGCATCTGCAAAAATCCAAAGTTTACTTAAAATTCAATCTGATCATAAATACAAGTCATCCTATAGTGTGATGCTGTTTAGATTACAAGCTTTAATTCCTGGTTTAATAAAAAAGCGTTTTGTCCCGCGTGCGAGTTAGTCGTCTCTGACAGCAGGTTTGGATTCAGAGCTGGAACACATCAGTCCCAAAAAACAGAGAAAAGTAGAGCCAGAAAAACAAAAACATGAAGGTCTGTTTTCAGTTAGGAGTACTGCTTCACATGTGGCAGACTGATGAGAAGAAAAGATGAGAACTTGTCTTTCTTGGCGCTGTGGTGACCAGTTAAAAATCACCACCAAAACCAACCAGGTAGAAATCAGGTTAAACTTTGACACAAATACGAATAAGTCGCCCATCATGTCTTAACTGGAATTTTCTGGATTCCTACATAAGTAATTGTTAAAAAAAAAAAGGCAATAAACAGGAGGAATGTCGGATAAGAAAACTGTCTCTTACTTTGTATAATAATAATAAAAAATAAAAAAAATTCTTTGTCCACAAAATAAGGAAATATTTGTTTGAAAAATTTCTTCCTCACTCTATGGCTTCAGGTGGCATTTGATACAAACATATATTACAGCTACATATAACAAAAG
Source organism: Oryzias javanicus (assembly GCA_003999625.1). NCBI lineage: Eukaryota > Metazoa > Chordata > Actinopteri > Beloniformes > Adrianichthyidae > Oryzias > Oryzias javanicus. Next base: position 33,212,420 of record CM012452.1, on the reverse strand, counting down.
GCATTAGTAAATAATTTTTAATCATATTTAACTTTCAGTACACTGCATTACAAAAGACTATTAATGCAATTTGTCCAAAAGAGCATGAGGTGTTTGCAGATGAAAGCATACAGTTGGTTGGTCACTTTCAGCCTTTTTTTTTAGTTCAGTCTTAGGCTTGAAACACTTTCATTTCCCTTTTGTGTTCCTGGTTAGTGTGTTTACTTCTGTTTTTCAGAGCTGCATGTCATGTTAGTGCGGTCATTTCTACCTGGTTTCATTTTGTTTCAGTCAGAGGTCCATTAAGTTCTACTAAAAAAAGAAAGTAGCTCATAACTAATACAGAAGTTACAATTATGAAAAGTAATATTGTAACTCAATAGATTATTGTTGTATTAAGTGACATGAAATGTATTAGTTTGGAGGTACCCTTCAGTGGAGTCTACTTGTTATATCTTATGTCCACCAGAGGGAGCCACAGAATCTCTCACCAATTAGCATCTTGTTTAATCTTTAATGCTTTTGAATTATCCACACAGAAGTGCTGCACGTTTATCTTGACTTCATTGGAAAGCAAAGCATAACAGAATGAAAAAAAAAGAAGTCACAACAACCCCCAAAAAAGAGAAATAAATGTCAGCATTTTAAATGACTGACTCCACCTTTAAAAACAGTAGATATTTAAGAAAAATTAGCAGAAAGTCATTTTAGCATTTTCCTTTCATCGTGATTTTTTTCCACTCGTTTGTCATTGTGTCACTTTAAACTATGAAACCATAAAGAATCATGCACTCCAATGTTTTCTATTGTTAAGGAGACTAAAGAAAAGCTCCTGGTGGATCATTTCACTCAATTATGACCCTTTTCAGAGAAAAGCATAAAAATCTTTGAGGTTTTTTTTAATTCATGAATAAAAGTTTTCTTGTGTGAGAACCACTTTTGCTTATTGTACTTACCTGTGATGTTCTGTTCTCAAGGAACATTACTAAATAAATCCAAACTAGTTTTAAAAAGATGACACTTGTTGATAAGCAGCGTTTCCAAACAAAGTTTCAACACAAACTTCATGGTTTAACATTAATATATTTACCAATAGACAATAAAAAACAGGGTGTCTTAAAAAATAAATATTATTTGCATGGCAGTCTGCAGTAATAATGTACATAACCTTTAAGAATTAAGCTACAAAACGAGGAGAATGTTTTGTAATTGTTTTACTTTTATTTTTTTTTTTAATCCAAAATTAATGATAAAATATATAATGTGCCTCTTTTATCCTTGTAAACAACAACTTTCCTAAAAAAATAAAAAAAATAAAAAAAATCTATCATTAAGCTTAAGACATATTAAAAAATAAAATAAACTTTAAGTTGTGATTTGTGTTTTTTTTTTCCAGTCCTAAATGAAAACCACCGTATGAGTTGGAACTCTTACCTGTGTAGTTTCTGTCATCTTAGGTGAGCAAACAGGAGAGACAAAAAAAGAGCAAAAATCAAATCACTTTCACTCTGAAATCATCCACTAGATGGCAGCAAAGCAACATCCTCCAGAGGCTTTGAGGGACAGCATCATTACATAACTGCTCAGGTTTCCTATAAAACACAACAGAAAGTCCCAAACATGTTTTATATCCAAGTTAAGAAAAGTAAAAACCAATTTAATATCAACTACTCACCTTTGTTTATGTCTGAAACATAAAAACTTAATTTCAACGATTACACAATAACTGCTTCATGCAAGCAAATTCCAACTGTCCTGATAATTCCTCTTTCATCTCTTTTAATTCTGCTATTCCCATAGCAACTTTACTGGTTGCCATGCCAACTCCTCTAATAACCAGTTGGCAGTCTCCTTTTCATCCCATCTTTGTTTCATCCGAGTCCTCTTTTTTTTCTTCCCATAAATCCTCATTTATTTGCACTAATATGAACAAACGGTTCCGGACAGAGGAAGCGCCATCTGTTGTGACTGAGAAAGCTGCTTGGCTGCCTGTGAAACTGCTCACATTCTCATAAATGAATTCATGGCCTGATCAGTGAAAAAGCAGGAGTATTTCTCCCCACTTTCCCTCTGTGACCCTCTGAGGATTGCACTCTGATTGGCTGGGTGATTTATTGCCTAGCAACGCTTCTGGTGAGCAGGTGTTTGCAATTATCTACCATCTCCAAGGCCTTTCGTTCCTGTGTTGTGAGGAGAAAAGCTAAAAAATATGTTCTACATTTGCAATAAATGGTATATTATGTCAAAAGTTTGACTAAAATTGCTGATTTTTCAGGAAAATATTTAAATACTTGAATTAAATAACTAATAGAAAAAATATTGAAAATACACGTTTCCTGTTTTGATCTTTAGTTCTTGCATATTGAGTATTAGAAAGAAGTTGGAGACTCACACAGGCAGGTGGGTTTGGGCGCGTCCCACTTGCCCAGCTTGGTGCAGTGGCTGATGTTTCTCCCTTCCAGGATGAAGCCGGCGTGACAGCTGTAATGGAGCGCCGTCCCTTCCACCGGAGGCCCAGGGGGGTTCGCCGTCACCCTGCCGTTCTCCAGAGAGGTCCACACCCGCGGGCACAGCAGCACTGGAAGACAGAAACACCAAGACTCTGTACAGGTTTGTTTTTACCACATTTTTAGATTCTGAAATCAAGTCTGTTTGGGGAAAAAACGTCTTTCAGAGACAGAAGTCAATCTTTATTTTACATTTATTTCAACCTGAGACAACAGAAATTACATGTGGAGTTCCCAAGGCTCCATATTGGAGTCACTTCTGTTTAACGCAGAGGTCGGCAACCTTTAAGAGTATAAGAGCCATTTGGGCTCGTTTTCTACTGATCAAAACCTAGAAGGAGCCTCATTGACATACGTTAGTCTTTAAGAAACTTGGATTCGCATTCATAACCTTCTTTAGGTTTTTTTTTTATATATAAATGTGAATAATGTACATTTTTGGCACGAACGAAAGCAAAAAATATATATAAAAAGAAACTAGCATCTCTCAAAAAGGTATTTGTTTACATTTTTAACTTTAGTAGCAAAAAAGCTAGCTCGATGCTTAATTACTAGCTTAACTTCAAATTAGCATAACATTTCACTGTAAATTAAATCAGCTAAAAATTTTAGCACTTTGCTGAAATAAAAGATAAACTCAAAATTAGTATAAAATCCCCTGTAGATAACAAATTAGCTAAAAATGTTAGCATATTGGTAAATTATTAGCTAAACTCCAAATTAGCATAAAAAACTAATTAGAGGCCAAATTGCCCAAAAAAAGCTTGGTTGCTTGTTGCTTAATTACTAGCTGAACTCCAAAATAGCCTAAAATTCCTCAGAAAACTAACTTAGTCAAAAACATTAGCCTGTTGCTAAAATAGAAGCTCAATTCGAAATTATCCAAAATACATTTCAGTACATAACAAATTAGCTGAAAACATTAGCATTTTACTAAAATATTAACTAAACTGCAAATTAGCATAAAATTTCTCAGAAAACTTAGCCAAAAACGTTAGCATGTTGCTAAAATAGAAGCTAAAATTCTAAATAGCCTAAAAACTCCAGTAGGTAACACATTATCCAAAAACGTTAGTATATTGCTAAAATAATAACTAATCTCCAATTTTTTATTATTTTTTTTTTTATTTACTATTTTCTTTTTTTTCTTCAGCCAGAGAGCCACTATGGAGAGATAAAAGAGCCGCAGGTTGCAGACCCATGGTTTAACGTCTACTTGCTGCCTCTGGCCCAGGTTATAAAGAACAACACTAGTTACTACAGCTATGCAGATGACACACAGATATATTCCAATGATGTGCCACAATTTGCTTCAGTTGAACTAAACTAACAAAAAAAAAAACTGAGGTTATTGTTTCGGTACTAAAGAGAAACGATTAGAGGTGGCTACCATTGACTGTATAAGTAAGAAGACTGTATAAGTTCTTACTTAAACAGTCAATGGTCACTACGGAGTTTTAATCTATTTATCAAAAAACTACTATCCAGGCCTGAAACTTGTGAACACAGACCTAAACTTTGATAAGCCCATTAAAATAAACCTATTATAATCTTAAATATTTTTCAAGGATGAAAGATTTGATGTCTAAGCAGGACCTGGAAAAGCTAGTTCTTGTGTTCACCTTTAGTCAACTTCACTACTGTAACATATTTTTACAGGAAGACCAAAAAAAGGAAACTGCAGCTTATTCATAACTCTGCTGTTCGGGTTCTCAAGGACCAAAAGAGTAGACCACATCAGTTCAGTTCTGAGGTCTTCACGCCGGTTGGCTGTCTGGACCAATATGACTGACCTCCAGATGCAGTATGTTCCAGCTAGACTTCTCTAGGATCTGGTCTTTTATCAGTTCCGAGAGTTAAACCAAACACGGAGAAGCTGCATTCAGCTTCTATGCTCCACAGATCTGGAACAGACTTCCAGAAATGCAGCTTAAAGACCCACCTGTTCTCATCTGCATTTAATCAGTTCTTATTCAGAAGTTTACATCTACACGATTACTTTAAGGTCACTTTAAATTCAGCTCTTTTTAACTTTTTTTGAATTTTATTTTAATGATCTCTCCCTTAATATTTATATTAAATGTATATTTTTCTATTTTATGCAAAGCTCTTTGAATGTGCTTTAAGTGTGTACACTCGAAAACCAAGAGAGCAAAAACTAGGATTTTTTTTTTTTAAGAAAGTTGGCAGCACAGAAGAAATAAAAGTTATGCTTTTTGAATCAGACAAAAAATCATCCAAAACTTAAAAAAATTAAAAATCTATCGTCACTTCCGCAGCTTAACCTTATATTCTTAGAAGCAGTACTTTTGTCACAAGTACTACTGCAAGTAAAAGCAGTTTGGATGAGGATTCTTTTTCGGTTTTCTTGCAGGAGACCTGTTGGTGTTCGGCCTCTGTGATTGGACGGACTGCAAACCTCAAAGAAAGGCAGCGTCTCAGAAGCTGCTGCTTCCAACAGCTTTCTGCTGGCTTTAAAGGTGCAGCTCTTCTCCTCTGTGGACAGATGAATGGAGTTTGTTGGCCTCCAGCTCTAACAGAGGTAAAAAAAACTGAATATAAAAGCGCAGATGGAAAGTGCTTTACCTGAGCCCACCTCTGAGGTTTAAACCATGTCAAACTCCAAAGATTAGTTCTCCTTAGAACAGCTTTGCAGAGTTTTTCTTGGCTCCATTCTGCTTTTCCTACACGTGACTTTCACTCAGACACTAAAAAACGGGGGGAATTTAGCCGTGGGGGGTACAAATCCTTGCATTCAGTGTAACCTGCAGATATAATGTGGCCAGGCTTCTGAAAACAACAATGTGTCTACAGAGTTGGCGAGATCCCCCTTTCTGCGTGAGCGAGCAGAGCGCAGCTCGTGCTCTTACGTAAGCCAGAGAAAACAGATCAATTCCACCGAGTCAGACCTGAAATAACAGGAAGAGAAGAAAAACAGGAAGACTGGGGGCCTTTTCTCAGAAACACTGGATTTTTTTTTTCTTTTAATATGAACCGTTCTACGAAAGTGTTGCTTTGCTGATAAAGTTTACAACAACCACAAAGTCTGGAAACAGCTTGACTGGAGATTCTCATACTCACGTAGAGATGTAGCACTTTACCGGGTTAATTTAATCTATTTTTATAACTTCTTTGACTTTGGTTTGCAACTGACAACTACTTAGTATCAGGAGGACTGAACCCAAACAGCTCTAAGCTTAACTCAACTTTGGACTCAACGGCCCGGAGAATTCACCCTTTGGGGACGTAACAACTCTGCAGATTTGTCTTCATGGAGTCCTGTCCTGTTAGGATCAGAGTTCAACTCAAACCCCTCCATGTCTCTACAAATCCTACAAGTTTTCCAACAAGCCTGCCATTGCTATTTTCTATTTATCTGCTGATATTGAGATTGTTGTTTTGGAAGCATGAGGTGGATCTCCACCTGTATGCTGACGATAGTCAGATTTATATGAGGGACTTTTAAGTCACTGGCAGGGACGGCACCTCCTTATCTCTGCAGTCTGGTTTGAAAATACTCACGCTCTGCACACCAGTGTATGCTACTGGTTTCCAGAACCAAACAGAAGTTCAGGGGGGACCGTGCTTTTGCTGTGGTGGCTCCTAAACTATGGAATCAGTTGCCACCAGCTATTAGAGATCAGCCTTGCTTTTTTATTCTATTTTATCTCTATTCTTTTACTTGGTTTTATGCCTTCTATTCTTTCTATATTTTCCTCTTGCACAATGCTCTATTTTTGTTTTCCTTGTGTACAGCACTTTTGGCCTCCTTGACTGGAGGTGCTTTATAAATCAATAAATGAAATTAAATTGATTATTGACCAAGCAGACCTGATCCAGGGAATTGGGAGCAGATGAGACAGGATTTTTGGAAACCAGCAGGATGCCGGCCCTCGAGGTCTGCATCCTGACACCCCTGCACTAAACCTTGAAATTCAATTCCCAGTTATGCAAATCGACCTGCTCGTCTCGACACAAGACTAGACTCAACTGGTCCTTCTTAATCTGAGGCTTAACTCTTCACTCAGCTTTGTGAAAAGAAATCCAGAACACAAAGTTTCTTATCTGGCTGGATGACAAACAGATTCAACGTGGCAGCTTTCCTCCTCCATCCTTCTGCACTTGTGTTTTTGTGTGTGCGCACTCTGAATTTTCCAGTTGGTTTTCTTTAGCACAAAAACAGGATTTTCAAAAGGTTTCTTATCCTCAAATGATTGCGTCAGATTACGACTGATATTTATTACATCTGATATTTATATTCAGCTTAGTTCGTCTTTGTGTAAATCATGAAACTCCCATGAATGAAACTCAACACTTCCTCCAGAATTTTCACAGTAAAGGTGTTGCAAGTTTCCTTTTATAGGTGAGTGCAAAACCCTGAGGAGGAGGTGGGCAGATAGAAGCGTCTGTCTTCTTCCGCATGAAAATCGTGTTTCTGTTGTTGTAAAGAGAGAATCAAGATTTTATTGCTTTCAGCCCCTGATCCTAATATTTAGACTCTCAGCTGCATTCTTATGGATTTTCTCACAGGTTTTGGAACCAATGATCAAAAATAATCATGAAGCAACAGGATGAAGTGAAGCGTGGTGGACGGAGACGGTTCCCACCGTCTGCAGCCGCTTCCCGGCTCACGGCGCTGTTGACTGGCTTTCGTTTTGCTCGCTGCTCTGCTCCCTGGCAGCAGCTTTGCTCTCCTGGCTCACTTTGTTTGCTCTCATATTGCATTTTTCAGCCAAGTCAGCGGCTATTTTTGGAGAAAAACCCTGAAACCTGCTCTGCTCTAAGTACAGACAATTTATGAGCACAGGGGCCTCGGCGGTGCCAAAAATTTCCTGCAGAACTTCAGTTCAAAGAAACTGAAGGTTGAGCGGTGAGCAGGTGACACTTGGTGCAGAACTGCCAGCACACACACAGCCAACGCTTGAATCTGAAAGCAAAACCTTGAAGAGACCAAAATGGTCATTTCAGAATTTTACCTGTATTTCATATAATCCAAATGCAAAATACTCATCTGCAAAGAAAATTTGCAAACACTATAAGAAAAAGATGCTTGAAAATTGTTTTAAAAATATCAAATAAGTCTAAATTACCCCTAAAATTCAAATTATGCAACTCTTATCTGCAAAAACTGCTAACAAAGTTGCACCAAACTTTTTTTTTTATCAAATATATAATGTAATAACAATTAAACAATTAAATTTGAGATAATCAAGCCTTTAACAGCTTATTAAGGTTTACTTTTTAAGAATTTTGAAGCCAAAATGTCCTTGAATTCTAGAAAGATCCAAAGACTAACCGACGTCTCCCTTTACTGAATGAGTACGAGGATCATATTTAACATCTATGTAATCTGCTGGTCACTTAAATAATATAAACTACAATAAGGTATGTGAAAAGCTCAGAGGATGTTGTTATCATGTTTGTTTCTCTAGACAGATTTTCAGAGATGAACAGATTTTCACTGTGTACTCTCTGTTTTACTTATTTGGGCCAAAACCAGAAAATTCTCAAGAAAAACATTTTCAATGTGGCATTAATTTGAACATTTTTTGCATGTAAAAAAAGATTATTTGAGTCATTCCAAATTCATCATTCAAACAGGTACACGCATATGATAGCGCCACCTTGGGGTGGTAGGATGCAGTCAGATGTTGCAGGTGAATTTGGTCTCAAAGTGTCATCAGCAGACTTTCTTCAAACTGTCATTGTGGTAGAAATTAATGCTGTTGACGTGGTCAGTTTCTTGTTATTTGGAGCTACAGTATTTTTATTGACTTTGGGGTAACAAACTAGTGAAAATGTTTCTTCTCATTCTTTTTTTTTTTTTTTTTTTTTTTTTTTTTTAAACTTGTCCTGTCCAACAGCTGAGCCAACAGATGTGGGCTGAGAGCTTCTTGTGTTGGGCAGATGTTACTGTCACAACAGGGATTTATTGAGTATAAACTCCTGTTGTATTTAATGCTAAACTTTATTTATATTGATTATGTTTTATTTTATTTATTTATTTTTCTTTGTCGTTGGACCGGACGGAAAAAGGGAAGAGGGTGGGGAGGGGTGGGGGGGGGAGATAAGATGGCAACAGAGGGAAGCAACATCATAAAACAACCAGGACTAAGTGATAAACTAGAATGGGCGGGCCTGTCTACACACACGCTCTATAGTTACACACACACTTGTTGGCCAAAATAGTCTCTACATTTAAACTAAACATACTCACATATACTATACATATACTACACATGTACGCAATTCAGCTATAACAGCAGCTCACACACTCCATCATACAAACCCATTCAGATAAAGACTTTCATTCTGTCACACAAACGGTTAGTGCTCAGGTGAGTGTTTATGTTTCACTGAGGTGGGTGGTGATGGAATGTACTCAGGGGGAGAGCGCCCGGCCATCCCCACGCCAAGACCCCCCGCCGGGGCAGCAGCTGCAGCCAAGATCCCCCAACACCCGCCGTGGAGCCGCGGAGAGAGACCGCCCGCCGGGCAATCCCGCGAGCACCCAGACCGGGGCACGCGGGAACCGCCGCAGAGGCCCCCACACCCAAGAGCAGGAAGGCACAGGAACACGGAGAGTGCAGGCCCCAGCCCAGCCAGAGGAGCAGCCCCCACCCGCCAGGAGCCAACGCGGGACCCACCCCCGGAGAGCCCCCCAACCCCCGAGGAGCAGCCCCACCACCCAGTGGCGCAGAGGACCCCCGCCCCACCCCAGGTACGAGCCAGGGCCCCCAAGGGCAACCCACCCCACACTCCAGACAACCGCCTGCCCCACCGCGAAGGTCCAGGTTCTTCTCATTCAATAATATCAAAGGAAACTTTGACATATTAATTCAAACTCAGAAAAATAAGAAAAGTATTTATGTAAATAACAATTTTGATAGTAGTACCCTTTTGGAATCATCTTGACAGGATTACAATGACAGTAATTAATGAAACTTTGATTTTTTTTTGTGGCACTTTGACTCATCCTCTGTTTTGAACTGATGCTTCGTAAACTGATTAAAATTAAACGTGGAGACTGAGAAGTCACAAAAAGATTCTTTAGGAAGCCTCTATAGTGTAACCTCTGAGACATTTTGATAGTTAATAATCTATTAGAGCATGTTTCAGATTAAGATAAAGAACTAGATTTTCTAATGTCAGTGAAAATTTAAGTTGTTTGTCTGCATTTGCTTAAAGATATAAATTTAAAGCAGGAAAATTCACAGTCTGTTTTGTTATAGTCACCATGTCTTGATCGGAGTAAGATGTGGACTGACTGAACACATTTTAAGGGCCAGAAGGAGCAGAGAACGCCACAAGAGAGCAAGCTCAGGGGCCAAATGAGGATAAATGTTTTCTTCACACTTCAGGCGTGTTCTTTTTAAAGCACCATTTGGTTAAAAATAAGAAAAGAAAACTATTAAATCAGTAATTTAATCAAATATGAAACAGATGTTTCATGGTGAGAATGGAGAGAGTTTGTCCTAAAATGAATCCACTCATTTACTTGGAGGCAGAAATGAAAATCTCTGCACATATTTACAGATGCATGTTTCCTAAAGATTTTCAAACATTTAATGCAGAGTCACCATCAGGAATGACTTCATAAAGTGCAGCAGACTCACAGCAGGTGCTGGGCAGCGTCATGTCCGTCCATGTGCCGTTGGCCAAGCACTTCCTGACCTTTGGCCCGACGATCACCCGGTTTCCTCTGCAGATGTACTCGATCTCATAATCCACCGGCAGGATCTGCACGCTGCGGATCTGTGAGGGGAACACCAGGAGGGATGCTTCATCACATGACACTTCAGAGGAGACGAAGCTAACGGGGATCTCTGCTGGACCGGAGAACTCGGCTGCCATGTGCAGCTCTGCAACAGCAACATCTGCAACAGCAACATCTGCAACAGCAACATCTGCAACAGCAACATCTGCAACAGCAACATCTGCAACAGCAACATCTGCAACAGCAACATCTGCAGAAAATGTAGAGACCCCTCTCTGAATAATGTCTTCATGACATGAAGAAATTTAAAGTTTCAGCTTTTCCCTTTAGATTTTGTTCAAGTTTTGTTGTTTTACTCGTTAAAGAAATGTTGGAGTTTCTACTTTCAACAAAACAGAGATTCAAGTGAATCACATTTGAAGCTCAGAGAAGCATTGATGCTGTGAAGGAACTCAGATAGTAGACAACGGCTGCTGGAACCAGTTAGAAATCAGATTTAGACATTTAAGATTTAGATTTAGTTACAAGCAATTTATCAAAAGCAATTCATGAGTTTCTCTAAACTCTGGAGAAGAAAACCAGCAGCAGTAAGGAGAGTTTCTACTGAGCTTGAAAGCTCATTGTGGTGGAAGAACATGTGAGACACATGCAAGGATGGGTTTTGGAAGTGAATCTTTTCGAATGTTTGAGCTTTTGGACCCTTTATGTCCATAATGAAAGACAGTGGAGGAAGTATGAGATTTTTAGATTTTACTTCCATGATTTTAGCTGTGATAAGCCTTCAAACCAACAAAAAATACATAAAAGCTCTTGCAGTGTAAATCTAAATGAAAAACTATAAAAAATAAACAAACTAGAATGACTCAACAATTTAAATTAAAACTACTCAATGTTTTTTTTTTTTAACCAAATAAACTGTTAACAGGCTTGTTCTGGATTATTTTCATGAACATTATAAGTTTGTTTTTTTTTTTCACCTTCAAAACCGGTTCTGACATAAACCAAAACTAAGATAGAAGCTTGTTTGTCAGCATTAGATTTAAATGAAATGCTATTATAGGAAATGCTGAATGTGTAGAAAAATAATAAAGAATTTTTCCTCTTCATCCACACCCAAGAGTCAACTCGGAGTGTATGAGTTTGGTTGATTGGACGAGCTGGACGTTTTCAGTAATATTTTTAACATAACAAGTTTATCTTCAGTAATTTTACTGAACAGACACAATCTGATGGATAGAAAGGTCACAAATATGAATTTATAATGATGGAGGTCGGTTTGATTCTCTTAACAACTTGTATTGATATTCTTTGGCAACATCAAGAAAACTAAGTTAGCTACATTGGAGCTGGAAGTAAACTATTTTTTATGGATGACATCACACTCATTCAATCCAGTTTTCCTATACAGTCAAGGGTTTAAACTTAAAACTGATTTTCAGTTACTTTCAGGAGAAAGGGAAGCATGGTGACCCGGTTATACTTTCACTTCGATCAATAACTGCATGATTTCAGAATTTTATTTCTGTGTTTTATACAGTTCTTGTGTTAGTTCTTATGACAAATATATCTGTTTCTGAGAAAAAATGAATGACAAAACTTATTTATAAAACAAAACTCTGCTTAAACTCATTATCCAGACGGTGATTCAATTATCACTTTTTTTTTCTCTAAATCCAGCGAAAAATTGTTTTACGGATTTCATTGTTTGTTAAAAACCCAATCCAATGAAAACCAGGTTTTTGGTGTTTAAACATGTTCTTGCAGCATTTCCTCATGTTGGAAGAAAACAATTTAAAACAATTAAAGAATAAAACTGCATTTCTGCACATTTTTTATTCAAATTGTGTTGGATCAGATGAAAACCCGCTGTTTGAACAAGCTTATATTTATGACAAATGGATCCATTAACGTCTTAATTTTCCTTGTCTGAACCGCCGTTTGGTTAAAACTCTTACAGATTCATAGCTCCAATATTACTTGACTGTTTCTTTTTTTTTTGTTATGCTAATGTTAGTTTGGGCTTGTGAGGGTCTGTATTCTTGTAAACATAAACAAATTTCTAATGAGCTCTTGCTGTGCTGCAGAAAATATGTCGTAAAAAAGAACAACAGTGTTTTGATTTTGGCTAAAAACTGCATAACCATAATCAGAAGTGATACTTTTAGGATTGCACCTGAAAATCATATTAGTCTGCCTGATGTGCAGCTGACTGACTCCTCCAGGTGAGCTAGTCTGGTTCTCCTGCAGACCACAGAAGACTCCTGAATTTGAAAAAACGATTAACAAGAGATTCCACAGTCCTATATTAAAAAGACTTCCCTTAATTTGACTGTACATTCTCGTGTGGGAATTTCAACATTCTGCTTTCTTTAGAAAGTGTTTAAGGACTCACTCCAATCATCCTTTGATTTTTTTTAAGGATTCCTAAATGTCTTTTAATTAGGATTTTTAGCCAAAATCAAAAAACCTTTGTCATTTTCTAAGACATCATTTCTGCAGAGCATAAGAAGTTCATTAGTGATTCCCCTCTGAGCAGGGGTGGACTCACCAATAGGCAAAGGTAGGCGATGGCTTTGGCCCCCAACACCAACAATAAACGTTTTTATTATATAACAAACTCCTCAAATCACTAAAATGGTAAAATTTGATCATGGAAAGTGTTTCGTCCTCCCCGTCTTTCTGCAGCTATGGAATATTCCAGTCAATAGCAAGTTAGCTATTCAGTTTTCCACACAGTTTAGCAGTTTTGATTCCAACTTTGCGGGTAAAATTTGTTTTGGGCAGGTGGATATAATTGGGGCAAGTTTGGAATCACTTCAGTTCCTTAATGAAATACGGTTCAACCAATGACGTGAGGTCAGGCGAGGCAGGTGAAGCAGTGCCTCCCCTGCCGCCATGAGATGTAATAATAATAAAATTCTCGTATTTCTTGTTCAGTTTTGGTGCTGCTTGCAGGGTCTGCCACATGATAGTTTTGATTTCAGTTTTCAAATGCTAATCTAAACAGATTCTGGACATTATTTCTGTGTACTAGTGGACCATGAAGTTTATGATTAATACAACTTATTGTACTTTTTGCTTTGGGTCCCCAAAAAGTCCACCACTGGCTGTGAATTGTGGGAGATACTGGAACTTACAGCTCAACCCCAAGCTAACATTAGTGGTGCAACCAAAATGGCGAGGAGTATGGAAGCTATCCAGCCGTGCAGTTTTGAGCCAGATACCAGCTCAGATGAGAAAAACAAAGACATTCATGGATTTCTACATGTGGATGCATCAAAACAGAGCAGAGGAGGGAGCTTTTGCCCATCCCGCATATCTACTTATTTACAAATGCAATTTTATCTGTTCCAGATTCACAATGATTTGAATAAAAAAGTACCCAGAAATACATTTCTGAGCTTAATTTTCTGAGAAATCATGAAAAAATTGCTACAAGAACATGTTAAAAAACCCAATTTTTCTGGGCGGGTCTTTAATAGTCCTGATGTTTTAGGTCATTGCGTTCTGACTGTCAGTTGACTTTTGGAAAGAAATGGTCTTGACACATCCAGAATGACGTTTGTTCTGGTGCTCTGCTGCAGATCATCTCCTCTAAACCAGATTTCATCTGTGAAGCCTCAGAAACGGCTGCAGTCCTTCAGACTATCACACCAAACAAACAGATTTTGGGGGGGGTCGTTCAGCACTGGAGGTGCAGCCTGACCTGCAAAGACTCCTCCACGTCTTCCCACCCGCAGAACACAAGCTTCCCCTCGTCTCTCACTGTGCTGGAGTCTTTGAAGAGCCTCTGAAGTTACTGTCAGTTTGCATTGATGTTTTATTGAGGGCAGCAGAGCTGGGTGGTGCTCACAGCTACACAGAAATCACAAATTCACCTGTTGATTATTGATCAGGAAAAAAGGTGATGAAAAACAGATACGAGTTTAAATCCCGATTTAAACAAATGACAAATTTGGCTCCAAACATTTTTTTGTGCTCGGCGTGTTCGAGCAGCAGCGAGAGTTTGTCTGGTTGAAAATGTGCGTGTTGCGCACGCATTTGACCACAAGCGGCTTCGTGCAGGTCAATGACGCAGATCGTCATCGCGCCTCTGACTAACAGGAGCAAAGACTGACGTGCTGCTCGGGGTTGTGGCGGCGCGTGCAGGGAAATTGGTCACTACGTCTGTGCGCCGAAGATCAGGCCCTAAATCTGAGGAATGTTTTAGTTAGAAGAGACGGTGTTTGTCTGAATGCAGTTTGATCTAAAACTGATCTTAAAATTGGGATTTCTGGAAGATTCAAATAAGATCTGAAATGAATTTGTCCACATCACAAGGTATCGTGAAGAAAACTAAAATCCTCAGATGATCCGTAAACCTCTACCTGCTCCTGCGTCAGGCCTCTGTAGCGGATCCCGCCGTCCCTCGGGGGTCGGATGATGGCACAGCCTGAGAGAGGAAGAGAATAAGACAGCACGATGACAAAAGCAGATAAATCAGCGTGAAACTTTATCCGTTTGACAGGAGCCTTCCTCGCTGCACAAATGACTGTGCTTCATGCAGGTCAGTCAGCAGCCTCTGCAGAGCCGCTGCTCTCCATGAATGCAGATAGTAAACAGTCAAACACATTTCTGCACATTCACTCACACAACTTACCTCCCGCTGATGAATTATGTATGGGCACAACTAAAGGCGGAAGAGCGCAGAGAATAATCAGAAACAATAGCCGCGCCATTTCTGGATCTGAAAGAGAGGAGAGAGAGAGATGCTTTAGAGCAGAATGGTTGTGGAGAAACAGACGAGGAGACGGGTTTGTGAGGAGAAATGACATCAGTGTTACTGCTGCCACATGCAGTGGTTTTCCCTTTACACCCAAATACACAGAATGAGTCATTTCCTCGATTGCAAAGCAGCGTCTGCATGTTCTCTGCTGACGGTTGACGGTTGATCTGATGCAGCAGGTCTGCCCAGTGAAGCCCCGCCCACTAACAAAGTCAAATTAGAGTATCTTAAGTTTTGGTCTGCAGTTGTGTCTAAACTCATTCTTTAGGCCTTAAATTTAAAAATGTTTGTTCTGCTAAAAAAATTGTTTAACAACAAAAATAAAAAACAGTCAAATTTACACTGACAGATTTTTCAAACATAAGTGAAAAATTGATTAAAAAAAATAAACAAAGTGCTGCCTATGCTGAAGAACTTCAAGCGATTTTCCGAAGAGAGTAAAAGAAAAACTTATTTTAAAAGTTGAACCTCCTGCTGTGTGGAGTTTGCATGTTCTCCTTGTACATATATGTGGATTTTCTCTAGGTATTCACAGGTTATTTTTTGTCTTTCAGTTACCTCTAGGTGTGCATTTGAGTGTGCGGGCCTACAAAAGACTAGCGACCTGTTCTGAGTAAAGCCAGCCTTTACTCCACAGTAGCCGGGTGGGCTTAAGCTGCCTCATGACCCTGAAAGGAATTTAGCGGGTTCTGAAGACGGATAAATGGATGGATGTGTCTTCCAGCATGCAGATCTGCTTCATCTTACCTTGTAACTGTTAAATCATGATTGCATAGATGATGGTGAGGGCGAGAAACGTCTTCAGTGAATCACTGAAGACATATAGATTTCAGAGATAAACTGGATATCTTTGTTCGTTTTGGGTGAGTTTTGTGTTTGTAGGTTAGAACAGCACTGCTCCTTAGTCTTTGGGACGCTGAACTCGGGGGGGGGGGGGGGGGGGGGGGGCAGCTTGCTGTAAGGGTTCGTTCCAGACTGTGACCTTCCGGTTGCTAATTCTCAGTCGGGGAATGGGCGTCTGTCATCTGCGTACTTCACAAATGTCATTCCTGCAGGCAATCTCATTTGTGTACATTCTGTCTTTTAAAAAGTCCTCTATATATAAAAGAAATTTTGTTGTTGTTGTTGTACTCCTCTCACTGTAGTTTCAATGTGTTTTACACAGAGCTGATGTAAAGCTGACAGACCTGAAGTCTTTCGGTTCTGTAGGGCCTATTATTTAAAATACGACTACCGGTCGTGTACCACGCTGGAGTCCAGAAGAAGCTGGAGTTGTGACTTGTTGATCTTAGCAAGGAAGTTTTAATACCACAGTGGTCAAAAACACCAGAAATAAAGATGTTTTCTTCCCGATGGATTGATAGCTCTAATGGGGCATTCTCCTGTTAACGCTAAAGTGACAGTGATCTGCGTAAATACACCTGACAGATAGTGATCTGAAAGGTAGTCATCAGTTTTTAGTGTTTGCAGAGCTCTGAATCCAGAATTATCTCCAGAAATCTCCACAAAACAGAACAGACTAGTTCTTTGATAAGCCAGTGTAGGGTTTTTCCGGTTTGTTCTACAGTGATTGCTCCTTTTGAACAATCGAGACAGGTAAAGGTTTACATTCCCCTTAACATACCAGCCTGTTCACATACATATCTCTTCCTTCCCATTCACATGAAGGCTAGAGATGTTGAGAGACATCATAGCATTCCTCTTGGTCGACTTGGAACAGAATGACTGCAGCAACTACAAACGAAGTCCATGTACCGGCCTTGTTGATAAGAAGCATCATGTACAGTATTCTTCACTCTGAACCTCTCCAGAGAGTTTAAAGAGACAGTCTCAGTCCAGCCCGCTTCTATCCTGTCATACCAAGCTGTCCCTCCTAGAAAACACATCCTCTGCTCACACAAATCGGAGATATTCATGAAGTAATGAAGACCTAATGACTCATCAATACAAGCTGATCTACAAACTCTAGTTCCAGGAAAATCTGAATATTTTCATCAGTGCAAGAAAACCTCTTGTCTGTGACTGTACTAGTTTAAATTAAAAGAAAATGGACTTCAGTGTCAGCCTAAAGTCTGTTTCTCTGTATGTTAAGGTGTTTGCTGCACTTTTGGAGGAATTAACTCTTCTTTTTACGAAGCTTCACAGGTTTTGAACCTATTGTTCACTATTGTGAACCTTCTATAAAAATAGACAGAATGTGATCTCGCTCGGTCCTGCAGCAGAAACAGCTGACCTGTCAGGAAAAGTCATTAGCTGGATGGAAGGAGGAAAGTCCAATAATCTTCTCTCAGTCTAGTGCAGCAGAGCTAACTCATGCAGCCTTCAATCCATCACAGCTTTACTGCTGCCGTCTGGATCTGATCAGTTTCCCTCACATTTTGAAACATGGGTTCATATTTCATATCCAGATAATTGCAGCGTTTCTGCAGAGCTGCGTCCTCCTTGTGTAAGAAGATCAGGTTACATTTTTGGACAGAAACCCCAGACGAAACAACAAGTTTTTCTCCACTCCAGTAACTCACAAAACCTTTCTGGACAAACTTATTACAAAACTACATGACCTTTGACCTCTGCTTGTGCTTACAATCATCCCTGTGTGCTGCTTTTCTGGCTCCAACTTGGCACAATGTGGCAGTGCAGGTTATTCTGCTTCAGATTATGTTAGTTTAGCATGCAAATTCTTACTCAATACAACCATCTGATTTTATTTTTCAGGAGAAACTGAAGTTACCATGCCAACATTGGCTTGTGCGATACCAGGTGAGTTATGCTAAAGTTAGCATCCCTTAACTCTAAATATCCTTAAGAAAATCAATGCTACATTTGAACAAAAAGATTCAGAGTGATTTTTCTTTTCTTCTCTACCTCGTTGTTTCTGCTCAAAAACTTAAACTCAAAGAAATGTTTTCCATTAATGAATAGAAAGATGGAACAAGCTGGTGTTGGCTGGGTTTCATGTTTTATGGAAATATACATCATGTTCTATTGCTGGAAGATAATAAGTGGTTACCTCTGTTAAACACACTGTGTAATGAGGACCACCGATGTGCTGTAAAATCTGTTTTGTTAATTAACAAGCCATCCCAGAGCGCCTGTTTAACATCGATCCTGTTTGCACAGCCCGACTGCCAATATTTTGAAAACAAAAGTCAATTAATGTATTTAGTGCATTTCTTTCCTGCCACCTTTGATACTTGAAGGGTGATTTTTTTTTTTTTTTTTAGTGTCAGACACACGTTACAGTTTAAGACGTGAAGGGATTTCCCACAGGAAGGAATGGATTTAACAACAGAGTCAGTACAGGAACTAACATATGTGGGATTAAGACTTTAGTACCTCTAACCAAGGCTTCCTCTGATGAGGAATTCATTAGAAGGACAATCAAACGGAAATTTAAACTCTTGAGCTTACATTTTAACCAACATCAATGAAGTACAAGTGGAAAAAAAAGTATTTAGTTAAATAACTCATAAAGGTATGAACGGCCTGTAATGACCACTGTTGGTACACAAGACAGAATGTAACAAGAGACTTTGGGAATTCACATTGTATGCTTTTTAAATAATTTATGGATTCAATAAACAATGATTTAGCTACAAACAAGCAAGAATTCTGTCTCTAACAAACCTGTTCTTCTTTAAGAAACTCCTCTCTCCTCCACTTGTTACCTGTATTAATGCTACCTGTTGAGCTGGTTATCTGTGTGTAAAATCACCTGCCCACACCTTTAGACTGTCAGACTGCAACCTCTCCACTATAACCAAGACCAAAGAGCTGTCAGAGGACACTAGGGACAAGCTTGAAAAAAATCTTGGATGAATCGGTATACAAGCAGCTTGGTGGGAGGAGATAAACAGTTGGAGAAATTATTAGGAACATTGAAGAAATACAAGATCACTGACAGTCTCCTGCATCTGGAGCTCCATGAACGATCTCACCTAGTGGAGTACAAATGAACTGTGAGCACAGAGCTACACAGGAAGTGGTCAATGACCCGAAGAGAATCCTGTAGTGCTCCAAAGCATAAGTCCAACTCTGTCGAAAGTTCTCCAGAGACCATCTGGATGATCCAGAGGAGGACAGGGAGAATGTCAGATGAAACCAAAATGAAACTCTTTGATGTGAACACCACTCTCTGTGTTTGGAAGAGAAGAATGCTTTGGTGCTTTTGCATCTCAGAAATACCAAACCCAATGTAAAGCATGGGGGTGAAAGCGTCATGGTTTGTGGTAGGGATGCAACAATATTCAATATAAAACCGAACCGATCAATACGACAGTTTTCACGATATTTGATTTACTCAGTGTCACCGTGAGCTGCCTTCAGCGTGTCTTCGTTGCTGAGTCCGTCTGCTCCTACTCTCCTCCACCCTGTCAGAAACGACTGTCAAATGCTAAAAACATAGCTAGAGGGAGCAAATGCAGTAGTTCTGTGGCCTGCATTTGCTCGGCTCCGGCGTGCGTTCCGGCGGCTTTTTTCAGTGGGGAGTCTCTGCAAACACGCGTGGAGAAGAATTTCGGACCGCTCAAATGTTCGTCGACCCAGCCGGTGTGCGAGCAGCTTCCGGCTCGTGTTTGAAGACCCACCAACAACACTAACACCTGCGGTGTGACGACATCTCAGGTCAAATATGATGATCAGGGAGCGAAATGCGTCTCAAGAATATCTGCAGGATTTGCCTCATCTCTATATCATACAATGTGGAGACACACGTCCAACATGACCGCCCACCTCTGACATCATCACCCAGCCCTGTTACCGTATAAAAGTCAACAACTAATCAAATAACAATCAAAACATCCCAGATATATTTCAAAAGACTTACAGTGTAACTTCAGAACATATCTGACACCATCAGACTGTTTATTGCTAAATCTCTGCAGTCTTTTTTTGGGCAAATTGAATTTGTGATATTGGGCTATATAAATAAAATTGAATTGAATTGAATTGAATAATGAGAGCTTTTGTCATTTAATGAAAACAGTTGACTCACAATATAGTGAACCAGTACGTCCATATTTCAACGAAAATATGAAATCAAATGCACTTTAATGAGAGAGAACGTGTGTGGATGGATGCCTGTTTGTTTGATTGTCTGCAGGTATGCTTATGTTTTTATGACTTATTTATTACTCATTTTATATCTGCTTTTTATTACTGTTTGTGTGTTTTTTATATATATTTCTTTTTATTTTAAGCTCTTTCTTAATATAATTTTATTCTTTTAGGAAAAGTCTGAATGAAGCTCTGATCAGTGAGCACTTTTAAATTTTGTTGTACATGTGACAATGACTAATAAATCTATTCTTTTCTAAAAATCTATACATACCTGTGCTTTCTGAACAAGTGCGCAAATTGAGGACGACTTGGTAAAAATGCACAACTTTCCACGTACAGCTGGACTTCCTGGAGACAAAGAGCTAAATCTCTGGAAATGTTCAGTAAATGACGGCCCTCACACTGGAAAATTAAGAGCACAGCTTAGATTGTGGAGTTTATTATATTCATGTTTACAAGTATTGAAGACTTGGTACCTTTACATTTGATTCAATTGTTTACAAGAGTTCTATTTAAGTGTGATTTAAGGGCCAAAAGCTGTGCACTTGAAAAAAAATCTGACAATACGAGGTATCGAACCATGAGCAAACTGTAATGTTGCATCCCAGTTTGTGGACAGAACAATCAATCTGTATGAAAGAAATTATGAATGGGGTCACATATGGTGAGGCAAAAATCTCCCTCCGTCAATGAGAGCATCGAGGAAAAAAAATGTGGCTGGATCTTCCAGCATGAAAATGATCTGAAGCACATCGCCATGGCAACAAGATAGTGGCTATGTAAAAATAATTCAAATATTCTGGAATGACCGATCCGGGCTCTGGACCTCAATCCAGTAGAAAATGTTGGTAGAGGGTTGCCCAACAACAGCCCCAAAATATCACAGCTCTTGAGAAGATCTGTGTGGAAGAATGGACCAGAACAGCAGCTAGAGTGGGTTCAAACCCGGTGAAAATCTACAGCCTTATGTCTGTTTTACAATTTTCATTTATGTCATTTTTCATTGTCTTCATTGTGTGTGGGATTATGGGTTGTATGTGTTGATAGATCAATCCAGTAGAAAATGTTGGTAGAGGGTGCCCAACAACAGCCCCAAAATATCACAGCTCTTGAGAAGATCTGTGTGGAAGAATGGACCAGAACAGCAGCTAGAGTGGGTTCAAACCCGGTGAAAATCTACAGCTGACCTCTATCATTCACAACTAGGGTTACATGACAAAGTACTGGGGTGAACTTTTAACTGCCATTATACAAATTAACTCTTAAAAATGTCATTTTTTGTCTTGTTTTCTGTTTTACTATTCTGTCTCTCAGCTGAAGTTTATCTATGACGAACTCATCTTTTATAGTTGCAGAATAAGTGACTGACAAATACTATTTTGCCCAAGTGTATGCTCTTTTGTATAAAATATTATTATTATTATAGTGGCTGGATGGCTCAGTTGGCTGCTATAAGACATGAGAAACCAGGGTTTGTTTCCCAGAGGGTGGAGGCCTGAGTCTGGCTCTCCTTGTGCCGGTCCCCATTCTAGATAAAACACAGGCAGGTCCTCCATTCTAAAACTCTGCCACTCAATGAAAGCTGATTTTCTACGGCGACACATACGAGATATTCTGAACAGTGAACAAACAATATATATTATTAAAAGTGCATTTTGCAGATTTAAAAAAAAAGTTTGGTAAAGTTTATCTGATTGCATAATCTTTGATCACTGCAAACATTCTTTTCATTCACTTTTTACTCCACAAAGTTTTCAGAAAGTTTTAAAGTTGTTTCCACTGTGTGATGTGGATGAGTTTCCATGCGTTTCAACGTGTAATGCTGTTGAAAAGTAGAGTCAGAGATAAAAATTACTCGTTGATATTTTAGGTAAATTGTCAAGTTTCTATTACATTTTAGTGAAATTAGGGCTACTTGGCTAAACAACATCAAAGAATGATTTTTAATTTTTCCACTACTGCTTTTATATTCTCAAGTTTCTTCAGACTAAAAGCATCGTTTCAGCTTTTGGGCTTCACGGGATGCAGCCTAGCTGTCAACATTATTTGCTTTTGGGCCTTTCTGTCGTTTTGCAGCTGAAGTTTCCTGACAGCCTCCACATTCACCCTGATTCCTTTCACTGGAAGCCATTCATCACTCCTGACAGTCAGAAAAGCTTCATAAAACCTGCAGCAGCTCTGCAGTTCCTGCGTAAACATCTGAACTTTGCAGTTTGAAGCTGGTGTGTGTGTGTGTGTGTGTGTGTGTGTGTGTGAGGCGGGAACAGCAAAAGTCAGCGGTAAGGAAGACAGATGGCGGGGAGGTTTGGGTCTGCAGAGGACTAAATGAGCCCCGTTAGAAGCTTCGTTTTGGTAGTTCCAGAGGCTGGGAGCTGCTGTCCTGTGTGGGAAGGAGGGATGAGAGGCGTGATGCTTTCAGCACCGCGGACAGCGCCTCGACGCTCCGCGGCGCGCGCAGGCCGGAGCGGCGCCTCTTCCTCCCCCCCGCCCCGGACACGCGTACGGAGCTAATCCGCGGGTTTCCCCCCCACCGTGTCTGTGTCACTGGTGCATTTCGTGCACGGCTGAGCATGGGGGTCACGGTGAAGGGGGTGGGGACGCTTGTTGACGGGGGAATCCGCGCGGCCTGCAGAGGAAGGCCGAGCATCTTAACGAGGCGCGTTAATCTGAGCGGCGCTGCCATCTGCCCGAGGCGGCCGCCGTCAACCCCCCCTCCTCCACAAACGCGCACAGGACGCTGCCATGATGGTGCATTCAAACCGAGGAGCAAACATGACATCTGTCCACACCGAGCCCGTTTTCAGCGCGGACGGCGGATACTCACTCCCAGACAGCGGCGAGTCCTCCGGCCGGGACCCTCCGAGGAAAAGCCGGCGTCCAAATTATTTGGTAAAAACCTGCATCTTTGCGGCAGCTTTATGGCTCTGTCGATATGGCTTTACAGTAAATGTGCGGGCTGCTCCACGCGCGAACGGGATGGCACAAAAACAGCGCGCCCGCGTTCCCTGTGTTGCTTTGGTGAAAAAGAAGATCGGAGCAAAAATAAAGAATAATCCGTATAAAAAAAGGGAGTTTGAGCACAGCACACAGAAACGACGATTCACCACACTCCCCTCCTCTTCCCTCTCACTCCCTCCCCCCCGCTCTACAATCTTGAGCTAATTCACGACGTCATGATGGAGACGCACCGTGCGTAACAGGCGCGCTCGCGCATTTATCAGCCGTTTCTTCCCCTCCTTTGCAACAATTCCTGCGCCCACTAACAGCAGCGCCAGGCTGCAGATTCACCCCGCTGTGAATAATAAGAACCCGCCAGGGAGGCAGACGGGATCTGCTGGTGTTAACGCACTCGTGGTTCAGCCTTTTGTTACCTCTGGAGACGAGGGATGGAAAGCAGAGCCGATCCATGTCCTCCTCTGTCTTCTGAATCCACTTCATCCTCTGGCATCTGCTGAATAATTGAAAGCAGGCCTCTCCCTCCGTCTCTGCATCATCTTCCTGCACAAATCCTCCCATCCAGCTCACACACGCATTACAGGAGGTATGATCTGTTTTATTGAGCGTGACGGCGCCCATCAGAGACATGAGGAGACATCAGAGCAGGACGGGGGGGTCTGTGACTGATATTAAGACATCCACAACATCTGTACAGCAAATATTCACATCACATTTAAGTCAGTTATCTTCCAGTCCATTAAACTCATTCACAAACCATTAAAACTTCACTAGTCGACATTTTAGACTTTGAAAAAGTTAAAGTTCTTTTAAGAACTATTGAAGTTGATTTCTTTAGTAAAGACAGGAAACCAGCAGCTGAAGCTGAAGTTTGTGTGAAAGGCACACATCAGGTTCTTCACACACAGACAGAGGGCATCTGCAGCCGTTTGCATCGACGAATAAGACAAATGTGGAGGTTTCATGGTTCTGGCGTAAAAACAAACATGGCTGAGTTTCAGGAGTGCTGCTTCTCAGCAGAAGCGTGTAAACAGTCTCCAGGAGTGTTCAACAAATCCCCGGCGTCAGAGAGTGTTTGGTCATTCCTCCTGAACCTCCACGCGTCTCCGGAGGACCGGGACTTCCTCTCCACCTTGAGGCTGTGGGCTGATTGGACTTGATGTGACAGAAGGGGGTGGGGGGGGGTGGGAGCAGGGTTGTTTTTCCACAGTCTCGGCAAATCTCTTCACCCAAAAAGCCTGAGAAGTAAGAAATGGCGACCTCATAAATACATCTGCTCAGACTTCTTCATGCTTAGGAGGCGGGTCGTGTTGGAACTCGACTGATTTCCTTTAGTGTTATTTACATGGACATCATTCCAGCTTCTCCAGCGGACGCGGCGCTCACAGGCTGAAGCTGCGGTGGTGCTGCTTGGAGAACTGCAGCTGCCGGTCTCTGATGGAAGTTTCCGGAAGCTTGTTTGTTTTATTTACCACCACCCCTTTCTCTCTCTCTCCTTCATCCCCAGTCACGCTGCCCACGTCGCTGAGGTCTCCGAGGTCGCCCAGGTGCTCCACAGAGTCGTATTTCTCCAGGTCAGAGGCGATGGTCTGCAGGCTGAAGACGGACATGGAGTCCGACCCGGCCCGCTCCCTCTCCGGCACAGTTTTCTCTTTGTGATCCACCGCATCAGCGGCTGTGTTCAGTTTGTCTTTGCCCGCGGAGTTGCCACTGCTGCAGGCTCCGCCCTCCTCCTGCACTCTGGTGTCTGCCTCCGCCCCCACAGGGGGGCTCCGTCCACCGCAGAGGGAGGGCAGCTCTCCCTCAGCCGGGTCCGTTCCCCTCTGAGCGTGGATCTGCTCACTGATCTGCTCCAGGTTTCGCAGGGCGATCGAGTAGTGGTTCTTCACTTTGGCGACTTGCTGTTCCAGCTGCAGCACTTTGGTTTTGTGCTCCTGCAGACACAACAGTGTCACTGCCTGGGAAAAGCCGTGCACATCCTGCATCCGGGTGCGCCTTACCTCCAGAATGTGGTTGAACTGGGCCTTGAGCTCAAAGTAAGGTTTGGACTTCACAATGAGTCTCTTCAGGGACTTCTGCAGCATCTGGACTCGAGCCTCGGCTTCCTGACAGGCGTGTGTGACGCGCATGTGCTCTCGCTCGCTGCGCACACGCTCCTCCTCAGCCTCGTTCACCTGCAGGACACGGGGAGTGAAGGACGAGGTTTGTTCTGTTTCAACATAAGGACTTTCAAAGTGCAGATATTATCAGGAAGCTCTGAAACAAACCAACAACGAAAAAACAATAATTTCAATATTAGTAAACTACACCAAACAGATACTGATATGACATAACAAATAGTCTGTAATCTTTCATATTTTAAACAATTCAATCATTTTCAACCTGTCTGAGACGAGACTCCTGAACTGATAGAGATGACTTTGTTCCGTTGCTAAAAATATTAAGAGTCCCTCCAGCTTTCATACAAGGTTAATCCACCTGGAAAAATTAATCCCAAAATCTCTATCACCATGTAACAACACCCCCAGTGTTACCATAGTAACAACATGCATTCATAAAAAGATTCAGAAAGCTAGCAGGTGGCCTTCATCTGTTGTACTGCATCTAAACCAGGGCCGGTCGATGACGGCTAACATAGCACACTCGGATCTTCTGACTGTCTGAGCACACCTGATCCAGGTAATAAGCAGTGGGTGGAGCAAGGAGGTGAGGAAAACATAGCCTTTGATCTTTGTTGTCAGAGGTTTCCTACTACTTCTGTGTTTTTCAAATAAATCTAATTGCACTTCATTTATATAAAACTATGTCGGTACGAGTTTTAATTACAAACGAAGCCTCTTCGCTTCCTCTCTGCAGGATTAAAACACTCGAGAGTTCAAAGGCTGGCTGTCTCTTACAAAAGAAGAAAGTAAAGAATCCAGTCAGTTTGGAAAATTTGTTTGAGGCACAAACCAGAGGCAGAGAAAGTAAAACATCCAAAATGAATGTAGAGTTTTCTTGCACAAAAATAATAAATGTATTTATACATCTACACTAAGAAGGATTACCAGCAGAAACTGATTTTGTGTAAATGTTATTGTGCAACCTTTTCAGAAGTTCTTTTTTTTTTCTGTAAGTGTCCTTTAAGACATACTCTAATAAAAAAAATGTCTTTTGGTGCTTTAATATATTTTTAGCATTTTTCTGATGACAGAGGACACACATAAAGAAAGTTAAAATTGCGTTTCTATGGAGCTAAATCTAGACCAATATTGTTTGAAACCGAAATCAAATATTTTGAAAAAAATATTAGTTTTTGGCCGAAAAAAATTTAAAATGTCCAAATATTCTAAAATAAACGTATTTATTTTCAGCTTCAAATGTTCTGTTTTTTAGGTTTCAAAACTCAAAATTTTAATTTCCAAACTTTTTTTCAATTTAAAATTTTTTTCAATTTAAACTCTTTTTTTTCGTTATCAAATCTGAAAGTTTCAGTTTCAGGAAATTTGGTCCTGTTGCGGCGCGTTGGGGCGGGGCTAACACGAAGGTCCAATCAAAATCCATGAGGGAGGTAACTTCAGTCTCGGTGCGTTCACTGACACATAGAACTATAATAATTGCAGTCAGAAGATGGCAGTTCAGTCTGTACTATCATAGTCTAAATTTGTCCCAAGACGGGTGCAAAAAGCAGAGTTTTATTACGTACAAACTGCGCGTCCAAAACTCTGTTCTACCCCGTTCAAAGCGCCATCTTCAAATATTTTATTTCACTTTTAAATAATATTGGCCCCGATTTAGCTCCATGCGTTTCTATTTCTGTTTTCAAATTATGGATTCAGACAAAAACATGCCATTTGAAAAAGCTTGTAGTTTTTACGTACTAATTACGATCAGCAGACCACATGCTCTTCGCTTCGCTTGCCATTTTTGTCACACTACGTTGGGGTTGTAAGCTAGTGGAGAGATTGTAAACAAATGGATGATGGGAAAAAGCGCAGGCTTAGAGTCCCAGCAAGAGTTTCGCTTGCAACTCAGAGGCAAATTACTGATAACCGCTGCCGCTCTGCAGAAACTGTCCAAGAAAACGACACGGGTTTAATTATTTTGCTTAAAACGGCCTAATAATAATTAAAAGACCACAGGGAACGCTTTGAAAATAGATCAAAATATGATCGAAGTGAGACTTTACAAAGCCTGTAGCTTTCACTGCTGTATCTTTATCTCCCTGCATGTCCAAAGTCCAGCCCGTGGCCCAAATGCGCTCTTCTTTGAAATTTACAACATAAAATCAATTATGAAACCCCAGCATTTTCCAAAAACTGTGATTGGGATTGGCTAAATTACAATTTAAAAGTGACACATGCTATCTATAACATGCTAACTGGGAATGAATGATGAGGAAAATGAATTGACAGTAAAACATATTAAGATGTATTTGTTTTCTATGTGAAGAAATGAAAACTGACATTTTTATCAAAAAGCTCATTTGTATTTAATAATATTTAAGTAGCTCAAAGAATGTTAGGAATGAATGGTTGGCCCACATATTTTTTTACCTCACCCTCTTTGCAAAACATTTGAACACCCCTGGCCAACAGCATGCTTAACCAAACTGCAGCTCATTCGCTTGGGGTTTTCTTCTATGTCCCTGGTCTCCTCCATTACCTTTGCAGTGGCATGGTTGAGCATCTCCTGCCAGGTGGGATCCAGAGTGTTGGTGCCATCAGCCAGCAGCCCCTGCTCAGCGACGTACACCATCTCCCTGGCAGCTGTGTGCATGGAAACGGCTCTCTCGTAGCTCAGAGCGGCCTTCTGGGTCTCCTGCTGTGCCTACAAAGAGAACCACACCTCTCAGAGAAACATTATGACAGGGACACCACTCCACTGCCAAACTGTGGGCCCATTAACTTCATTTTCCCACCTAGCTCTGATGATACAATTGCAATGACGTCAATCTTACAGTTGCATTAAAACAATCTCCTTTGCTCAGGTGAAGCCTTTCTCTGTGGAATACCTCTTTAGCAAGGCGGCGGGCTTCATAATAAGGTCTGGCCTTTTCAATGCAGCCCCCGAGCTGCGAGCTCTGCGCGTTCAGCTTCCTGGCAGACTCGGTCAGGATCTTCCGATAGCTCGATCTGGCATCCTGGATGATTAATGCATGAAAAGAAGGAGACTGGATTCAGCACTGCTGAAGCTGCTGATCGGATATCACAGAGGAAGTGAGGAATCGATGGATGCCAGACTCCAGGCAAGCGTTTTCCATCTTACCAGAAAACGAATCTGGTTGAGCATAAACTAAAATTCAAATGAGCAGTTCTCACCTTGTGAAGGTTTTTTGTACATTTATTTTATGTACATGTGTCTTTCAGATAACAGCTTAAAAGTTTTAATAGATGTTTAATTAATAATTCAATAAACAGCAATCTGCACTTACATCTAACAACAGCTCCAGTCTGTTGATTTCTGCACTGGCTTCATTCAGCTGCTCCAACTCTTGCTGTGGAGGAGAAAACACAACCGTCAGTATAAACAAAAACACTGCATCATGGGGAAATATTATCAATGAGTTAACTAGATGGGAAGAATTACGATTGTTCATGTTGACATCAAGATTATCACTTAAACGGATTAACAGATTATCAAATCCTTCGCAGCCTGTATGGGGGAGTCCCACCTGGATCCGGGGGTCGAGTTCCTCTTCGTGCGGACTGTTGAGATGCTCCACGACGTTTCTCTGCTTCTCTCCGTCCTCTTTAGGCGCCGTCTCTGCCGCTGTCGTCTCCGTTCCAGCCGGCTTCCCCTCCTCATCCACGCCGGGGGTGACCTCCCTCCAGTCCCCCGCGTCTGACTCCCCCGAACCGGCGGGGCTCTCTCGTAATCCCCCTGGCTCCATGGTTTCGTGAAGCCAACCGTCGGACTTCAAAAGTAGACAAATCCACGTAAAAACGACAGGATCAGAAATGCGTGTTGTAGGTGACGCGAGTTGAATTGACAGGATCAGCCATAACAACGAACCGAAACCCGAGCGCGCTGCTGTTAGCCTAGCCTAGCGTGCTAGCAGGCTAACTGCGTCATTTAGAGCGTAAGTGTTTCTTTACGGAGGAAAGCTGAACGCATAGAAGCCCAAAGAGGGGTCACTCTAGCCGGGGGTCGATTATTAACCCCCTGCGAAGCTCTGGCACTCGTCCATCTCTCCCTAGTGCTTCATCACTACAGCTAGGCAAGCTAGCTTGCGGCTTTAACCTCACATCATCGTGACGAATGAAGTAAACGCTCCAGCGGCGTTTGAGCCACTGCGGCTGCCGTAGCTGTGACATACAGATCAAATCAATGAAACTGTTTGAATAAGTTACTTTTGCAGAAGCGGCAATTATTTTTTCTTGACAAATACGAACATTTAGATTAAGGAATATAAAAAGGTACTTTACACTAAAGTTGTTTAGTAGATAGTAGAGGTGTAACGATTAATAGATTAATCAATTTCTATTTCAATCTGTCTGAGGCGAGCTGTGTATCGAATCGACCTGTACCATTAAAATGTTTCAAAACAAAATTAATCAATATTGGAAAATATACCACTTAGAATGGAGGTACTGTTGGTTTATTTTACAATAAGATTAATTGATCATCATAGCGGAAAAAAATACAAGGAATCTGGAAAAGCTCACCTGCACTGTTCAGTACCAGGTGTTTATGTTTTTGGCTAAAGATGTCTTGGATTGATTTTAGGTCAGGGAATCAGATCATTCAAAATAAATAAATTGTGAATCACATTGGTGACCACAAACTACCAGAAGAAAAATTATATCTCCAATTAGTTTCTCCAGTCTTTGCAACTTTATTAGCAAATTTCTTTTTGTGACCAAAACTTAAATATTTTATTTAAAAACTAAAACCAAAAACTCCTCATCTGTATGTAGCATTGCATTTAATTTAAACAAAGGGTCATAAAAGTATTGATATTTAAACTTTTCAGTCGTTTATCAAGTCAACAGTTGAAATGTAGTTTCCTCATACGCCTCTCCGGTATTTCCGTGTGGAGTTGGAATTTTTAAAACTGTTATTATTCAGCAAGTATGAAAATCATTTTTTCCTTGATAAGCATGATATTACGCTGCTTTTCTCTGAATACAGAGCTGGAACAGGAACACACTCTAAAAGAATCCAAGCTCTGCAAGATCATCGTTTGTTTTTATTCCAAAAATATACAACCCAAGTGAAGTGGTTTGCATTAACAAAACCCCAGAGGGTTTGATTTGAGTCAAACGAACTGACATCAAATTTAAGAAGGAAGAACAGATTTTATAGACCAGAATGACGAGAGTCAAAGGACAGATTACATTGCCGTGATTACAGATGCTACAAACACCCAAACACATAACATTTCCTTATTTGGTCGCAAACTTACAGAAGCTGCAAATAATATCGACAAAAAAAAAAAAAAAAAAAGACAAACGTGGGTACTGCATTAAATGCATCAACGAATTAATGTGCACAATTAGCATTGTATAAAAATAGATCTCTGGTGAAATACAGCATGTTCGACGCTGTGAGAAATCTTTTGGAATAGTAAAGACCTGAGTAGTATTGGCAATTCACACCAGACTGATCCATTCTGCACCGTGAAGGACAGAGAATCTGGGCAGAAACATCTTCATCTTTGGTCTGGGAAGCTTCACCCAGCTGGCATGTAGAAAAAACAAAAGGCTTAAGGCATTTTCCTACATGATCAGCTCCAGGATGGATCATATTGAGTCCATCCAGGAGGTGGGGCCAGGTAGATTCTCCGTCCTCTGTAGAAGAAGCTTACAACTCCTCTGTATCCTGCTCGTGGCACTCCAGACTTCAAGTCATCCATGATCCCCAGGTTTTTGGCCAGCATTTTGAAACTGTCCTTACTTGAGTATTCAAGGCGGAAAGGGCCAGATCCCTTCAGCTGGCCCTGCTTCACTTCTTCATATTTGACCAGAGGAGCATTGTAAACTTCTTTCTGAAAAATGTCCTTGTATGACTCCTCCTTCAGGTAGTTTAAGTCCATTTTGGTGAAAGGCACAAACTCGGCATTCAGCTTTATGTCACGTAGGTACTTATCAAAGAACTGACCCAAGCTCACACCCTGCCGACCGAAGGTCAGAGTGCGCGAGATCTCTGGCCGTACGCAGGCCCGGTTATGGCGCTGCTCTGGCTGACGCATCCAGTCGTCCCAGAAAGCAGCGGGCCACTTAGGCTCCAGCTCCTCCCACAGTTCTTTACGGAGCATCCAGCCCAGACCCGGAAAGAAATCTGTCCTGTACAGTAGGTCTGTCTTAGCGGGATCTATGAAGCCATCCCTGCCGTTGTCGTTCCACGCTGACACGCACCACAGGGTGGGGTCCGACTGCAGAAGTGGAAGCAAGGCTCGGAAATACTCAAAGAAGTCTGGCGCCACCTAGAGTGCAACATAAATAATGAGTTTTCACTTTAGTTGTCAACAAGTGAAGTCAACTCCAGTTCTCAGAGAATTCATGCAGCTTAATTTGGAATAAGATGTTAAACGTGATCATAATTACCTCCAGGTCATCTTCCACAACAATTACAGATGTGTGGGAGAGGGTCTTGAAAACCTGGTTGAGGGCCCAGTGGTAATGTCTCGAGATCTTGTAGTAACCCTGAAACTTTTTGTGCTCCGGCCGAACAGCAACATCCGACAGGTCCGGCTGCTTCAGGTGAGTCACCTGATTTCCGTAGGAGCCGATCACCGCTGCCGTCTCGGCGTGCCCACAGTCTTGACTCACAATGATTGGGTAGAGCTCGGCTGAGGGTCGGTGCTGCAGGAGTTTGTCAAGGCAGCGTTTCACAGTGACCCGGTTGCAGGCGATGACCAGGATAGGAATGACAGGCTGACGTGGGACGTCCACCTTTGGTCTTTCGTTATTGACCGGCCCCCACACTGACTGATAAGTCTGGATCTGCAGCAGGATCTTCCTCTGCTTATCCAGCTCATTTGCAAAGGCGTCCAAAATCCCAAACATGTCTTTCATCAGACCGTCAGTGGGCTCCTCCGCCTTTTCGCTCACCCCATCGCCCTGCTGGCTCGATGGGGGTCTGCCCCACAGCAGAAGCACCAGGACGGCGTTCCAGGTGACAAACAGGAACGCACCGCAAAGTATGAAGGAGCCTTTTTTTCGAATCATGGCACAGAGTAAGAGGAAGGGAAGGAGGGGTGATCACGAGAAAGGCGTCCTGGTTACACACAAAAGGAAAGGGATACGGGAGGGGCCGCCTGTGTCCTGTATCATCACAAATGCATGACAACAGATAGGGCCGGCTCACTGGGAGGGCATCGAAAAATAATGGAACAAGTCAGAGGCGGTGAGGGCCGGACACAAAAGTCAGGATTCATCTTAGTGGCGAGTTGTAGTTGGTCATCAGCTTCATCTGAAACACAGATAACAAGAAAACAGCCAATCAGACTCGTGCAAACTGTTGTGGCAGGAAGCAACCTGAATGATGATTCATCCATCTGAGTCCCTGATCGATCCGCGATCACCTGTGGCTGCCGCGCGGCAGGAACGAGCCTGGAGTAACCCAGACTGAGCAGAAAAACAACCGCAAGCAGCGACCTGCAGCTCCACAGCCCCCCCAGCACACCCCCTCACTCCTGTTACAGGAGGAGCGACTTGAAACGAGCTCCCTTACCCTGACAGCGCGAGCGTGCGGGCGCGCGCGCGGCCGCTGCCTCCTCGCGCCGTTCCTTCGATGACAGCCGCAAAAGTTGAAGTGACAGGCGGCGAGAGGAGCGCAGGAACTGGCGGCAAACTGCCCTCCCGACAGTTTTCCGTCGACTGGAGCAACTTGACGCTCCTGGAGACCCTCTGGTTCTCGCGGCGCCGACCCAGAGGGAGGAGGAGGGGGGGAGGAGGAGGAGAAAGTAACACGACGACTTCCTGGTTTGAGACACACCCGGAAGTCCCGCCTCAACCGTCGCAAGGAAAAATTACGCAATAAAATACAAATGAGAAAATAATATTAACTAATTTTTAAGAATTCAGGAGTAAATATCAATATATAAAGCAGGTTTGAATCACACTGATTTTTTTTAATGTGATGAGGCTGCTCTAAATAAGGAGCCTAACCCCTTTGACCTTTATGGCTCTGGTTAATTTTAAAAACTTTTTTTTTCAATATTTTTTTTTGTTATGCAGTGCAACCAGTGAAATAAAGCAGTCAAACTTTATTGAACTCTTTCACAAACAGCTGAAGCACAGTACGTAACACTCCCCCGAGCACCTGACTGCTAAAATGCTTCAATAATCTATCAAGCAGTGCTGCTTTTGAGTTGACAAGAGTGGAATTTTAAACAGATTTTAGAGAACCAGACTTTATTTTTAAAGCACACTCGACTACAAGGTGGCCTGTCTATTACTGAACAAAATTCAAGGAGCTGCATGGTCCAAAGAGTGCAGTGAGGGTTAAGTAAGAAACTGACTGAATTTTAAATGGTGACATACATGTCTGTTATTTGGAAAAGAAG
Source organism: Oryzias javanicus (assembly GCA_003999625.1). Classification (NCBI taxonomy): domain Eukaryota; kingdom Metazoa; phylum Chordata; class Actinopteri; order Beloniformes; family Adrianichthyidae; genus Oryzias; species Oryzias javanicus. The sequence goes on along the minus strand of CM012452.1, from coordinate 33,178,947 downwards.
TCGTGTAAAACTCTTCTCAAAAAGTTATAAACTATTTCATAAATACATATATATATATATATATATATATATATATATACTTTTTTATCACAAGTTATAAACTGGCAAATTAGATGCCTCAGCAAAAGAATGTGCTACCCGCTGGCCCCACCTCAAACTTTTGATTGATAGATTCTCCCGAGCAGTGGGCGGGTTGTGGACTTCGAACAAGCTCACTCATGATTGGCGAAAGTAGTTTCAATAGAAACGTTTACCCTGACCAACTTGTTGTCTGGTTTTTCCATTGCAATGTCCGCATCTAAATTGGCTTCATTTGGCTGGATCAGAAAGCGAGGCATTTTCTACGAGTGACATCACTCTCGCTCCGTCCAGTTCTCTATATACAGTCAATTGTGTGGCTCAGTGAAAGCTGATTTGCTGTGCTGAGTGGGTATGCTGAAAGGGGAAAAACTGCCACCAAAGAAAATATTGATTGATTGAATAAAGTTATATATAAGTTTAAATTTTTCTTTTAACACGAATAATATGATTTTCAAATCAAATAATTACAAAAAGTTTGGAATTCATTCATGAGTTTTGGAAAAACTGCTCAATATACCTGGTCACTTAACAACAGTCACTCTAATTTTGTTGTTTTGTTTCTTTATTTGACAAAATAAACTTTGGGGCAGTGTTCATGACCATAATTTAACTTTTGTCTTTTTTTGTGGTATTTCATCATCTAAATGTTTGCTTGATAATTTGATTACATAAAAAAAATATGGCCTAGAATTTTTTTTATTTATTGCTTAATTTAGTTTAAAATTTGTAAGAAAATACTAAACTTACAAATTAAAAGCTAATTTGGTCTAAAAAGTGTGAAAATGTCTAAATTAAGAGCTACATGCTAGACTAGTGTGAGAAGCATGTAATGTTGTGATCAACAGAAAATGAAAGAAGTTATGAGACAAAATAAATGTTACATCAACAACAAGTGTTCAGTCCCACACAAATTTCCAAGCTGAACTCTGAGCTGCAGAGGACCCCCTTTTTTGGAAATGTTTGCACAGGCCTTATCACGACTGCCTCTTAAATACTCTGAGGACATCTGACTCGGTCAGGATCGATGACTTAGCATAAAGGTCAAAAGGAGTGAGTATAGTGGAGAAAGGAAGCAATGTTGGAACAGAAGAAAAACTAGAATATATAGAAATAAAAAACAGGACTTGGGTTGTCAGGAGAAACTATTTTACTACCACTCAGATAACAGACGTAGTCAGGAAGAAGTCAGGCTTCAGGTTGCACCCAGATGTAAATTAGAGGTTAAAAGGAATTTACTTGTCAATCCTGCCAAAAAACCATGTCGACATGCAAAATTTGTTTCAGTTGACACAGGAATTGCTGATGCGAAGGCCACATTGTTCCACAATTTAGATCACCGATTGTGCAAACAGTTCCAATGTGCCTGTGGAGTCTTGAAATTCTACTCCTGCTTCAGCTGAAGTTTGCAGGTTTGAAACCTGGAAACACTTGCAGCTCCAGCTGCATCTTCTTATGTGACAATGTCATTTCAAAAATGCATCCTATCTTTTCTTTTTTTTTTAGTCGGGGGGTAAGCAAAACAAATGCAAGAGTCTAAAAGAAGTAAAGAACTAAATCTGAAATCAATAAAGCAAATATTATTTGTTGTATAAAGCTGCAGTTCTGACAAAAATGAACTTTGCCATCATGTATACTTGTAAAGTCTGTCTTGTTTGTTTTTCCCCTCGCAGACAAATTTGTTAATTTTTATGAATAAATAATGCAGGTTTTCTACAAAGGTGACTACTTTGAATGAAGAAATCAGGCTGGCACAATAGAGAAGATCTTTTACTAAATAAGATTTTCCTAAAATTAAGATAAAGCACAAAAAATTACAAAAAAAATACCAAAATAAAATGCTCTCTTAAGCAATTGAATTAAGTGAAACCAAACAGATCATTCTTTGACAAAAACAAATTAAAGTTGGCTCAGTAGATAGTACATATTTTTGATTCATACAAACTATTTTTTGTTCCAATACTTCTATCATTGTTTCCACTCATTAAATAATTGATTTAAAAATGAATGAATGATGAGCAAATGATAAAAGCCAAGGTCCAGAAACAGGGTTTGGGCCACTAAGGCACCCGCCTTCAACTGCCAACCATACCACATCGAACTAACCCTATTTGACACCCCAGCTCCTGGGATCACTCGAGACCCCAAATCTTCATATTAAAGTGGTGGTTCACAGAGGGACCTGGTCCGGATGCCCCCTAGACATATGGTAGAGTTATCCAGGTGTAGTTTTAAGCCAGTTGCCATCTCAGACGAAGAAAATTAAGACGTTAATGGATCTATTTGTCTGCAGGTGGATGCATTTGAATGGAACAGAGCTTGTTTCTCACTGACTGTATCATCTATTAAAACACCTGCAATACAATTTCAAATGGAGTGGGTCTTTAACAGAATAAAGTTACGTTTTCTTTTTTTGCTCTTATATGTTTACAGGATTAAAAAAAAACAAAAAACATGAAACTGAAAACCCAACAACACGGCTTCAAACATTACTAAAAGCAATAAAAATGCAGAATGAAATAAAAGACCCACAGTGATGGTTTCATGTTTTACTTGGTTTGGAATTGAAGGGGTCATTCAGTTTAACGTTAAAGGGGGGGAACCCAAATGCATCACGTGGCTGCACCAGCACAGGTTTGTAAAAAGAAGAGTCAATAATAACAACAAAATGTCTGTGGGGGGCTCAGTCGGGTCTGTCCTGGGGGGCTGGAGCCTGACTTTGTCCTTTCACCTGAAAGAAGACAAAACAGGTGAGTTCGAGTCAACCGCGTGAGCCACATGTTCACCTGCAGAAAGCTGACCTCCAGGTGAGAGCAGCTCCACGCGCACAAACCCGAGAGTCTGGACACCAGCAGGGCAGTCAGAGACGCGCACGCGCTCCGCAGTTTCCTCCAGCCAGGTGAAGTTGAACCCATGCTCCACGGTGACGTAACGGTGACCTTCAGGACCCCGCGCGGGACGTAGGTCACCAGCTCAAGCGGCAGCGCGTTGGTTATTTTTGCGCACCGTTCTCTTCCAAGCGGGTGAAAAGTCATTTTACGCACGAGCGAATGTTGGCCGCGAGGGGCAGCAGCGCGCGCGCTCCCCGAAGAAAGTTCGGGCGAGAGTAACTTATTCATTTTCCTGTAATCTTGTGTAAAAGTGTCCCGCGTGATCCATCTGCACGCCACAGACAGCAGCGTCCGCGCCGCCGCGGAGCTCGAACCGCCGCGCTCGGCCGAGGACTCGCGCAGCGCCGCGCCGGCCAGTCCGAGGCCGTACGCCGCCGAGGCGGGCCGCTTGGTCGACGGATTCCTGCTCCAGATCTTCCCCCGACAGCGGAGCACCGCGGACAGGGCTGAAGCCGACGGAGTGGAGGCCATGGCGGTTCTCCTTCAGGAGGGGGTCCGTCCTGCCGCTCAAGGAGTCACATAATGAGGCCCGCAGAGGTGGACTGCAGTTGGGACAGGAGGAACGCGGGGCGGCGGGGGTCCACCACCCGCTTCTGTCATCACAGAGGGGGGGCTGGAGGGTGTGTCCTGAAGAGATGGTGCAAGAAGCTGCAACACCTAAGAGTGAAAGTCACACAGATGAATACACCCATCCACCGTTTAACCACATTCACAGAATACTTCTCACTTTTAAAGTTTTTTTTTTTTTTTTATCTCCATCACCACAAACAGCGCTCCTTTAAAGACCCACTCCAACAAAAATCGTGTTTTGGGGTGTTTTTAACATGTAATTGTAGCATTTTCTCACGATGTAGAAAATATGAAGTAATTTAAGATTAAAACTGCGTTTCTGACTAGATCTTTATTAAAATCGTGTTGGATCAGAGCAGATGAAACTATAGTTTAGAAAAAAAACTGGGTTTGTGACGCAGCAACCATTACACTTCACTTTTTTATAGTATACTTAAGTGTAAAAAAGTATATACCAATTATACTGGAAGTTTACTACTACTTCTTTTTACTAAATTGGCCCACTTTTAGTTTATAAAAAGTACACTTAGAAGTTAAAGTAAACTTTCTGGTATACTTCTAGTTTACTGGCAATAAACTTTAAGTTTATTCCAAGTTTATTATAATAAACTTTAAAATTAACGTAAAATAACCTTTTTGATATACTTTTAGTTTACTTTAGGTTTATGAAAGTATATTTAAAATATGGTATACTTTTAGTTTACCGTTTGGTATTTACACCAAATCTGACTTCTTGCTACAAACCTACAAGATAGATTACTAAACATCTTCTTTGAAGAACAAGAAAAATACTTGTACAGCAATAGCTGCACTAAAATACATCTTGACAAAAAGTTTAAGGGTAAAATAATTTAGAATTGTAGTGTAATTCTAAGTATAAACAATATACTTAACATGAACTTGTAGTTTATCTCTAAGTACATACAAAGTAAACTGAAAGTATACTATGTTAATTTTAGTTTTGGAAAAGTTTACTTAACATAAACTTGTAATTGTTTTTCTCTAGTAAGTACATAAAATGTATACTTAAAGTATAATAAGTTTAGTTTAAAAAAAGTATACTTAAAATAAACTCGAGTATACTTCTTTTTGGTAAGGGAACTGCTAAAGTCTCCTGTCATCGACAGTAGAAACCACTGGACATATCACCCCCCCCCCTCTTCCAAATACCCCCTGGTTTCAAGAAGACCAAAATCTCCTAAACTTCTCATCAGAAATCGACCTTTATTACTCGCTCATTTTATAAGTCAGAATAACTCTTCTTGCTCTGATACTTTCTTAACATTCTAATCCTTATGTTTTAAAGGATATATATTTTTCTTTATCACAAGTTATCAAAGTTATAAATCAGATGGCTCAGCGCTGGCTTCCAACTCAAACATTTGACAGATTCCTCCGAGCTGGGTGTGGACTTGGTACAAACTCACTCATGATTGGTGACTGTAGTTCCTCTAAAAACATGACTCAGACCAACTCGGACCAATCACTCTTATGGGTTACAAAATGGCGATAGACAAAAAGGAAACCATGGTGACGAGGTTTGGCTTCATTTCGTGAGGGACGGAGATGACGCATTTTCTATATAGCTAACTAACAGCAACTCCTTGTTTTGTCCAGTGAAATGATGTATGTCAATGGTTGGTGTAGATTCTCATTCAGGAAAAGTTCTAAAAAATTTCACTGGATAAAATTTCAGGTCTTCTTTAAGGCTGAAACTTTGTCTAGTTTAGTAGAACTTATTCTATTCTGATGCGTTTCATATGTATTTTCAAATAAATCCATCATTTTTCCAGTCTGAACTGCCTTCAAGCTCAAAACTCAAAATGGAGAGAGTGTAAACAAAGGGCTGATGGGAAGCGAGTGGAGGCTAACTTCTGTGCTAACAGTCCGGCCCAAAAAACAGGCAAATTTCTAATGAGCTCCTGCTGCGCTGGAGAGAATGTCTTACAAAAACATGACACAGGAAAAACAAACTGCATAATCATAATCAAAAGATCTCTGGGAACAATTTCACAATAAAACAAATATAGAGTGGGACTTTAAATGTAGTTTATGTTAATGTTTATTTTCTGATTTTGTTTCAGAAACCAGGTTTCAATAAAAATTTGGGACCAGTCTCTTCACCTCCAACATCCCGCATATATTCATCCTTTCTTTTTACAGTTGAGTCCCCGCCGCCTTCCCTGTGTGAGGGTGTTCCTGGAAAAAGTGGACACGTTTGGGAAAATCCTCCTGATGAACAAGGTTTAACTCAGCCTTTATAGGACTTTTAGAATGAATTGATTTGATGCTGTTTTTTTTTAAACACAGGGTTGTAATTCACACAAGGAAAAGGAAATAACTTTTATGTTCAAAAGATAATTTGCGTTCTTAAAAATGTCATGTAAATCCAGCAGAAAACACACAGTCATCCTGAAATCGTGGGAAAGATGATAACTAAAAGAACTTTCTTGAGAGACTTTTCTGAGTTCAAATAGCTCAACAATAAATGGGTTTCATTTGAAGATTCAAGACTTGAAGAGAGAGTCCAAGAAAAAAAAAATGTATTGGATGTTGATTCACAAACTTCATCTGATGATGCAATCATTCATACAATATTTGTAGTTCCATATGTCATCTGATTTAAAACATCCCATCTCTGTTAAAGAATGCGTCTTAAAACTTGAAAGATAAATAGAAGCAAAAAAAAAAAAAGTAATTCAAATAGATTTATGGTTGAATTGTGCTGTTTTGTTCTGATAGTTTTTCTGGTTTACAGTGCAAACCATGATGGTAAATGGTGTATACTTACATAGTGCTTTACTAAAGTGCTATACAGTCACAGACTCATTCACTCATTCACACACACTGATGACGCCGACCTTCCACCAGAGGCAATTTAGGGTTCTTGCAAATCGGGAATCGAATCAGCAAATATTAAATACAAGGTCGACCGCCCTACCGCTGCTCCACAGCCGCCTACATGGAAGGCAAAACCACAGAGGAAACAAAAAACAAACAGAATTAAATCTGATGTGCTTTCGGGTTTTCCAACTCCAGTGGGACTTGGGAGGTTGCTCGACTCATTTTGGGTGACGTGAAAACCTCGCCTCCACATGTAAAGCGTCTCAGCGTCTGATGTCAGATTATGAGGCTGACATTCCCGCAGGTTGTTGTTGACATGGATCACTCTGGCAGTGGAACAGGCTCGTCAGCTTGAGCTAAATGTGACTCAAGGTTACATTTTACTCTCACCTAAGTTAAGTCCTTAAACAATTCTGAATTTATTTGAACCTTTTGGATTTTATATTGGATAAATTCTGGATTTGTGTTGTCATAAAAATGGCTTTATTTGGTACATTTGATGGGAAATACATTATAATACTTACAATTATTTACAAACATGTTTGGGGAATAAGTTTGAGGTATAAACATTTAGAGGAAAACCCTGAGTTTGGATCCGTCTGACGTGATCCTCAAACATTTTGTCCCTGAGTTAAGTGCACTTTAAGTCTTTAGTTCTCCTCTTTCTCAGTGAATAAAAACAGACGCTGGCTCAGTTTTTTCTGCTTGTTCATCCAGAAAAATGTTGCTGTCCTTGTTTTCCTTCATGTCTTCAGTTTGCAGCTTGTTTTCATTCTTTCAGTTTTCCCATCACTCCGAGTAGAGAAGGTTCCTTCATTTGTGCGGGGGCCCCTCCCTGGTTTCAGTTGCCGTCTTGGACTTCGTGTGAGCTGGAGTGGTTCTCCGGTCTCTGGTGTGCGGTATGGATGGTCACAGTGGGAACGATGACAAAGGCCAGGATGGCCACCAGCAGGATCACCACCGTGATGGTGATGATGATGGCCACCACGGCGTAGTAGCACTGGTCCGAGCGGAACAACCTGCGGATGCGACCCCTCGTCCTGTTGGGGGGTCTGCCCACGTTCAGCACCGTGGTCGGGGCTGCTCCTTGCTCCGCCTCGCTCAGGCTGGTGCTCGTCGCTGGCGGGTTGGGGTTCTTGGTGGGGATGGAGAGGGCGCTGGGCTTGCTGGAGGAGGCGCGCTTCAGCATCAGCTTCCCCTTGCTGCGCTGGAAGCGGATGGAGAGCGCCCTCTGCATCTGCGAGGGCAGCTTCTGGATGATCTCCTGGTTGTTGCCCAGGCGGGGCAGGTCACGGCCGTGCGGCAGCTCGGTCACCTCCCGGCACACGGGACAGGACAGGTTCTTGAGCTCGGCGGAGGTCACGTTGATGCGAGCGAGGCACTCCAGGCAGAAGGTGTGGCCGCACGCCAGCAGCTTGGGAGTCTTGAAGACGTTGTCGTAGGAGCAGAAGCAGATGCTGCACTCCGTGTCCTCCACATCGTTCTCAGGAGGGTTCTTCCTCCTCGCCCCATCCCTCCTGTCTCGTCTCCGGCTGTCCTCACTACGTCCACGGGATACTCTTTCCCTTTCCCGCTCTCTCCTCCTCCCTCTCTCCCCCCTCTCTGAATCCGTGCTCCTGGATCTCCTCACTTTTACCGGCTTCTCCTTAGTCCTGTGCTGCTCTTTGGTGTTCTTCTCATTCTGGTTGGGTTTGGGCTTGACGTTGGGAGCCGGAGGAGGGTTGCTTTCCCCCGGAGCTCTGCCTTCATCCATGGTTGGGGGGGACGATGTTAAAGGTAGAGGCAGCTGTGGAATGAGCACATCGTATGAAACCAGAAAGATGAGGGTTCAGCTAACGAAAGGAACCTGTTTGTGCGCTGAGCCACACAAGGTTTTAAACACAAATAGAAAATGCTGAAAGCTGATTTCTTTAAAAGTAATGAAAATGTCATCAAGTTCTGATAAAAGAAGAACTGGTTCTGGTTCTCTCTTTACATAAAATAAAGAGGGGTTAAGGGTCTGTCTAGTTTAGCAATCAGCTTTTGTTTCTATTTTTGGTACACTTATTGGTGTTAAGCCCATTGAAACAACTATTTTGTAATATCAGGAACTGACCTGCTGAGCTGGATGAAAACCATCAGAGGTGATCCGACATGAAATCCTTCTGGGAATCCGTGCAGCTACCGTTGTCCTCCTCACGGAGAGGAGAGAGCTGTGGAAGCAGCTCCTCTCTTTCCTTCTGCCTCGTCTTTCTTCTTTTATCTGGCTTCCTAATTCCAGCCGCGGCACAGCCTCCTGCGAGGTCTCCATGCCGCCGCCGCCCGCCCTCCTTTTTTTTTTTTTTTTCCCTTGTCCGACCAGTTGAACCAGCTGCAAGAATCTGCTGCTGTAACCTTCCCTCCCTCCCCTCGTGAGCGGGACATCACAGTTCGGCTGCTATAACTGGTGTTAAAGAGAAAAGCTCACTGCATACTTGTTAGTGGGTAAAATTCCACTGTCATTCACTCTCATGTGACAGAATCCACCTGATTTTGGTCTGTTAGATTTGACACATTAAATGTAACGTTAACTTTTCTCATTAGAAGCTGCTCTTCTTTAAAACCTCAGATTAAACAAACAAAACATGGTGCTCAGTTTGTTTAACTCGCTGTTGAAAATTAACCGCGCTAAAAGTATATATATTTAGGAAGAGCCGCTCCAGCCTGTTAATCAGCAACAACGGAAAATGAAATGAAATCCACGCTTCCTGCTGGAGTTCAGACCTCAAAATAAAGAATCTTTATTAATAAGAAGCTGCAAATGACCTGAAAACAGCAGGTGATGGTAACATTTTATTACAAGGAAAAATGAAGATTAAGAGTGGCGTCCAGCGGCCCAGAGAACCCAGCCCGTGACTCGGCACATTTTCTTTGTTCTCTTCCTGTTTATGATTAAACCAGTTCATCAGTGACGACTGCTTTGTTGCTCTGACCAGATAACCTCTGCAGATGTGAGCGACTGCAGTTCTCCTGGAATTTTCCGTGGCGTGCTCGCGTGCCCGGCTCTCTTCAGCCCAGCTCCTCCTTGGCTTTGCCCTGCTTGCGGGGCATCTTCTTGTTGCTGCTGTCCTCCAGCTCCTTGCTCTTGTAGTAGTGAGGGGCCACCTCCAGCAGCCAGGCGCTCTCGATCTCGATCACCTGTGAACAGCAGTGTGATCAGTGGGGAAAGCCCCTCACCTGTTTACACTTCAAACACGGCGGCGGCGGCGGCGGGCAGACCTGTCTCATGAACTCCTTGGTGGTGAAGACCAGCTCGTGGTAGATGAGCCAGCGGGGCTGCTCCTCAAACAGAGAGCTGTTGGGGTGGGTGTAGACCGTCTGCTGGTGCTTCACCGTCTTGTAGCCGCCTTTGCTAAGCCGGGCTGTGTGGTAGAAGTATCCAGCTGTCACTGCCTGAGAGGAGCACAAACAGCAGACATCTGCTTGGATCTTTACTATTTTACAAATAAACAAAGATCAACACTCAAAAACCTCAGAATTTTCTTCTGACTGAGGTTATCAGAGCAGGATGGAGCCGATCAGCTTTCAGTCTGAGTCAACACAGACAGAACTGGTCCATCCAGTCGACTCAGTCCCACACAGGACGGGCTCTGTTTACCTCCGCAGACACCTGTGTTTCAGGTATTTATCAGGGCTCAAACAAACATTCTCCAGTGACAGCAATCGGGAAAAGATTCAGGAAGAAATAATGGAAACAGGATTTTCCTGTTTGAGATCAGTGAATCGAAATCAACGGGACAGAGACAACTCCAGGACTTTTGTTTCAAAAGAATCTGATAAAGTCACTTGGTAAAGCAGTCATTTTCAGGTAACAAAAAAAAGAGAGCTAAAAAAATGACCAACTAACTGGAATAATTGTTTACTGAAACATCTGAAAAGGCTGAATATTTATGGTACGATTATAAAATGGGGCTGAGCACCATGAGCACTGCTCCAATTTACTCTAAAAAAAAAAGAAAACCTGTTAAGACAAAAAAGTCAAACTTCAGAAATGGAGCCCCTAACGTCACATTTTCAATAACTAAAGACAGTGAGTTAATGGTGTCGTTGGGATGCTATAAAAAAAAGGACGACAGATTATCTTTATACACAGATGTAAAAAAAAAGTTTCATTTTTAGAGTTCATAAATGTTTTCCAGGTCAAATCCAAGCATCAGCTCAGTGGCCTTGTGGTAGAGTGTCCGCCCTGAGATTGGAAGGTCATGGGTTCAAGTCCAGGCCGAGTCATACCAAAGACTGTAAAAATGGGACCCAGTGCCTCCCTGCTTGGCACTCAGCATTAAGGGGTTGGATTGGGGGGTTAAACCACCAAATGGTTCCTGAGCGCGGCTGTGTCTGCAGCTCACCGCTCCCCCAGGGGATGGGTCAAATGCGGAGAACAAATTTCGCACACCCAGGTGTGTGACAACTAATGGGACTTTAACTTTTGGCTGTGATATCTGGATGTACAAAAGCAAACCAATGAACAATTCAGAATGTTAAAACTGCAGTTTTATCAGGCTTTCTTCACAGTTTTCCTGGACGGTTTTGGAATTTCTTATTACTGACGAGAAACAAGAAATCTTGACTTAGGATGTTTTCTATCTTTACCTGTTCAGCTTCTTAGGGATGAACTGTTTTCTGGGTCATTGCTATGATTACACTCACTGGGCCTCACTGACTTCTCCATGCAGACCATCTAAAGAAAAACGGTGCAAATATTTTTGTTTGAAGAACAGAGGTTTGTGATGAGAAGGGGTGAGCGGAGAAACGCCCTCCGCTTATCTCGGCTGCGCTCTGAGCTGCTGTAAAGATAGGAGGCAACGGCTTCTGACGGATGATTAACAAACCTCTGACATTGTCTTATTCCAGAATTAGCAAGAACCCACAGAGTCCTTAAACAAATGACTCAGTTAACTTTTGAATATTTTTCCTCGTTGGACCTTCTGTGAATTCTTCTAATTCTTCTTCCTCTAATGAATGAAATTCTTGGTACTTCAGTTTCAAATAAAACCTGGAGTAGTAAACACTTTAAGCAGGAACTCCACTCATGTTAGGAGAAATCTGCAGACCTTCTCCTGCTCTCATTTGCTTCTGTTTTGCAGACATTTAAATGGTAAAAAAACCCCCACATGAGTCAGTTTCATCTCTTTCTTTTAGTGAAAACGTTCTATTTCACGTAACGTATGCTTTACTTTTACTGTATTGGTATTTTTTACTGCACAAACAAAACTGTAAGAATTTGAGCAAAAGGATTTGGATGTGTTATTCAACAGAGTTCTTCTATTTCTAAATGTATCCACGGTGAAACAGGAGGCCTCTTTGTCACATCTGATAAATGGTAAACACACTGTGCTGCTTGTTGTTTTTTGGGTTTTTTTTTAGCCTGAGCTAAATTTGATCCTGAAACAGGTGGAGCTTTTAGAACAGAACTGTCTGTGAAACCAGAATTTGTTTAAATTCAAAACCCCAAACTGGTGTAGATGAACAGATTAAACTAAGGTGAGTGTTTAAGTGGGGAGTTTCGATATTGGAAGAAATATGAAAAAGCAAATAAAAAGCAAATGAAAGTATTTTAGCAAATAAAACCGCTTATAGCCTCAACTGGAAAATGCAGAAACGTGGATGTCATGTTATTTGGGAGAGTATTTTAGCATCTTTAAAAAGTTTTGACATCCCCCCATCATGACATCCATCAAAGACAAAGATCTGCCATCCTGCTCTGTGGGGTTTCTAAACCCAAAGTTAAACCGGTTCATCTGTGGCGTGGCGTGGGGATTCCGTCTCATGATCGTCAGTAAGTTTACATCGTCACCGTTGCATCTGTGCTCCAGACCCCATCCCCATGGTCCTGGAGGAGGGGTTTGTCCTGCCACCCCCGTGTCGAGTAGTTTGTCTCGTTCTCAACACATATCCAAAACTTCAAGACCCACTCCAATGAAAATTGTCTTTTTTGTGTTTTTAACATGTTCTTCTGGCATTTTTATTAAAATAGATGATATGTATAAAATAATTTACGATTAAAACTGCGTTTCTAAGTATTTCTCAATTTAAATCGCGTCGGTTCAGAAAACCGTATGCTAGATAATGCTCAGGCTAATGACGCAGCTGCTGAAATGGGCGTGGCAAAGTCACGATTAGTTGTGCGAGACATGATGAGCGTTTCACATTCGCGCTGTGGCAAATTTCAATTCTAGCTCAAAACTGAATGACGCAATAATACTTGTGATTATTTTTACACCGCTAATATTGGGGCTCGTACATGAGCGTGCAAACAGAGCTCTCATCGACAGGTAGACTGATGCTCTGCGCCAACAACCAAAACTGTATCTATTATAAGCTCCTGCCACTGTGCATAAAATACGTATTAAATTTATGATTTAAGATATGATTAATTTAAGCAATCAGGCCCCAAACATTCTCCATCCTCACTGAGTAAAATGTATATTTTTTGTTATAAATTAAATGGGTTTTTTACTGCTAAAGTTAAACTTTTATAGCAAAAATGGACACTGGCGTTGTCTGCGGTGTTGCATCATCGCGTCAGCTTAAATATGAAATAGAATTTGATCAAGTTTTATTTTAAAACGACAACCGAAGTTTTTATTTTGAAAACTGTGCCTGTCTCCCGTCTCTTTGGCTTTTTTTGTGACATTGACATGTTGGAGCTTGTGTTTAGTAGTGTATGAGGAACAGATGTCAGACGTATGAATGAACATTCTTTTTTTTTTTGTTTCAACGTAACCGAAGCGCGCCGCAAAAGGACCAATGGAAATCAGCCTCATCAGTAAATGGATCATTGAAGACAGAAAAGCAGCAGGGTTGGGTTTCCGCTCAGCAGGACTCACCTTTCGAATCGGCACATTTTCTCCCTGACAGCTGACCACCTCCACCTCAATGCGCTCCATCAGCCCCTCCAGCTGGTCCCTGACATCCCGGGCTCTCCTCATGGAGCGGAACTGGATGAAGTTCTCGTAGCACCACTGAGTGGAGTGGCCACTCTCGACCCACTGAGGAGCACAGATGGAGCAGTCATCTCCTGCACGGTTTCACAGACACAGAAGACTGGATCTCTGTCCCACCTGCGTGTAGACGTTGAGGAGCACCAGGTGATCTCCTCCCGGAACAACAAAGTTCATCCTGGCGTTGTCGGCGTGCACCACTTTGTCTTTAGGCCGATAGAAAATGGAGTTGTTGACAGAGAGCATGGCCGCTATGGTCAGCACCTCTTCTGAACACTTGTACCTGGAGGAGGACAGAATATGAAACAGAGGAGATTAACAAACAGCTCTGTGAGGTTTAATGTCAGAAGAGGAGAATTACAACTTCTGCTAATGACAAGCCATCCAATGATAGTTTTCCATTTCACAGGAAAAACAGTAATGATAAAAATGATAATTGAAGGATTAAAAATAAACTTCAGTCAAGTTTTTTTTTTTTTTAATAATTTCATCATTTAGTGGCTAAATAATATCAAATCCACCTTAAACAAACCACAGGAAGTGAATTTTCAACTTAAGAGATAAATAAATGAGACAGTGGAATCTATTTTAAAATATGTAAAAGAAAAAAAGAGCAAACTGAACAGAAGCTTTGAACATGGATCCTTGAAGACCAGAATAATGGATGTATTTACCCTTATGTTGTGTTTGGGTCAAAACTGACCCATTCTCAAACTTGAAAACGAGTCGGTTTTTACCCGAACACAATATAAAGGTTTAAACAGACTAAAGGTTACTTCAAGCACACACTCACTGTTCAGAGGCCAGGATCATCTTGCTCAGCATTGGATCTACTGGTAACTCTGCCATCCTTCTGCCCAGCTGGAAACAGGAAATGCAAAAGTTAGAATAAATTCATCATTCAAGCGACGAGGATCATAATCAATAGGTTGACCTTTGTTTTAAACCTTGAGAACTCATGGGGTCAAGTTTGGCCACCGTTTTCTTTTTACTAATTTATTTTATTAATCAGTTCTTTTTTTTTTTTTAATGGAAGCTGTTAAACTTTACTATCATGAACAAACAAAAGTTGACAAATTACCATTAAAGTTCTAAATAAAATTTTTCCTTGGTTCTCCAGGTTTAAAACAACATTCTAAAATCAATTTGTGTCTAAATATTAACAATTATCCACCTGCTTTAAACATGTCATCCTTAAAAGGTATTTTGAAGCATGATAATAGATTCTTTAGACCAGGGGTGTCAAAGTCAAATGGACGGAGGGCCAAATAAAACATTTTGCTACAAGTCGAGGGCCGGACTGTCCAAATGTTCATTGAAATCAAAATTTGACCAACTGAAAAACTAACAAATATATTACGATTAGATAAATAAAGCAACATTTTCTTATGACTGTCAGTATTTTTTAATTTTCAACAGGCTGACACAAAAGACAAATATGTCAACACAAAAACACCTCATAACATGAACATTAAATGAACAAAGTGGTATTATTCAAGGCACCATCAGCTATATTTTCTCATTTAGCAAAAGTGGGCTGAATTTAAGCAACTTCAAAGAAATAAATAATATCAGCAATTTTCTGCCAGTCTCTGCACTGATAAATATATATATATATATATATATATATATATATGTATGTATATGTATTGCATTGAAATACAATAAAATAAAGAATCTATGAACCAGAAACAAGACTTTCTTCACGGAAAAGTCATATGTGCAGTGTAAACAAATATTTAACTTTTGAATTTGAACAGTGTAAAACTATAAATATGTTACTGCACAGTAATTTTCACTTTTTTGAGGCTGATGATACTTGGTGGTGTCTCATCTTTTCTACAAGCTCATCAATGTTCGGGGTGAGGCTCTGAGCTGAGGAAATCCTCAGAACTGAGTGAAGGTGTTCAGCACTAAGTCGACTTCTGTGTGAGGTTTTGTTCAGCTTCATTAATGAAAAAAGTTGTTCACACAGGTATGTGCTGCCAAACATAGACAAGGTTTGAGCAGCCTGGGTGAGCAGCTGGGGCATCGTGTCGGGGAGGAAGCGCGCAAACTCAGCAGCGCGCACTGCAGCGTATTTTGCCTTCAGCGCATCGTTGCATTATAGTTCGATCAACTCCATTTGGAGGGTTGGCGGTGAGCTTTCTACGTCAACTGCAAACAGATTACTGAGCAGTGCAAACCTGCTTTTTTGTGCTTCAAAGTCCGCAAATCGGCGTCGGAATTCAGCGGCGAGTACACTAATTTTACTGTTTCATCACCGCCACACTTTCTCCACACAGAAGGCACATGGGTTTTCCAGCGACGTCCATGAACATGTACTCAGACTCCCACCTTGTTTGAACCCCCGTTTCTCAGTGTCCACCTTCCGTTTTGCCATTGTTGATGGGTAGGCTTGTTGCTGTTATCCTAATGACCGCTAATAAATAAGGAAATGAAGCCGCCTCCCGCTCGGTGCGTCACCGTTGCATTGTGGGAAATGTAGTTTTGCGTACATTATATCTGCGGCTTGCAGCCGCTCGCGGGCCGGATCTAATAATAAATTAATATCATCACGCCGGCCAAATAAAACCCACTCGCGGGCCTGATTTTGCCCGCGGGCCTTGGCTTTGACATATGTGCTTTAGACTGAAATGACCTAAAAAGTGACCTAGAATTAACCTCTGAAAGGAATTATTCAGCTTTGCACCTTTGTGAGCTCCCCCAGGTGGTTTAAGGCTCCCAGAGCATACAGCTGCTCCAACGCCAAAACCAGCGTCTCGTGAGGGGGCGGGTCCATGAAGTCAAAGTGAATCAAGTCATTGATCCCTACAAGAAAAAAAAAAGTAATCATCAAACAAATTTGGAACAATTATCTGTAAATGAGAGCCGTTACGCCCCTCGCCTCACCCAGACTCTTCAGCAGCAGGACTACATTTCCCAGGTTGGTCCTCTGGATCTCAGGCACGGTCGTTTCCTCCATCTCGTGTTTGAAGGCCCAGGCGGTGTACAGCCGGAAACATTTCCCAGCAGCCACTCTACCCGCACGGCCTGCTCTCTGGTTGGCTGAAGCCTGACATCAAACCACAAACATGTCAGGAGTCAGAGGTTCAAACACTCACATGCAGGAACAAACCGGACTCGTTTGGTGAACTCTGGACAAGTTTCTATTGTTTGCATTTCAAAATAAAAGACAGAAGTTTTTGACTTTTGGGTCAAAACTTGGAAAAATTTGTTTTTTTTAATAATTAAATGTTTTGAACCACATGCATAGTTTTTTAAAAACACATTTAATAGTAAGAAAAGGAGAAATGTTTGAAACTTTATCAGTGATTTAAACAAAGATTTCCCTCTTTAGGGCTCAGCAGAAGCTGCAGCGCGGGCTGGGAATTTCCCTCCTTTGTATAATAATCGTAACTACTGTCCACGTCACTATGACGCTTTTTAAACAACAGTTTTATAAAGAGGGAAAAAAAGTCTTAAAGTTCCTCCTCAAAAACAAACAAACTGCACATAATCAGGCTCTCTGAG
Organism: Oryzias javanicus; assembly: GCA_003999625.1. NCBI lineage: Eukaryota > Metazoa > Chordata > Actinopteri > Beloniformes > Adrianichthyidae > Oryzias > Oryzias javanicus. The sequence goes on along the minus strand of CM012452.1, from coordinate 33,162,092 downwards.
GTTAAGATTGAAGTAAATCTTTCACACACTGAAAATGTCCCATCCGTTTTAAAACAGCATTTAATTGACCTTAAAAAGAAATTACCAAAATAAATAAATAAACTCTTAATATCTAAGTAAAAAAATAATGCTCAACTTAAAGGTAACAGGAGGAAAAATCAAGAGTTTTCTGAATAAATCTGAGGATTACCCGTGAGCACGGCGTCACGATGAGCGACTCCATGCCTGTGCGAGCGTTGTAGCTCTTCTGTTTGCAGAAACCTGGGTCGATGACGTAGATGATGCCGTCTATGGTCAGGGACGTTTCTGCGATGTTGGTGGCCACCACCACCTCACATTGAGAAGAAAACATTTAACATTAAAATGAAGAGATGACATCATGAAAATCTTACTTTGAAACTAGCTGAAAATACAAATTAAACATCTTAAGGTGGAAACACAAAATGTTAAATTAATTCAGGTTAGAAAAATAAAGAATATTGTTAATCTTAAAAATGCTCAAAAAAGAATATTAAAGACAAAGTTTTTATTTCAATTAAATAAAATCCAATTAAGTTATTATTTGAATTATTCTTTTTTGGTGCAAATGATCAAAATATCATTTTAATTTAAACAGATTTTTATAAAACATTACTTTTGTTCAAGCACGTTTGTTGTAAAGTGCTTTACAAATAAAGTTTAACTGATTCAATCACGAGATACCAGGCTAGCACAGAGATGCTACGCTAGCCTGTTAGCATTGTCCTAGATATGTAAAGAGCGACGCCATAATGGATAAGGCTGTAAACGATGAGACACAGATGTAGTAAAATGACCATAAAACATAATCTTGGTCTGACTTTAAAAGGAAAAAAATCACAAAAATAAGACATATGTGGTGGTTTTAATGTTTTCGTACTAAGTGCAACAGATGAACAACAAGTCAAACTTGTCATACATAAATGTGTTTTTATAGAGGAAATGCAATGTATACCTGGTGCTTGGTTGTGATTAAGATTAAGACATATTTTTCTTTAACTTTGACAAAAAAATACTGTAGAAAACTTCTAGAGGCCCTAGTCATAATAGAAAGACTCTTTATTTCCGTCTTTTATTGTCCATTAACTCAAGTATTTTTCAGTCTCACAGTGAGCAGAAGATTTCCTCATTAGACGCATGTCTCACCTTTCTGGCTCCAGGAGGAGTCGGGGTGAAGATCTTGGCCTGCATGTCGGACGGCAGGTTGGCGTAAATGGGGAGGATGAGCAGCTCTGCGATCTTGGACCCAAGCCGCCTGCATCTCTCTTGCAGAAGCTCGCAGCACGCTTCAATCTCTTCCTGCGGGACGCAGCAGAAGACAAACGGAACATGAAACCAAGAGGAGCTGCAGGTTCACTTCCCACATCTGCTATGATATGTTTCCTGAAAAAAACACAGCATTCAACTTTATTTTTGAGAAACTTTAACCATTCATTATTTACTAAACAAACACTAGATTTTTTTATGCAAATGAGTGTCATTTTTGTGTAAAGAAAATCAGTTTAAATATTTAACATTTCTCCAAGGTTTTACTCTGTAATGTTTGTAGATAAATTCAGTAGGAGAAACAAAACAGACATCATGACAAGCACAGAAACATGACTCAAACACAGCGGGGCTTTTTTTAACCTTTAATTGCAGCTCATCTAACAGTTTTCATAATCATATGAGGTTAGTGCTCAGATTGTTTGTAGATCTTTGCTAAGAATTTCTTTGAATTTTAGAACGAAAAGAGTTATTTTTTTTGATTGAATTCAATATGCTTCTATATAAACATATTGAACAACAAAAAAATATCTCAAAAAAGAGAAAACATTAGGTCAAAACCATAAAATATATATATATATATATCTTGTGTGCCACAAAGTTGACCACACCCACAAAGGGAGCATTCTGATCACCCACGGATTTTGTTGTTTTGTGCCCAGTCGGAATTCACTCACTAGTGTGGGAATCCCTAAGGTTTCTTCGTTTTTCCTGATTCAGGTTTTTCAGGAGTTTTTCCTTACCGAGAGGGAGGGTCTAAGAGCAGGGATATCCAGTTTATTTAGTCTGTTTAGTCTTTAGTGATCTTTTTTTCATGTTTCATGACTATTTTTTGCAAATGTAAAATTACCTGCATGAAGCCCAATGAGGCAAAATTCTTTGTGATTTTGGGCTATATAAATAAAATTGAATTGAAGTGAAAATATACAGTTCATTCTAGTCATTATTTAACACTTCCCCAACATTTTGCTCTGTAATATTTGTGGATAAATTAAGTAGGAAGAACCAGCGTGGCAATGTTGAAACGGAAACGAATAGTGTCAATGACATGGACACATTGAGGCTTTGTAGATTTTATTGATGGTCATCTGAGTTTCATGTGCAGATGACCTTTTGTGTAGTTCTTAAAAATATTAGAACAAAAATCACAGAATAAATTACAACGTAAAACACTTTCTTTTTTGGTACCCAAAAAATTTGAACAAAGATTCCTTTGTTCAATGTAGTTTTTGTGTGTTTTTTTTTTTTTTTTAAATTAAATGCAATATGCTTCCATACAATCACACCACAAAAAAAGGAACAGATTCAACAAGCGTTCAGAGTCTGACAACGTGTGGAGAACTGCTGATTTTTATGTTTATGTGTGTTTGAAATAAGGCTCACCTGTCCTGTGAGGAAGACCAGGATGTCTCCAGGTGGCTGAGTGACGTGGATCTGCAGCACCGACACCACACACGCGTCCAGGTAGTCTGCCTCAGGAGCCTTCATCACACATTAAACCGATCGTCATCACAGCTCTGATGTTCATGGACTTGGAAGCAAACATGAAGGTGTCTGACGAGGCTTTCTAATATAGTGAGGCTGGAGGTGTAAGTGTGGGGGGAATCAGTGAAAAATGAGCAGATAAATTAGATCCCAATGTTTTGATGAGATTTAATTTGTTTGATTAAAACTTCAACTCTGCTCGTTTTCATGAACTGGTGATTTAAACCGGATTATGACGGAACTCAAAGGGTTAAAAATGGCAACTTATTCATAAAGATCTATTTTAATCAATAAAATTATTTTTTTTTCAAAACAAAGTCATTGTAGTTTAATCTTCTCCAACCATCCACTATTTCATGTTCAGAAATTGTCCAAGTTCTCCACCTTTTTATCTCTTTTATTTTTATAGAACAGTTTCAAATTTTATCATATAACCAATAAACAAAACATTTGCTTTTAGAAGTAAAACTAAACAATTTCTCTCTGTTTTAGAACTAAAGTAAGTAAAAATTGATGCTTCAGTTTAAAACAGACCTTGAGATTTAGCATCAAAAACGAGCACAAACGCAGATATAAAAATGGAACATTCAAACATGGTCTCACTTTGGTGTAGAAAATATCCACAGGGAACCTCCTGCCGGGAATCCTGAAAACCGGGGCGTCATCAAAGAAGCTGGAAAAGCGTTCCGTGTCCAGAGTGGCGCTTGCCACCAGAACCTTCAGGTTGGGTCTGAATCTGGCGATGTCTTTAATGAGGCCGAACAGGATGTCTGTGTGCAGCGTTCGCTCGTGGGCTTCATCTATGAGGATCACGCTGCAGGGAGAGCATGTGTGAAGAACAACTCGGGGAGGTTTTATTCTCCTTTAACCTAAAAGACTTTCAGGATAAACAGGATCAGACCACCATAAACTGGTACCTGTAACTGGCTAGGTCCGGCTCGGTGAGAAACTCCCGGAGCAGCATGCCGTCCGTCATGTATTTGAGCACGGTCCTCTCTGACGTACAGTCCTCGAAGCGGATGCTGTATCCCACCTGAAGAACACCAGGAGCGGTCAGGGATGAAAGTAGGATCAGAACTCCCAAATATGTGCGGTTCTCACCTCGTTACCGAGCTTCACGCTCATTTCCTCGGCCACCCTGGCCGCCACAGACATGGCAGCCACCCTGCGAGGCTGCGTGCACCCTATCTTCATGCCTTCCTGTGTGTAGCCCTGAAAGCAGAGCAACAGTTTCACCATCAGGCTGCAGAAGTTTTAACACTTTCATGAATTTGTTTGAGCTTCATGTTTAGACTGTTTTGCTTGGCAGTTCCTCCCGCTGACCAGGACGCGGTGCTGTCGTGGGACTCACCTCCTCCATCAGGTACTGGGGGATCTGGGTGGTCTTCCCGGAACCGGTCTCCCCCTCGATGACCAGCACCTGGTGCGCGTTGATGGCGGCCAGCAGATCTTCTCTGTAGGGGAAGATGGGCAGGCTGCGGCGCACCTCCTGCATGGACTGCTTCTTCAGCTCCGCTTGGGACAGAGCCTGGGCTTCCTGATCCTGAGCGGACCAAATTCACAAAAAACAGACGAGTGAGAGAGAGGGGAGGGGGGGTTCCCTGCAGGGGGGAGGACTCAGACTTCTTCTTCTACAAATTGTACAGGCTTTTGTTTTAAGAAGCAACAGATTTTTCTAAAATCTCTCAATAATCCACGTGGAAATATACAGACACATGAGAGTTTGGGGTAAAAACTAAAAGAATTCAACATTCTCATTTAACATAAAATTATTCTTAGAGTTTTGTGAGCTTCAAATCAAATATAAACTAACAAGTGTGTGAGCAAGGCAGCGAACCAACCATTATCCAGATTTACTTTAGACAAATAACTGGATCTGAAAAGGATCTTTTTTTTTTTAAGCAACGTTGTGATTTTTTTAAACAGTTATATCAGGATCTGAACAAAAATTGACCCCTTCCTCTGTCCTTAGCTAAAAAAACTCCTCCTCAAACATTCTGAAGTTCAAATACTCAAAACCTGATGGGAACTGTCAGCTAAAAGATCTGTTCAAACCAGAATAAATCTGAAAACTCCTAACCACTGACTGTAAATAGAAAACTGGACTGAGCGTTCAAAAATAGAAGTCCCTGCAGGCTCCAAGAAGTCAAAATCCAATAGACTTCTAAACAAATGGCTGTTAATCAGTAATTCCATTTGCCAGAATAAGCATTTTTGCTCTGAAAACTTTAACATCTTCTTGCTAATCCTAATACTTTAATAATATCATAATGTATTTTCTTTATTGCAAATTATTTATGTTATAAACTGACCTATCAGGTACCTCAATAAATGCAGACGTCCTCTGCTGGCCCCACCTCCAACATTTGATTGACAGTTTCTTCCTAGCTGCTTTCAGTGGACTTTGATCAAGCTTACTCCAGATTGGCCTCAGTTTTTGCCATTGTAAAATTGACTCAGACTGATTTGGACCAATCACTGTCATCTGGCTCCAACATGGCGACATCCATATCGCGAAAAAATGGCGACTAATGGAATACATTTGGTTGGAATTGGAAGTAAGACATTTTCTACAGGTGACGTCACACCTGTTCTCTTGAGTTCTATGTAGTCAATGGTTTGAACTATTTAACAGTATATAAAGATGGACAAAGCGCCTGTGACGTCACCCATAAAAAACCCCTTAAATCAACATTTCTATGGCAACAAATCTCGCTAATCAGGGGTGAGCTTGTTGGACCACATGCTTTCACTGATGCATCTGATTGGTCAGTTTATAACTTGAATAACTTGCAATAAAGAAAATATATCATAAAAAAAATTAGGATTAGCAAGAATATGTTAAAAAGATGTATGAGAGCAAGAATGGTTAACAGACAAATAGACTTTGACAAATAGAATGACTGAGTAATAGAAGTCTATTTCTCTGTAGATTTCTATGGGATTTCTGGGACCAGTGAGCACTTCCTGTTTGGAATGTGAGATGGGGAGAGATACTATGTCCAGCTCCCAGACAGTCAATGGTTCAAATCAGAAGAAAACTGAACATTCCTAACACAGACTCTGCCCTCTAGTGGTCATTGAAGTCCTAAAAGAAACATTCAAAAGAATACGAAGTTCCTCTGAATTTTTTCTGTCACAGGTTGTTTTTGTTCCTTTTCTCATGGGATCCGAGAATAAACTCCAGAAACTTAGAAAATTATTTTTATTTATTATTATAGTTCTTATTTTTATTTATTTATTTTAACCCTGTAAGATGGATTTATTATCATTATTGTTTTTTTTTTCAATTTTATCTATTTTATTTTTTAATGTTTCTGGATTAGTACTATGCCGAGCTATGTTTATGTTTGAAAATATGTTGAAAAGACAATAAAAAGAATAAGTAAATTAAAAATAAATGTTTATCCTGTTCAACCCGTAAAAGAGCCTCACTTTTTCGCTGCGGGTCCCCTTCATGGTGATGGCTGTGGTGACAAAGTCGATCATCTCCTCCTCCTCCAGGATCAGCTGGTACTTCTCCTGCTCCTCCCTCATCCCCTGCTCTCGCTCCTTCTTGGCTCCAAAGCTGAGCGAGGCCGTCTTCAGCCTCTCCTCCTCCCAGCGGCCCTGCTCCCCCCCCAGCTCCATCGGGGTTTCCTCCAGCTCCAGGTCTCGCTCAGGAACATCCTGCTCAGCAGTGAGAAATCCTTTCAGGCTGAACCTCAGTGAACGGGCCTCACCTTCAGCAGCTCCAAAGCTTCACCTTCCTTCTCTTCTCCTCTGGCATGTAGTATCTGTTCTTCCTCTCCTCTTGCTCCTTGGCTCCAGCCTTCTTGTAGTCTTGAGCCAGGTCTCTGAGGATGCGCTTGTGCTCCAGGTCCCGTCTCTCCCTCTCAGTGAGCTCATCCAAAGAAAAAAAGTACTCCTCGTCTTTGATCTCCGCCTCCAGGTCCTCCAGCTTCTCTTCTTCTCTCTTCTTTAAATACGACTGACGAGACTTTTTCCTCAACTCTGGTAACTTCGAGCACATGGGCACAGTTAGAAAATTAAAATCAACAGTTATACAAACGTGTGGTTAGAGCGTCTACCATGTTCTTCTGGTCATCTTCAGCCATCTTCAGCCTCTTCTGAGCTTCTTCATAAGCCTGAAAGAGGAAAGAGCAGCAGATGAGCTCAGACTGCAGCGAGAAGCTTCTCTGTAGAGAACAGCGGCTCCTCGTCCGTCACCTTCTTGTCCGTCCTCTCGGCGATGTTGCGGGTTTTGTCTTTGTCCTTCAGTCTGACTCGCTCAGCGAAGGCATCTCTCTCCTCGATGTCTTGCAGTCGTTCGCGCTCCTCCTTCTCCCACTCTTCCTCCTCCTCCTCCTCTTTCTTGACAGACTTTTGGTCGTCTGGGCTGGACTTGCCCCTGGTAATCAACGGAAGAGTTTTGAATTGATAGAAAACCTTCACTTTTACTGTGAATGATTGTAAAACCAGGAACATTTGCTGAACTTTTTTAATAGAAGCCATTCGATTTTAATGAGAATCAAATGTACTTTATTCTGTATTTTAATACTTAACATTCTCTATTTTTCAGCATGTTTTCTACAATCAACAGAAACTAAGAGATACTTAAGGGAAGACTGTAAATTCAGGTTTTCGTTTCAGTTGTTTTTTACATCAAATAAGCACAAAAATACATTAAAGTTCTGCTGGTGGCTTTCGAGAGCAGTAGAATCCTTTTTTTTTTTAATATAGATTTTTTTCCTTATAGAACACAGAAATGCTCAATTGTAAAGTAGAATATTTTTGGATTCTGTGCAGAAATGTGAGGAAAACTTTCCCAACCCCCTTCCTTGGAAACAGAGAGAAGAGTTTGGGTTTAAAGTGTAAAATCAGAAAGAAATCTGAGAAAAAATGTCTGAGAACTGGTAGAATATTATGCGATTAAAAGACAAATATAAAAACAGCTTCAAATAATAGCACAGACTGACAGATGAGTAAAGATCACCTTTTCGGAGCTTCATCCTCACTTGATGACTCGCTGTATTTCTTTTGCCTGATGTGCTTTCTCTTGCCTCCTCTGTCCTTGTTTTTACTGGTTTTCTTTCCCTTTGGCTCCTCCCTCGCAGCATCCTCGCCGCTGTCGCTGTCCTCCAGCAGCGTGTACGTCAGGTTCTTCCTCTGCATCTCCAGGGCTTGTCGTTCGATTGCGCGGGCCGGCTTCTCAGCAACCTGCTTTCGAGGAATCTGCAACGGAGCCAACAGACTGTCATGTAAAAAGGTAAAAAATACAGTAATCTTTCACTACATCCCAGTTTATGAGAAATCCCTGAGAGTTTAAATAAGAGAGAAAAGAGTGAAAATGTTCACGTCTGTGATAAAAGTGTAGTGAGGGGTTTTAACAGCTTTAAAAAATCTGTAATCTTTTGTCAAAGATTTCACCTATCATAGGTTCCTACATTTAAACTTTTGAGGAATGCTTTTCAGGCTCCCTTGGTGCAGTGGTAGGGCGGTTGACTCCTGATCGGAAAATTGGGGGTTTGATTCCCGCCTTGCCCACTGTCGAAGCGTCCTTGGACAAGACACTGAACCCCAAATTGCCTCTGGTGGAAGGTTGACTCCAGTGTTCCGCAGTGGAGTCAATGTGTTTGTGACTGTGAAGCGTTTTGGAACCTCGAAGGAAGGTAGAGAAGCGCTATACAAGAATACGCATTAACTGTTAGAACATAACCCCCATAATAAACGAGGCAAACTGAGAATAAACCATGTAGCTTATGAAGTTATCCAATTAAACGTACACATGTAAACTATACAGAAGCATGCCTGAAGAGTTTAAATGCGAGGACAGCTTAGTAAAATTACCTTGTCAAAGAGCTCTTTTGCAAAACTGGCCACGCTCTGGTCAATATCAATGGTTCCCGTCTGCTCCAGGCGACTCACAAAGTCCTCCGGACTGGAAGACTTCCGTGCGATGCCGATCATGAACTGAGAGACGTACCTGTCACTCAACCCTAAGATGTCATGGAGACGGTCGTTGACCCACTGCTCCAGGCCGGCCATGGCGCCTGATTAGAGAGACGTCAAAGAGAACTGTAAACTACATTGGAAAGATAATTTGATCTCACACCTTACAGAAGATCAAAGTAAGATTGCAGGAGGACAAAAAACTATCGGTTTCATTCCAAAACGTAATTATTGACCTTAGGCAAGACAGCATAACAGGAGACACATGTCAAAAAATAACATGAGAAAAATAGATAAACTCATTAGATGAGGGGAAAAATAAGTAGGAGTAGTGTCAGAAAGACAAATGAGCCGATTGATATTTCAGCCTTAAATGATAAATAAGATACTTTAATCATAAAGTCCAACTTTGTAATGTTCTCAGTGGTCTTTTGATTAGGATTAAGTAAAATAAAAAAATGCTCTGATGTTTTCTCAGACAGAATTTCTGCAGAGCATCATTACTGAATTAGAAATTCACCTCTAAGTTGGGACTGGGATCATTGCCTCAGAGCAACATCCTCCCTTCCCCTCCAAATTGATGAGAGCTCTTTGTTTACATCCCCCCCAACCTAACATTATTAGTGCAAAAAAGGATTAACAATGTTGGAGCAATTCAGTTTTACAGATTTGAGCCAGCACGGACGAGGAAAACCATGGCGTACTAGTTGTCAACAAGTGGATGCATCGGAATGAAGGGGAGCAGGAAGCTTCTGGCTTGCCGTAGTAGGTTCTACATCACATCTACAAACTTTATCAAACTGCTTTTTTTTGTCTGCTCTCTTTAAACGTGTCCTACAAATTAGAAAAATTACATGTTAAAAACACGATTTTCATCAGAGTGATTCTTTAAGTTTAGAACGCTTAGTGCAGAATAGGGACTCAATAATAACCCTCTTTGAAAAAGTTTTACAATAGACAGAAATAGACAGTTTTGGGGAAATATATTCTCCACTTCTGACTTAATGGTGTCTTTGATTTGATCAAATTAGTGTATTTTGACAAAATTAGCACCACTAAACTGTTCTTTCATCAGTAAAAATGCACTTTTCCCCCACTGAACTACTTTATTTCTAAACAATGACAACTTTTGACTGACCAAACCTGAAACACACATAAACCAAATTATTATCAGCTCTTACCGTTCGTTAAAAACTCCTTAAACGTAGTTTGTTGTGATCACACTGTTAGCCGACTTAGCTAACTCCAGCGATCTGCTCCGTTTAAGTCTCCCGGAGCTCCTCGGCGGACACTCGGAGGACACGCTCATCCATCCGAAGATTTCTTCCTCCACGCGTGTAGAATACTCAAAACATGCGGAGATAAACAAATAAACTGAATACTTTTTGTTCAAATTCGTTTGCCGCACGTTAGAGCATGACCCGGAAGTACGTCACTCACGCAACATCCAAGGTCCACGGCACGTACTGCCCTCGTGTGGCCACTTTTGGTAGTACAGCCACACGAAGGCAAAAACAAGTGTTTGTCTGTTTTTAATTTTACACTGAAAAATATATTCACATAAATTTAGAACAATTGGAAAAAAAAACAAATTTGTACATAATTGGATAAAAGATGTCAAACAAAACACACAAATGCCAAGGTTTTTCATATAACTTATTGTTGTCAACACAGGTGAGAAAATGTTCTGGATATTTTGTTTATCACGAATTTCAATTAATTTACAAATTTCCTTATGAAATATATAAAAAGCGATTTGAAAACTTACATTCATCAATTTAAAACTTGCCAAATATTATTAAAACATCAAAAGTTAAATTAAAAAGGCTGTCATTTAAAATGACTACAAAAAGAAAAATTGTTTCCCTAATGTCACCATAACAGAATTTAGAAGAACACCAAAAATCCCCCAAACTACTGACATCTTATTGACAATCAAAAAACATTTTGATTTTAAAATGCCTTTTATTTACATATTTACATATAAACCTGGTGGTGGAAAAAAACTAAATCAAACGTCAATTAATTATGACGTAAGCGCTGTGGCTTAAAAAAAGAAAATGATTAACATGGCACAAAACTTTTTCTACAGCCCAGGTTTGTGCAGTTTTTCAGTTAATTTAAAATAAGCATACTTCACTCGTAACCACGATCTTAAAAGTGCAAAACATATCTGTTGAACATCATCACATGCCTCACAGATATTGCTTGTTTACATCTAATAAGCCAGTTTGCAGTTTTAGCTGTAGCAAACTGGAAGTTTAGCAGTTCATTTTTTTTTTCTCTTTTGCATTTGAAAATACAGGCCCGTGCACAAAGAGGGGAAGAGAAAACACCTCTCCCAACCCGGAACACCATCAGAATGCTGAAAAGAGAACCTACAATCAAAACACAAATGGTCAATCATTTTATTGTTTTCAACACAAAAAAGCAATTCATTTCTTCAAATCCAAACATCAATCTCAAAAGTTCTTCATAATTCATGATTTTAAAATGAACTTCTTTAGAGTTTTATTGAGTGGGAATTTAATGAAATATTGACATCATTTTGCTCAGTACTCTTTAGTACGACATGAAATGGAACAAAACGGGAGTGTAAAGAATTTGACATTTGTAAACTGGAAAAAGAAAAGAAAAAGCAGAGACCGTAAGTTGGTTTTATTTTCTCATTTTTCGCCATTGTCTCTAGGGATCACCACAGCTAATTATTCACCACCATCTAATATCCTCTCCATCCTCCAGTCCTCACTCACATGTTCTCATGTCCTTCTTAGAACTACATCCATGAACTTCCTCTTTGGCCTCTGTCCTGGTAGCTCAAACCTCAGCATCCTGGACAAAAATATAACATATTACGTTGTAGATACATTTATTATTATTATTATTATTATTGCTATATAAAAGTCATTTTATTTGATGAAACAGACATATTAACTGCAAAGTATGAATGTGTTCCTGTGTTTTCATTTGCATTGCTGTTACATGTGAGTGGACTGCCTCTAAAGTTAGTTAGAAGCGGATGTGAAACACGCACACACACACACACGCACGCACACACACCAGCAAATATAAGGAAGCCTCTGCACGCTCGTCCTGCAGCAGCAGAGGCGCACAACCCGAACCTGTGGTCGCGTGCAGAAGATGCGGAGCTCGCGCGGGATCCCGGGCTCCCCGGCGCTCGCGCTGCTGCCGCTCCTGCTGCTGATGGGGGGATGCAGCGACGCCTACAAGCCCGTCATCATCGTTCACGGCATTTTCGACGGACCCAAAGAGCTGGAGGGACTCTCTGGTTTTATTGAGGCGGTATGTCTCCTAGCTACATACATAGCAACGCTCTTATTTTGAAAAACTTTCACCCAAAACTGGACTGTTCCATTTAAATACAGGGGTTTATTGCAAAAATTGTGTTCAACTAAGAAAAAGTAAGTGTTGCTCTTCTGTTATTTTAGTTGCTAGAGATAAAACTGTAGACTGTACCAGAATCTATAGATATTTAGATTTTTCTTCAGCAGTTTTACAAAATAAAATTAATTTAATATTGTGTTATTTAAGAGTCAAAATAAGGGGTAAATAATTATACTAACAGCGATGGGTCATTAAGTTATCAGTACAAGTTAGGACAACATTAAAGTTATGCAAAACATGCTTTTATCTAAAACGATAAATAAACTAGACAAACGTTTAAGTTTAAATTCAAAGCAGTTTTAACTGTTTTCTGACAGAAATTGTTGCTGAGATAAAATAAAAATTGTCAAATGTTTCAAAATGGATTTTAGTCTGATGACAAATATGTATATATATATATTGTCCATACACACTTATATGATGTTTATATCTTTTAATTTATGTTTGTGAATGCGCATAAATGATTTCATTGTATTTCTCAGAAACTCGTGGACTTCTTTTTCTTATCTTTGATAAGAAATTAACCAAAACCGCATCAACTGATTATTTCAAATAATGTACTAGATAAAAAAAGGCAAAACGGAGAGACAAAAGTGATTAAATGTGCTTATAAATATTATAACGCACAAATTATTAAGAAAATAGACCAAACAGTATAAAAGCAGGTGATGAAGAGGTCAGATTTTTTTCTAGAATTCAAATAAAATCCCATATTTTGTCTGTTTAGACCAGGGGTGGGCAAACTACGGCCCGGGGGCCACATGCGGCCCCTTAAACTACTTAATCTGGCCCTCCAAATTAAAATACATTGAATCAAAAATGCTAATTATTGTTTTATTTTCATTGTATTTCTGGTTTTTTCTCATGAATGGTGTTGTTTCTCTGACGTTCGTGTGTGGGTTTTTTCAAAGTCAGAAGGTGATTTTTCAGATTTCTTTGAGTTCGCATTTTCCTCTGAAGAACATCAACCCATTGGATCACCATAAAGAGAACAAAAATCAAAATTTAGAAATTAAAATTTCCAAATTTTCTGTTTTTAAATGAATATATGTGAATTTTAATCCAAACTAAAGCATGTTTTTCTCTGAATTCCATATTATCTTTTTAGTTCATGAGGTTGATTACCAAATCACTCCTTCCATCTGCTCCTTGTCCGGCCCTTGTGCCAAATTTTAAAACCCTTTCTGGCCCACAAATCAAAAAGTTTGCCCACCCCTGGTTTAGACAAAATATAAAAAGGATATCTGAAAAGCTGTGAGCAGAACATATGGTTCTCCTGAAATAACCTCTTCTTCTGAACTGAGGTTAAGCGAAATGAAAGCAGACGCAGTTTCACTGAAGTGAAAATCACCTGCTGCCTCCTGGGCAGGATTTCTCTTCCCTTTGTGATTTTCAATTCCTAAAGATTCCGTTTTCGTTTGGAAGTGTTGCTGCAAACATTCTGTCTGCACCTTTTGTTTTTGGTTCATACAGTTTAACTTTTTCGTAACACTCAGGTGCATCCAGGAACGGAGGTGGTACTAATCGATCTGCTGAACTACAAATTCAGCATGGCACCGATGTGGAAGCAGGTCGACGAGTTTGGAAAGGTCATCAAATCCATCATGCAGAGGTCACCTGAAGGCGTGCATCTCCTCTGCTTCTCACAAGGTCTCTCCATCCTTCTTATTTTGATCCGTTTATCTCCCCGTAGCTTCGATCTGGAGCTGAGGGGAGACGAAGATGAGATTCGGGGCAAACTTTTAAAACTGCTCGAGAGCCACAGAAACAGAACCAAAAATCAGCTTTTCTCTTAAATTTGAGAATCTGGACATCTTTATTTATAAAGAACTTTAACAAAAATTGAACAAAGTGCAGCAGATTGAAGCTGGACATAAAAAAATAGTAAAAAAAAAAAAAAAAATTTAATAGACAAGTGAAATAAAAAAATATAAAACACACTAAAAACTTGAATATAAAACAGCTGAGCTAAAAGTCACCTAAATGACAAGAATCTCGCTTTTTAAAAAAAACGAGGATTCCAGATTTAAAGACAACAGAAGCAGAAACTTTTTTTTTTTAATTTAATTGTTCTTTGTTTCAAACGCAAACATAAAATGAAAATAAAACAAGAATTTGAAAAATACAAATATAAGAATTTAAAAGTACAAAAATACAAAATAAGCATAAGAATCTAAAAATACAAATATAAGAAAAGAGGAGTGGGTAGAAGAAAATTCTTTTGTGGTCCAACCCCTTTCTACAACATTTTTTTGTTACCTGGTCTATTTACAGTTTAGGACTGTGAATAGACGCTAAAGGTCTCACATTCTTTACTCTGAAGTTAAAATGAAATTTTATTATTTGTCCTGTGAAAGTTTTATTTTAAATTTAGTCTTCCTATATCACATGTCAAAGTCAAGGCCGGATGATAAACGCATGTTATATCCGGCCCTCCAGATCATTTTATTTTCGCCAAATTTCAACAAAATGTGTTTTTCTGGAGAGTGAAATATTGAAAGTTCTTTAATTTTAAAGCTGATTTATTCTGTAAAAATATCCTGCCTGTTTTCATTTCAGTAGTCTTAACTTTATTGAGAAAGGGACAATGCATATTAATGAACATTAAAACAAATGTAAATATGACAGATTCTAGCCTCAGGCTAATTTCCATCTGGAGTCCCTTGGCAGGTTAAGTTTAAAAGAAATAAACCATAGTTAAAAAGATAAAACACTACACATACAGTTATAAAACACAGGTTAAAATACAGTATACAAAAAAATAAAACAAATAAAATACAGAGAGATTTGTACAGATATATCATTTTTTAAAATCGGAGGTTTCTTTGTAACAGTTTTCTTACTTCTGGTCATTTGTGATTGAGGATTTGAGAATCCAAAAGCCACAGTTTCAGCTGTTTTTTAAAAATGCCAACATTTTCACTTGTAGTAATATTAAAAAGTTAAGTTTTTAAATTTTTTAAAAATGTTGTTTTAGTGTGTTCAATAAACGTTAACCCTTCTCGGCCCACGATCTAAGATGTGTTGTGAATTTTAGCCCCCTGTGCGATTGGGTTTGACACCCCTGTCCCAGATGATCCTTGTTGGAAGCTAAATCCGAAGGATTTTAGCTGATGGATCAGGTTGATGTTTAACGGATCAGGAGGGTGGAAACTTCCCTGCAGCGTTCAGCTTTTTGTCTCTAGTTACATTTTGGAAAAGTTCAGGAGAGCGCGTGCAGTAACCCCCACACCTCTCCACCTGTGTCCAGGACATGCTAATTAATTAATTCAATGAAGTCTTTTTCTTGGTTTGTTTGGAAAACTTTGACGCCATTATCTCTGAGAGAGAAGTGTGGATCCGTTGTAGGGTCAGAGTTAGGTTATCTCATTCACGTCAACACAATAGATTAAGTATCAGAAGCGTGTTCTCGGTGATGCCATCATCATCTGTTCCACATTTGACCTCGAGACAGGAAGTAAAAACTCGGATCTCAAGCTGACAATCTCTGAGCGATTACTCAGAAAGAAATCTGTCTGAGGAGTGCCGTCACAAGAACACACGATTTATTAAATTAGACCAGAAGGAAAAGGTGAGATCTTTGAGCAGGTAAGGTGAAGCTCTGACAGGGATGGATGTGACCGCCTCGGTGCAGAACAAGCTGGTGACATCAGAGCGGTTCCCATGGAGGATGCTGTTTGTGGAGACGGCGTTGCCCCCCTGGGGTTTCTGCAGCAACAAACTCGTGTGCTGCAGATACTTCTGACATCTTTGTGTCCCCCTCCCCTTTTTTTTTTTGCAGGTGGTCTGATCTGCAGAGGAGTTCTCTCCCTGATCCCAAACCACAACGTCCACACTTTCATTTCTCTGTCCTCTCCTCTGGCCGGACAGTTCGGAGGTCAGGAAGCTTCCAGTGAATCTGGACTTCTTCTTTTTGCGAGACAGAACTGCTAGATGTGCTTCCCTCCACAGATACGGAGTATTTGAACCGCGTCATTCCTGCCCTGGCAAAGACAAAAGTGCATCTCTTTTGCTACAGCAAATGGGGGCAGAGGTTGTCCATTTGTGACTATTGGAAAGGTGAGACCAGAGGAGGAGATCTGAACCTGCGAGGATGTTGTGAACGCTCGCTCTCTCCTCAGATCCTCACTACACCTCTGCCTACCTGAGGAACAACATTTTTCTGCCACTGCTGAACGGTGAAAAAGAGGACAGCTACCTGGCAGGTGGTGGATTCAGATTCCTCGTCTCTATTCTGGCAGGTTTGCTTTGAGTCGTTAAAAATGTAATGTCTGCAGAATGGAAGGAGAACTTCCTGCGCATCAAGAAGCTGGTGCTGATTGGAGGACCTGACGATGGCGTCATCACTCCCTGGCAGTCCAGGTTTGACGGACCAGATACAACACCCGCTACATATTTAAACCAAAAAAATCTGTCGTGTTTGAAGAAAATGTGACTTGAGTCCACCTTTGAGGGAGTTTTTCTACACAGCTGAGCCACACGACCCTTTAAGACAAAATAAAACTGTTTTTGTTGATGTGATTCTGTGTTGGGTCAGTGTCCCCCCAAAAAAAACCTGCTTGACTGGTTCCTCTTTCCTTCACAGCCACTTTGCCTTCTATGACAGCGAGGAAAACGTTGTTGAAATGAGGAACCAGGAGGTGAGTTCCAGACTTTTTAGAACAAGTTTGAAATGATCGCTTTGAGCTTTCCTCTCAATAAACATCTTTAAATTAAATTCTTCCCTCTCCTTCTCAGTTTTACGTGAAGGACACGTTCGGTCTGCAGACGCTGGACGCTCGAGGCGACCTGTCGGTGTGCGTTCAGTCTGGGGTGAAGCACGTGGAGTGGCACTCCAACTTCACAGTGTTCACCAGCTGCATGGAGGAGTGGCTGGTGTGAAGAACGTCACCTGAGCTTCAACCGGTCCTTTAGATCAAAGATCTCCAACCATTTCCCGGCCAGACAATATTTTCATAAGGTTGAAGTCCAGTTTCCTTTTAACTTTAGAGGATAATGCTTATCATCCTCTGTAAAATATCTGCAGCTGGTTTAAATTTTACCACTAAAACCACTAAAATGTGAAATCCCTTAATCCATAAAGTGGACGCTAAGAGCAGGTTGCTAATTAATAAGTCTGATTATTATGGTGTAAACGAACAAAATAAATCCATTCTTCCAATAAAGACTTCGAGTTAGTTTTCTTTTCTGACCCTTTGGCTCATTTCTTGACTCACAAACTACATTTTCAAGACCACCTGGACATTTTTCCAAACCTTTTTGGCATTTGTTCACAATAGATTTTCATACAATTTAATTGCTTTAAAAAAAACAAGTGTAAATTTAATATAAAGTTGAATTGTTTTGTGGATGACACCCAGCTCTATGTACAGTAAGGCAAAAAAGTATTCAGTCAGCTATCAATTGTGCATGTTCTCTCACTTAAAAAGAGGATATGTAATTTTCATCATAGGTATACCTCAACTTTGAAAGAAAAAAAAAATCTAGAAAACCACATTGGTTGATTTTTATAGAATTTTATTGCAAATTACGGTGGAAAATATGTATTTGGTCAACAACAGAAGTTCAACTCAAATGTTGGTAGTCGCAGTCAAATGTTAATTAAAAACGTTACCAGTGAAAAGTATATCTTTGCTGAAATCTAACAGAAGTTACACGTGATCTGCTGCCCTCTTGTGGACATTATTGTAACATCACATAAACAGTATCTCATATTTATTCCAGTAAGGGCTAAAATGTTTTTAAATTGTTAATGAAAAATATTTTATGTTTGAATTTTAACTATTTGAGTTTTAAAATAAAAATATGAAAAGTGAAATGTTATGTTTTAAATTAATTGAAGTTCAGCAATTTGTTAAATAATCAAATACAAAAAAAAATGGAAAAAGATTATTTCAATTTTCAATGTTTTGTGTGTTAAGCCGTGGAAATAAACTGATTTTAACTATTTTTTATGTAATTCAAATTGACACATATTTTTCCTCAAGCCTCAAAGCCAATAAAAGTTGAACGTAATTTTCTGGATATATTTGTAACTACAGATGTTGCTGTTTTACATTAATAAAGAAGAAATACTGAAGTTCTTGGATTTTATATTTTTCAAATATTTGATATTCAAAATAACGATATTTCTATTTTTAATATACAAATGTTACAAGTGTAATATATATTTTTGACTCTGACCTAAAATATTTAAAGTTACAGATGACTTTCTGTTACTTTGTGGACATATTTCTAATTATTTATATTGTTGTTTCACGTTTAATAATAAATACACAGTTTTTAAGATTGATGTTTTTTCTGTTTTTTTAGATAACGAAGCATTAAAAAATGTTACCAATTAAATATTTATTTTGTTCAGACCTAAACTCTGACAGAAATTATAGGTGACTTGCTGCCCTCTTGTGGACACTAGTGTAACTACGCAAATGCTTTTCTGATATAATAGACACTGAAATTTCAAGTTTGCCTTCTTTCTTAATATTTTGTATATATTTAAATAAATACAACTGTTTTGAGTGATTGTTTGACATTAAATCTTGAATCTAAAAATGTTACAAATCTAATATAAATTTGGTCAGACTCAAAATGCTGCAGAAGTTACAGGTAACTTGTTGTCCTCTTGTGAACATATTTGTAAATTCACACAGTGCTTTGTGTTTTTTAGGGACAAAAATGTTTATACATTTTTATTATTCATAAAAAGATTTGTTTTCTTAATGTTGAATATTAAATATTTTTCAAATTATCATGAGTTTAGTTTTCTTGTTTTACATTTATTGAAGTTTAACATTTTGTTAAATGAAAAAATACACAAGAAAAAACATGCATTTAAAAAAATATATATTTTTAATGTTTTGTGTGTCAAATTGTGGCAATGAACTAATTTTTAATAATTTTCTTAATGTTATACAAAAATACATGTTTTTTTCCAAGCCTCAAAACCAGCGAAAGTTAAACTGACTTTGCTGCCCTCTTGTGGTCATATTTGCAACTACATATATTGTTCTTTCACATGTATAAAAAAGACTAAAATTCGAAGATTGTATATATTTTAAATGTTTATTATGAAAGTCAACTATGTTCATTGTGTAATTTTTAATTTTAAAATGAAAATGTTACAAGTATTATATATATTTTTGGCTCAAACCTGAAATGCCACAAGTTACATGTGACTTTCTGCCCCCTCGTGGCCATTTTTGTAACTACGCATAATATTGTTTTACATTTATTAATTATACTAAAATTTCAGGTTTTCTGTATTTTTCGTTTCTTGTATTTAAATTAAAACTGATTTTTTTGTGTGATCATTACATATGAAATCATTAAATATGTTACCAGTGAAAAATATATATTTTGCTTTGACCCAAAATCTAACAGAAGTTATTGGGTGACTCGCTGCCCTCTTGAAAATACTCTTGTAACTATGCAAAATCCTTTTCTAATATAATAATAGACACTGGAATATTGCATTTTTTCTTTTATTTTTTGAACATATTTATATAAATACAACAGTTTTTGTGATGGTTAGAAACTAAATCTTCAATCTAAAAAGGTTACAAGTCAAATATATATTTTGCTCTGTCTTGTAATGATGCAGAAGTTACAGGTGACTTGCTACCCTTTTTTGTGGACATATGTGTAACTTCTAACAAACGGTTTTTTAATTTTAATTACAATAAGGACAAAAATGTCAAAACGTTATTTTATTTATAAAAATCATTTTTGTCTGTATGTTAAATATTTATTGGATTTTTAATATACAACTATCATGAGTTTAATTGTCTTAATTTACGTTTATTGAATTTCAGTGTTTTTTCTTTTTTGTTAAATGAAAAATATAAAAGAAAAACATGCAAAAACGAACAATTTCATTTTTTAATGTGAAATCCCACAGAAATAAAGGGTGACTTGCTGCCCTCTTGTGGACATATTTGTAACTTCATATAATACTGTGCCACGTTTAATTATGTATACCAATCATTTTTTCGAACTTTTATACATTTATATAAGAACAAAATTTTGGAACATTAATTTAAAAATATTATAAGCAAAATGTATGTATACAATATTGCTCAAACCTGAAAACAAACAAAAAAAATCATGAGTAGCTAGCTGTCTTCTTGTAGACATCTTTAACTTCAAAGTAAAGAGTACAAACGTTTTAAGAGGTGTACTATTTAAATCAAATGTTTTTACTGTATTGTTAAAGAAAGGTTTTATGGAATATAAAAATACACAAGCCAAGATCAACACCCTGTAATATTTAATTTTTGTTAGATAGGCTTTAATTGTCAATGAGATGTAATTTTTTTGAGTGCGCTTCAGCCATTTTGGATGCTTATTTGAAGTTTGTGATGTAACAGAAAATATTATGTCTCACAAAATGACCTTATATGGGCAAAAAATACAAAGGGAACAAATGCTAAGAAGATGAACTTAAAGTTGTCATTCACCAGTAGTCATCTTAAAAAATGGCTGTCATTTGGAATTTTTTGCATGGCCTTTTTATGACTGTAAAAAGAGTGTTTGTGCCAAATGTGATACTTGTGTCACTGTCCGAGTAATTTTCAAAAAAAAAAAAAAAAAAATATATATATAATACACAGTCATCTCCTGCACTATAAGTCATTCCTGATTCTCAAGCTCATCTAAGACATCTTTCCACTTATTAAATGGGAAGACTGAAAGTGTTGAATTATGTCTTTTCTCAGTGAGTCAGGAATTATGATACAATCACCAAAAACACTTCAATCCTGAAAAGACACCTCTGCATGAGAAATGCAGTCTGATCTGACTTCATTTGTCACTAATTGTTTGTCTGAGCACTTTGAGTGTTGCATCTCGTTCTTTTGCTGCTCAAGTTATACTTAAATTTTGTCCAGATATTGGCACGAGTTGCACCATGTTTACGGTCTCTATTCTCTGCTTCCACTGAGCTACAGGAAGGATGTTCAGAGAGAAATGATCTGCTCAAAGTGTCAGCAGATAACATCCCTTTCATGATACATAAACCACATCCACATCACACTTCTAGATCCTCATCGTCATTCTTTGAAGGCTTTTGGGTAAACTGTTAATAGGTTTCTTGACCATAGTGCTTGACTTAAAGGCAATGGACCGACTTTTCTGCTCCCATCCCTGAATCTGAGGCGTCACACTGGACTGTGAGCTATTTCTCTGGGCTGTAGTACTGAATTTGTGCATGAAATTTCTCAAACTGATCAGAGAGATGTGAGCAGAACTTCTAAGAGTCTTTGAACTACGTTGACATCAGTAGGTTGTAGCGTATCACTGATGGATCTAACTTCAACCCATCAGCTGTTAAAAGAAGTCCAATGTAGGCGAATTCATTTTGACATAATTACATTTTTTCTGCATTTAGTCTGATTTTCCTCTGTCTGAACCTGTTTGAGAATAGTCTTAGTTTTCTCATCATGATCACGTTCAGCAGCTTCTTGGGTTTCCCTGTGATCAATGCATCATCTGCAATTGTGTACAGACAAGGACGATTCTTCAGTGCCTGTGCTAACTTCCTCTGAAAAATCTCTGGTGTGTAACTGAGTCCCATTAAGCAAGTAATAATGTCCAAATGGGGAAGAAGATGTCAATTGGCTGGACTCTTCTTGGCAGAATTCCCTTTAGACATGACACACTGTGAAAACTTTAGCTTTGGATCAGATCAGAGAGAATATCTTCAAAGAAAAACGGCTGTGCTTCAGTGCTTTGTTCAAGAGTCTTAAATCAAAGCAAACCCTTGGTTTCCTATTTAATTTTTGGACAACCACCATGCTACAGGAACACACCTCTTTGGTAGCTGCGCACTGCGCAGTGCGCAGGTTTACTGGACTCATTTAATTCACCTTTGTATAGTCAGTGAATGCCATGTTTTTGAACCTCTTCGGACAATGATTCATTGATTATGATGATACATGATACATACATATTATTGATTACTCCATTTTTGCTTAATATTTTATTATGTCAATTTGATTTCAGGTGCCACCTGTAAAACAGCTTTGAAGGAGCTCTTTGAGGAGGAAGACAACAAGCTGCAGTCATTCCAGCAACGGCAGCCCGTTCTTTACCTTTCGCAGAGTCGATCAGGACATCCAGCCGTACAGAAGTCTGGCCCCAATCCCCCGCAAGGACAACGCCACCCTCTGCCCCAGCTTTTAGGACTGGCTGAAAGTTTTTTGTGTTCAGGCATCTTCCATCCCATCAGAGAGGGTGTTCTCCACAGCTGGAGACATCATGAATCCAGAAAGATCCAGAATTTTACCAGAAAAAGCAGATATGCTAATTTTTCTGCAAAAAAAATTGTTAGTGTTGATGGTCCTCAGTTGGACCTCTCATAAGATCTCACTGTTAGTTTTGTAAAGTCATGTAAATGTAAACTTGTGTCTTATTTGAAGATAAGACATTAAAAAGTTATAGTAAACAGTTTGTTCTATTTATTAAAACAATCAGAAATGATAATAGAATTGATAAAGAATTTAATCGTTAAACAGAATCGAAAATGGAATCGAAATTGTAAAAATCTTATTGATATCGTCATCAATAGTCGTTGGTCAGTGTGAAGTTGCCAGCATTTGGGAAATCCAGAAACAACATTGGTTTTATAACTTTAAAAAGGCTGAGCCAAAACAGCAAGTCATTACTTACATTTAAATGTAAACTTTTGTCTCCAACCTCTGGGTCGCACACCGGCACCGGTCCGTGGATCACTTAGTACCGGGCCACAGACAGAAAAAAAATGCACTCATTGAGATTATATTAAATTTAGTTTGTTTTCTGATTCTAAAAAAAGTTCTCTTTTGAAAAACTTCCATATTCTCTTTTGGTCACATGACTTAGAACGGCTACCTTCATGGCTAACTGGATTGCTAAGCTAGCAGCCTTAAAACTAACAACCAAAACCAAATAATTAAAGGTATTTGAAGAGTTTATTCGGGGCCCGACCTCCATATCCCGACCTCCTCATCCCATCCTACTCATCCCGACCTCCTCATCCCGACCTCCTCATCCCATCCTACTCATCCCATCCTACTCATCCCGACCTCCTCATCCCTCCTCATCCCAACCTCCTCATCCCGACCTCCTCATCCCAACCTCCTCATCCCATACTACTCATCCCGTCCTCCTCATCCCGACCTCCTCATCCCGACCTCTTCATTCCATACTACTCATCCCGACCTCCTCATCCCAACCTCCTCATCAAGACCTCCTCATCCTGACCTCCTCATCCAACCTCCTCATCCCATCCGACTCATCCCAACCTCCTCATCCCGACCTCCTCATCCCAACCTCCTCATCCCATACTACTCATCCCGACCTCCTCATCCCGACCTCCTCATTCCATACTACTCATCCCGACCTCCTCATCCCAACCTCCTCATCAAGACCTCCTCATCCTGACCTCCTCATCCAAACCTCCTCATCCCATCCGACTCATCCCAACCTCCTCATCCCGACCTCCTCATCCCAACCTCCTCATCCAGACCTCCTCATCCCGACCTCCTCATCCCATCCTACTCATCCATCCTACTCATCCCACTCCTCATCCCGACCTCCTCATCCCATCCTACTCATCCCATCCTACTCATCCCGACCTCCTCATCCCGACCTCCTCATCCCAACCTCCTCATCCCGACCTCCTCATCCCAACCTCCTCATCCCATACTACTCATCCCGTCCTCCTCATCCCGACCTCCTCATCCCATACTACTCATCCCGTCCTCCTCATCCCGACCTCCTCATCCCGACCTCCTCATTCCATACTACTCATCCCGACCTCCTCATCCCAACCTCCTCATCAAGACCTCCTCATCCTGACCTCCTCATCCAAACCTTCTCATCCATTCCTCCTCATCCCGACCTCCTCATCCCGACCTCCTCATCCGACCTCCTCATCCCGACCTCATCATCCATCCTACTCATCCCGACCTCCTCATCCCGACCTCCATATCCCGACCTCCTCATCCAGACCTCCTCATCCCGACCTCCTCACCCAGACCTCCTCATCCAGACCTCCTCATCCCATCCTACTCATCCCATCCTACTCATCCCGTCCTCCTCATCCCGACCTCCTCATCCCGACCTCCTCATCCAGACCTCCTCATCCCAACCTCCAAATCCCAACCTCCTCATCCCGACCTCCTCATCCCGACCTCTTCATCCCGACCTCCTCATCCCGACCTCTTCATCCCGACCTCCTCATCCAGACCTCCTCATCCCGACCTCCTCATCCCGACCTCCACATCCCGACCTCCTCATCCCGTCCTCCTCATCCCGACCTCTTCATCCCGTCCTCCTCATCCCGACCTCTTCATCCCGACCTCCTCATCCCGACCTCCTCATCCCGTCCTCCTCATCCCAACCTCTTCATCCCGTCCTCCTCATCCCGACCTCTTCATCCCGACCTCCTCATCCCGACCTCCTCATCCCGTCCTCCTAATCCCGACCTCTTCATCCCGACCTCCTCATCCCGACCTCTTCATCCCGACCTCCTCATCCCGACCTCCTCATCCCGACCTCTTCATCCCGACCTCCTCATCCCAACCTCCTCATCCCGTCCTCCTCATCCCGACCTCCTCATCCCGACTTCCTCATCCCAACCTCCTGATCCCATCTTCCTCATCCCGACCTCTTCATCCCGACCTCCTCATCCCGACCTCCTCATCCCGACCTCTTCATCCCGACCTCCTCATCCCAACCTCCTCATTCCGACCTCCTCATCCTGACCTCCTCATCCCGACCTCCTCATCCCATCCTACTCATCCCGACCTCCTCATCCCGACCTCCATATCCCGACCTCCTCATCCCGACCTCCTCATCCCGACCTCCTCATCCAGACCTCCTCATCCAGACCTCCTCATCCTATCCTACTCATCCCATCCTACTCATCCCGTCCTCCTCATCCCGACCTTCTCATCCATTCCTCCTCATCCCGACCTCCTCATCCCGACCTCCTCATCCTGACCTCCTCATCCCGACCTCCTCATCCCATCCCACTCATCCCGACCTCCTCATCCCGACCTCCATTTCCCGACCTCCTCATCCAGACCTCCTCATCCCGACCTCCTCATCTCGACCTCCTCATCCCGACCTCCTCATCCAGACCTCCTCATCCCGACCTCCACATCCCGACCTCCTCATCCCGACCTCCTCATCCCGACCTCTTCATCCCGACCTCCTCATCCCGGCCTCTTCATCCCGACCTCCTCATCCAGACCTCCTCATCCCGACCTTCTCATCCCGACCTCCACATCCCGACCTCCTCATCCCGTCCTCCTCATCCCGACCTCTTCATCCCGACCTCCTCATCCAGACCTCCTCATCCCGACCTTCTCATCCCGTCCTCCTCATCCCGACCTCTTCATCCCGACCTCCTCATCCCGACCTCCTCACCCCGTCCTCCTATCCCGACCTCTTCATCCCGACCTCCTCATCCCGACCTCCTCATCCCGACCTCCTCATCCCGACCTCCTCATCCCGACCTCTTCATCCCGACCTCCTCATCCCGACCTCCTCATCCCAACCTCCTCATCCCGTCCTCCATCCCGACCTCCTCATCCCGACTTCCTCATCCCGACCTCCTCATCCCATCCTCCTCATCCCGACCTCCTCATCCAGACCTCCTCATCCCGACCTCCTCATCCCGACCTCCTCATCCCGACCTCCTCATCCCGACCTCCTAGTCCCGACCTCCTCATCCCGTCCTCCTCATCCCGACCTCCTCATCCCGACCTCCTCATCCAGACCTTCTCATCCCGTCCTCCTCATCCCGACCTCCTCATCCAGACCTCCTCATCCCGACCTCCTAGTCCCGACCTCCTCATCCGACCTCCTCATCCCGACCTCCTCATCCCGACCTCCTCATCCAGACCTCCTCATCCCGACCTCCACATCCCAACCTCCTCATCCCGACCTCCTCATCCCGACCTCTTCATCCCAACCGCCTCATCCCGACCTCTTCATCCCGACCTCCTCATCCAGACCTCCTCATCCCGACCTCCTCATCCCGACCTCCACATCCCGACCTCTTCATCCCGACCACCTCATCCCGACCTCTTCATCCCGACCTCCTCATCCCGTCCTCCTCATCCCGACCTCTTCATCCCGACCTCCTCATCCCGACCTCCTCATCCCGTCCTCCTAATCCCGACCTCTTCATCCCGAAGATAAGACATTAAAAAGTTATAGTAAACAGTTTGTTCTATTTATTAAAACAATCAGAAATGATAATAGAATTGATAAAGAATTTAATTGTTAATGTAGCCCCGCTGTGGTTTTGCGCGGCTGTTGTCACTTTAACGCTTGCCGGCTCGCACATAAATACCGCGGCCATTCACGTGATGACGCGTACATCCGGTAGTGATACACACGTACACACGGAAGCGAGAGCAGAGCGGAGCGGAGCTGCGTTACCAGCAGGAAACCGCGCACCTTTTCTAAAACAAAAGAAAGATCATCCATTCAACCGGCAACAGCTGAAACGCCGTGGCTGAGCTCGGGGGTTGTTTGGATAATCAGCTGGCCAGGTCCCTTTTCACGGGGTTTCCCGGAGTCTGTCTGCGATGGCGAGCTACTTGGAAGCAAAAGAACCTGCCACCACTCCCACAGAGCGGTAGGAGAAAAACAAACAAAACTAAAGATCAGACTCTAAACGGAACTTCCTTTCTACGAACTGACTCCTGTTGCTGGAGACATCTGGACTTGGTTATTTATTTATTTATTTCCTCTGTGAAGGAAACCATTCATCACTTAAAGGACATTGTACATATTTATATTCCTGCTTCTGTTATATTTTTCTTTGGGTCACTGTGAATACACTCACTGGTTGCAGTCAAACTGAGTCTTGTGGTTCTTTAACATTCACTTACTCCTCCTTGAGACGAACCTCTAGTCCAGAAAACAATTAATTAATTAATTGTACACGTTTTTTGTTACGTTGTACACGCTACATAAAAAATTGGCGAGCTAGCCAGGAGGACGTGTTGAATGTTAAGGAATTGTCTTAGTACTTTATTTCAATTATGGAGGTTTTTTTTGGATCTTGGAATCAAAATACCTAATGCTGTTTTGGTTGAAGGTATGTCTGTGACCAAAGATAATGAAATAGTATTTGAGTTTTTGAAAGAGTATGGAAAAATCAGTAAATTTGATTTCATTGCTGACGTTGATTCAGACTTTAACGACACCCTTGTAATTGAATATTGTTCGGGTTCTGCTTTAGAAGCTCTACGTCCTAGTTTGCCTTACACTCTAGTTTCTGATGATCACGTCTCGTCCTTTTGTATCTCTGATTTATCCACTGTTTGTGCGTCGCGCGTTGCTAAATCAAGAACTTTGTCTTACCTGTCAGAACTGAAGGATCTTGCTCGATTATCTGGCACAGATTTCGTTGAAGTTATGGCTGCTATGATGTCTCAGATTGGTCATTCAGTGGCCGCACTTCAGCCTCTTTCACAGGCAAAAGAGCAACCTGAAGACACCAAAGATGGATTGACCGATGCTAGAGACCAGAAGCAAGCCACCCAGAGCCCTGTGCAGCACCGATTCTCAAACTCTGCCTCACATCAAACGCCTCATCCATCCCCTTCCGGTTTGAATCTCAATCCACCTGAGGTGCAGAGATATGTGGTGGAGCACATAGTGAAGAGTGAAGACGCAACACAGCATCAGCGACTCAAACAGTTTTCAGGAAGACTTCCCAGACCAAACCATGAAGTGGATTATGACATCTGGAGGACTGGAGTAGACCTACTAATGAGAGATCCTTCTGTATCAGATTTTCAGAGATCAAGAAAAATCATCGACAGCCTGTTACCTCCAGCAGCTGACATAGTAAAGCATCTGAAACCTGACACACCTCCTGTCTTTTTCCTGGAAACGCTAGATTCTGCCTTCGCCACTGTGCAAGACGGGGATGAGCTGTTTGCCAAATTCATGGACACTTTTCAAAATGCTGGTGAGAAACCATCAACGTATCTACAACGACTACAGGTGTCACTCATCTCTGCAGTGAAAAGAGGGGGAGCTGCTGAACCTGACATTCCCCGCCATCTTCTCAATCAGTTTTGCCGGGGATGCTGGGATAACAACCTCATCTCAGAGCTCAACCTGAAACAGAAAAAAATACAACCACCCACCTTTGCAGAGCTGCTGTTACTTCTACGCACAGAAGAAGACAGAGAAGCCGCAAAAGCCCTGCGGATGAAACAACACCTGGGAGCTACGAGGCAAAAAGTTTCAACTCATGCTCAATTAGTACGTAAACCAGAAGAGAAAGAAGCTATTGCACAGTTAACCAGCATTACACAGCAACTCGCACAACAATTAGCAGACGTACAAAAACAACTAACTCTGCTAACAGCCAACCAGTCTGCTATCCACCTGACAAGACCCAAACCTCAAACTTACACAAAGCAACCAAGAAGATTAGACAAACCCCAAACTAAAAGAGATTCACAAGCCAAACCAGGCTACTGTTTCCGTTGTGGTGAAGACGGACACATAAGACCACAGTGTGATAATCAACCAAACCCAGCTCTAGTGGCAAAGAAGAAGAAACAATTTGAACAAAAACGCCAAACCCCACAGTTAAACTAAAGTTGGTGCCTGTTGTGGGACAAACGGGACCCCAGACCAAGCCAGTCCCAAGACAAAAATGGTTCAGTGTGCAGTCCAGTCCTCTGTGGAGAAACCTCTGCTACCAAGAGGACTCATTGGGTCAAAGTGTTCTGCCTTGCTGAATGTTTCTGGTTTTGATTGTCACTGTTTGTTGGACACAGGTTCACAAGTCACCACCATTCCAGTCTCATTCTACAATAAAAATCTATCCAAGCAACCAGTCAAGCCTCTTGATCATCTTTTGGAAGTGGAGGGTGCTGCAGGACAATCTGTGCCATACCTAGGTTATGTAGAAACCACAATCACCTTTCCTAAAGATTTTGTAGGAGCTGAGTTTGAAGTCCCAACTTTAGCACTTATAGTGCCAGATCTTCGTCCTAAAAGCTCATCTCCTGTACTTATCGGAATGAACACGCTTGAAGTCTTGTACACTAAATACACCAATAGTGAATTCAACACCTTTCAGCCTAGCTCATATGGCTACAAAGCGGTTCTGAAACTCTTAGAACTACGCCATCATCAAGACCAAAGCGGGAAATCAGGTGTTGTGCGATTGACCAGCCAAACACCGGTCCTCATTGAAGCAGGCCAAACCAAGGTTTTGGAGGGTTCAGTCAAGGTCGACGTCCCCATCACAAGCAAGTGGGCTATAATAGAGTATCCTTCCTCCATTTTGCCTGGCGGTCTCTGTGTGCAGAGTTGTTTAGTCTCACTTCCACAACACTCTCCACATAAAGTTCCTGTTATTTTAAAAAATGAATCAAAGCAAGATGTCCTGATTCCAGCTTTATCCATCATTGGTGACATGAATGAAACACCAACCATTCTGTCACAACACGCTGTTTCCACTGCAGCCAAAGAGAAGAACCCAGCCATGGAGTTTAACTTTGATGATTCCCCCATTTCACCTGAATGGAAAGACCGCATCACAACCAAACTGAATAACATGGCTGAGGTCTTTGCTCAGCATGACATGGACTTTGGCCGTACGGATAAAGTGAAGCATCATATAAAGCTGCAGGATAAAACCCCCTTCAAGCATCGAGCACGTCCCATTCACCCAAGATCTGGAGGCGGTTCGGAAGCATTTACGTGATCTGCTTGACGCTGGAATCATCAGAGAATCTGAATCATCGTTCTCCTCCCCAATCGTTGTCGTTCGCAAAAAGAATGGAGACGTCAGATTATGCATCGACTACCGCAAACTGAACCTGCAGACCATCAAAGATGCTTACGCTCTACCGAATTTAGAAGAGTCGTTTGCAGCCTTGCATGGATCCAAATGGTCAGTGTTTGGATTTAAAGTCAGGATATTACCAAATAGAGGTGGCTGAGGAGGACAAAGACAAAACAGCTTTTGTTACTCCACTCGGATTTTGGGAGTGGAACCGGCATGCCACAAGGGGTCACCAACGCACCAAGCACATTTCAAAGACTAATGGAGAAATGTATGGGGGATTTACATTTAAACGAAGTGCTCGTGTTTATTGATGACCTCATTGTGTTCTCTGCTTCTCTCGAAGAACATGAAAGACGCCTGTTGCGAGTGTTGAATAGACTACGAGAGTTTGGCCTGAAGCTGTCCCCAGACAAGTGCAAGTTCTTCCAGACCAGTGTGAGGTATTTAGGCCATGTGGTGTCTGAAAGAGGAGTAGAAACCGACCCAGAGAAGATCTCTACTCTAAAATCCTGGCCAGTGCCCCGAAACCTCAAGGAACTAAGGTCTTTTCTTGGGTTCTCTGGTTACTACAGGCGGTTCATAAAGGATTATGCCACCATCGTCAAGCCTCTAAACTTTCTTACTCGAGGATACCCACCAACTCGACACAACACTAAAGAAAGGATTCACACTGGACAGTATCTGAACCCAAAACACTCTTTTGATGAAAGATGGACTCCTGAATGTCAAGAAGCTTTTGTGACAATTATCTCCAAACTTACTTCTGCACCTGTTCTTGGTTTTGCCAATCCCAAGCAGCCTTATATCCTGCATACTGATGCCAGTACAACAGGGTTAGGAGCTGTGTTATACCAGGAGCAGGACGGAGTGCTTCGGGTCATAGCATATGCTAGTCGAGGTCTATCTCGTAGCGAATCCAGATACCCAGCCCATAAGTTGGAGTTTTTGGCCTTAAAATGGAGCGTGACTGAGAAGTTTCACGACTACCTCTACGGAGCTGTCTTCACTGTTGTCACTGACAGCAATCTTCTGACGTACGTCCTGACTTCAGCAAAGCTGGATGCCGCCAGCCACCGATGGCTTGCTGCGCTATCCACCTACTCATTTAAGTTGCAGTATCGGGCTGGCCGGCACAACATGGACGCTGATGCTTTGTCTAGACGTGCTCATGAGGAGACTGCAGATGAAGATAACCCTTCCAAGGAACTTGAGTTAGTTCGATGTTTAAACAAGCAGCCGTGTCAGAATGGCGACGTCGAGATTTCCCCTGACGTTGTGGATGCCATCTGTAACAGTTGTTTGATTAGATCAAATTCTCAGCACTCCAACACTGCTCTAATTGAGTCCCTATCGATCACTGTGGATGCTGTTCCAGACGATTACGAGGAGGATTTCAGTGGCCTTCCACT
Organism: Oryzias javanicus; assembly: GCA_003999625.1. NCBI lineage: Eukaryota > Metazoa > Chordata > Actinopteri > Beloniformes > Adrianichthyidae > Oryzias > Oryzias javanicus. The sequence continues at coordinate 33,130,763 of CM012452.1, read as the reverse complement.
TATTCCATCAATGTCTCATGAAGTCCTAATGGAGGAGCAGCAAGCTGATTCAACGCTCCGTGAAGTTGTCCATCAAAAAGCCACTGGTGAAAAGATTCCCACTCAAGCTAGGAAAGAGCTTCCTGAGCTGTCCTTGCTGATGCGAGAGTGGAACCGGTTGGAGCTGGTGGATGGTGTACTGTATCGGAGGAGGCAGGAAGAGGACAAGTTGACACTCCAATTGGTCCTTCCTCCAAATCTGCGCCCTACCGTTTTGAAAGCCCTACACCACGATATGGGGCATATGGGCATTGAACGTACCCTTGATTTAGTACGTCAGCGGTTCTTTTGGCCCAAAATGGCAGCAGATGTGGAGCAGACCATTAAAACCTGTGGCCGGTGTGTCAGGCGGAAAGCCCTGACTGAAAAAGCCGCTCCGTTGGTCAATATAAAAACCTGTCGGCCCCTCGAACTTGTATGCATGGACTTCTTGTCACTGGAACCAGATAGTGCAAACACAAAAAATACTGGTTCTCACTGACCATTTCAACGAAGTTTGCAGTCGCCGTGCCAACTCCAAACCAGAAAGCTAAAACGGTAGCCAAGTGTCTTTGGGATGACTTTATAGTCCATTATGGCATTCCAGAGCGATTACACTCGGATCAAGGGCCTGATTTTGAATCCAAGTTAATAAAAGAACTCTGTGAATTGACGGGGATAACAAAAACACGAACCACTCCCTACCACCCAAGGGGAAATCCAGTTGAGCGTTTCAATCGGACCCTCTTGAACATGTTGGGGATCTAGAGTCCAAGCAGAAGTCCAAGTGGCGGGAGTACGTGAAGCCCCTAGTAATGCTTATAACTGTACAAAGAACGAAGTAACGGGGTTCACCCCTTATGAACTCCTGTTTGGGCGATCTCCTCGACTCCCAGTGGACTTAGCTTTTGGATTGCCTGTTCGAGAACCTCTAAATATTTCCCACTCAGAGTATGTCAAGGGTCTTCGTTCTCGCGCTGGAAGAGAGTTATAAGTTAGCTTCTCAGAACTCACTCAAATCAGGTGTCAAGAAAAAGCCGTTTTGACAAAAGAGTAACAGCTTCTGGTTTAGAGGTTGGGGACAGAGTACTCGTCCGAAATGTCCGGTTACGAGGAAACACAAGCTGGAGGATAAGTGGGAGCAGAAGTCTATGTCGTGACAAACCGTGCAGGTGACCTCCCTGTCTACACCGTCAAACCTGAGACCAGAGGTGGGCCATCCCGCACTCTTCACAGAGACCTCCTGTTACCTTGTGGATTCCTTCCTGTTAGTCCAATCACAACCGACATTGAAACTGAGGACTGGATAAACCAAATACTCGTAAGTCCATTCCAAA
>CM012452.1:33036952-33129308 GCA_003999625.1 Oryzias javanicus | reverse complement strand
AGGCTCAGCAGGGTCTAGGATTTAAAGTTTCCAAAGCTGTCAGAGGGCCGAGGGTGAAGCCCGAAACTACATCAATTTTATGGACCCGCTGGGGAGTTTACCAGTTGCTTCAAAAGACCAGCAAGCCTTTACTCATAAAATGTGTTTAATACAATCATCTAAAATTAACATAAAACCAGTTGTTTTAAAAAGGTCAAAAAAGGTACATAGAAACAAAATTCAAACTGGAGGTGAACTATTGTCCATTGCAATGGTCCGCTTTTCTTCTCGTCCCAGCCTCAGTCTCTTCAGTCGGTATACAGTCCTGCACTCCGTGCTGCCAGTAAGCATGTAAAAAACAAACCAACAATAGATTTACAAAAACACACCAGGTCATTCAATAAAAAATCTGTTTCTAAAACCCAAATAAAACACTGGAGATTTAGCTGTTGGCTGTTGCACCAAATCCTGGTAATTGTGGGACACTTAACTTTGGGAGGGGTGAAGCCCATTCACCCCTCTACGTCTCAAGCGCGGTGCAAAAAAAACACATCTTCGGATGAGTCGCCTCCCTGCTCGGATCTTCCTCCCGCAGCCGTGCTGCTAGCCACCGCCTCGATTTGGACCCGCAATGACCGAGGTCGCGCTCTGCGTCTCCGAACGTCAGGGTTGGCGCGTCTCCGGCTCTCCCCAGTCCTCTCGTTCCGCGGTGCCCACGTGTCCAGGACCACACGCTGGGCTCGAGCGTCTTCTCTCTCCTCCACGCTGGTTTTGCCTAAAATGAAGGAAATCCTCCCTGCTCTGTCTGTAGCCACTGTTGTTGTTATACTGAAGTGCAGGTACATGTTCCACCACAAGGTGGTGCCAAATACACATTTCAGAATTTAACAATAATATTACACGTTACATTAAGGTATTTATTCTTTTGAGTTTTTTGTTCTTTTAATTATTTATTATGTGTATCTTTGACACTTTTATGTATTTCGTTATGTAAGTTCAGTTTATAAATTCAAAACTTTTTAAAATATTTAAAACAGCCAACACGCTTTCTTAGTAATTTAAATGATCATTTAATTTGATCATTTAAAAATGTCTTTTTGTAGTCTTCAATATACCAAACTAGCATGCTGTGTTGTGCTCAAACTCTTGATTCCTGTTTAAAGATTGTGAAAAGTCCACAGATGAAGAAATCTTTAGTGATTACAGATTGATTTGAATCAAAAGGAAATGGGGTTCAATTCCAGTACCTGAAATCTTGTGTGTAGTTTTGTATTTAGTTGAATGTTTTCTTTTTGCTAAATACACAATAATATGAATAAAAAGACATCAGGATAACTCTTTAAGCATGTTGTAATGTATTTTCTTCATAGACATGTGTAACAGAGGCACTGAGACATGCGATCCATATGCAAAGATTTAATGGCACCAGTAAAAAAACAAGGGATAGGCAGAGCTGAGTCAAAATCCAGGCTGGGTAAACACAGTGGAGCGAGGCTGGGAGACGAGAAGACATGCAAAGGTCAGGACACAGAGAAACTGGCAAGAAAGACCACTCAGACTGAATGGAATACAAGACTTCACATAGAGCCCTGCTTGGTGCCAGACTAAATACTGTGAGATGATTGTCTGATGTGGAACAGCTGGTGAACCTGGGAGCAGAGAGCAAAGACTGATTGGAGAGTGAGGTAATGTCAAAACTCAGGCGATGGCTCCCTCTGGTGGTCGACCGTGGAGGAGGATTGTGTTGAACTGTGACAACATGAGTTTATTTTGTAGTAATACGTAGTTGTAAATGACTGATGTGAACAAGAAGAAGATTTGAAATGATCTGTTGTAAGCGTAATTGTTGCCTTTAAAAGTAAAGTTTGATTTGAATTGTATTTATTTTCGGAGAGCGTAAATGAATTTGCACCAGCGGCTATTTCTTTTTCTACAGTCCACAGATGAGGCCTGTAAAGTGAGAAGACAGAAGGATGGTTGTTGACGTTTAAAAAAATTTGAATGACATAGCAAGAAGTCACCAAGCTGCGCGTGTGTGATTGAATGTGCTTGTATATAAATTTTCAGGTGCTTGTAATAATATTTTGCCGTGTTCAATACCTGCATTGAAGTGTTTTGGGATGAAATAAATGAAATGTGAATTTTCCCCCGGTTGGAATTGAACCTCTGACCTCTGACTGGGAGGTCACTACTTATGCCACTGCGCCACCGAGGGATGGCTTCTGAACAGCACAAATAGTGCTATTTAATGCTGATGCATTGTCGGATCTAGCCAGCCCCGGTCTGGGATGCAAACATAATGTCAGGAGGGGGGCAAGTTTGGGGTATACTGAAGACTGGGGTGGAAAATCATCCCAGCCCCTAAATTTACTCCTCCTCCATCAAAATCCTCTTTTCACTTTGTAACATGTCTGTGTGTCATGCACAGGTACTGAAGCACGTGGCACATCTGCATGCGAAACAAACACACTGGCATTCAGCGTGTAATGACACAGCTAGGAACACATGAACAAATGTGTTCTGGTAGCAAAAAATAAATACAGTTATACATAGATCATGAGGGAGGTGTGCATCTAAAAAGAATGTGTAAAAGGTGTAAACATGAGAAGGTCAGCTGGATGTGCTCCACACGTGTGAACTTTAAGAACAAGTTAAAAAAAAAAAAAAAAAGCCAGATATGTTACCATGTGTCAACTGGAGCAACCTTTGATGCATATTGATGGAAAATATGTATATATTTTTGTTTGTTTTCAAATTACCTTAAATTAGCATCTACATCACATGCGTCAAGTCAAAGCTCAGATTATTTTATTTAATTTGTTATTAATAGCCAAAGATATATTTACCTCATTTTAACTTTTCTAATTTTGACAAAATATATTTTTATTGAGAGTAAAATATAGAAAGTGCATTTAAGGTTTAAGTTGATTTATTCTGGAATAATATTCCTGCTTTTTTTTTTTATTCATAATTTTTATTAAAAGTTACAGTTTCAAAGTTTTAAAAAATTGGCATTCTGCTAGCTTTTTGGATTATTGGCAATTTTTTCATTTTTATACTATTTTGAAGTTCAGCTGTTTTTTAGCTTTTTTAGCTACATGCTAGCTGTTTTGGCTAATATATTAGCTAGCTTTCAGCTTCAGCATCTCCGGCTTTTTCCCCAGTCCTCTCGTTCCGCGGCTGTGCCCACGCGTCCAGGACCACACGATGCTCAATCTAACACAGCAAAGGCAATTGAAAAAACTCACAAAATGCTGATAAAAAAAAGTTATGAACATTGTAAAAGACAATTTAACTTACAGCCATTTTTTGAATGTTTGACTTATTCTTTTCTTGTGGGCAAAACAGAAGAAAATGTCATTACAGCTTCAGCATTTTGACTTAGAATACAACTTTAAGAAAGATCTTTATGCATAACTGAGTCATGGATGACTCTGTAACAAAGCTAATTTTCTTATCATCTTATATTCAGTAAGAATCAGCAGCTGTTAAGATAACTAATCAGAGAAGTTAACAAAACATATTTTCAATCTAGCATAAAAAGACCAAACATTAGCATGAAAAAACAAAGCAAAAATTGATTGTTTAACAATTTAATAACACACTCTCTACTAAAAACCTACCATATAAAGTGAAATACTCTTCCCCAGTGAGCATAAGCAGATAACTTATCCAGAAAGTGATAAAACACATTTAAAGCTAGCATAAAAGACGAGAAACTAGCATGAAAAAAACCAAAGCCAGAAAATGATTGTTTTACAATCTACTAACACGGGTTTTTTGGGTTTTTTTTTTACTAAAATCCACCAGAAAATAGTGAACTAACTCTTTCCCAATCATATCAATAACATTTCGGAACTTAAAACCAACTATTTCTCGTTCAAATAAAGAAGAAATAGCCCTTACGTCCGGCGCAAAAGATGGCTGCCATGTCAGTCAACGACAGTGGCGGCGTCCAGAAATCGGAACAAATCCGTCTCCCTTATTGGACGCCAAACGTTTGATACTTGAAATCGGAACACAGGTTGATCTGATTATTGCAACATCAGACACACCTGTTTCCATCTTCTCATAATCTGGTGTTCTCGTTAGTTAAAGCTAAAAAAGGCTCATCACCTCATACTGATGACAAACTGTGTCACGATTCTTAATGATTAAGAAACAGATCTTCTTAGGGTCCTCAGACTATTACAGGCTCTGCAGGGTCTAGGATTTAAAGTTTCCAAAGCTGTCAGAGGGCGAGGGTGAAGCCCCGAAACTACATCAATTTTATGGACCCGCTGGGGAGTTTACCAGTTGCTTCAAAAGACAGCAGCAGCCTTTACTCATAAAATGTGTTTAATACAATCATCTAAAACAATAACATAAAACCAGTTGTTTTAAAAAGGTCAAAAAAGGTACAAGACAACAAAAAAATTCAAACTGGAGGTGACTATTGTCCATGCAATGGTCCGCTTTTTCTTCTCGTCCCAGCCTCAGTCTCTTCAGTCGGTATACAGTCCTGCACTCCGTGCTGCCAGTAAGCATGTAATAAAACAAACCAACAAATAGATTTACAAAAACACACCAGGTCATTCAATAATAAAAATCTGTTTCTAAAACCCAAATAAAAACACTGGAGATTTAGCTGTTGGCTGTTGCACCAAATCCTGGTAACTGTGGGACACTTAACTTTGGGAGGGGTGAAGCCCATTCACCCCTCTACGTCTCCAAGCGGCGGTGCAAAAAAAACACATCTTCGGATGAGTCGCCTCCCTGCTCGGATCTTCCTCCCGCCAGCGTGCTGCTAGCCACCGCCTCGATTTGGACCCGCAATGACCGTAGGTGCGCTCTGCGTCTCCCGAACGTCAGGTTGTGGCGCGTCTCCGGCTCTCCCCAGTCCTCTCGTTCCGCGGCTGTGCCCACGTGTCCAGGACCACACGCTGGGCTCCGAGCGTCTTCTCTCTCCTCCACGCTGGTTTTGCCTAAAATGAAGGAAATCCTCCCTGCTCTGTCTGTAGCCACTGTTGTTGTTATACTGAAGTGCAGGTACATGGTTCCACCACAAGGTGGTGCCAAATACACATTTTACAGAATTTAACAATAATATTTACACGTTACATTAAGGTATTTATTCTTTTGAGTTTTTTGTTCTTTTAATTATTTATTATGTGTATCTTTTGACACTTTTATGTATTTCGTTATGTAAGTTCAGTTTATAAATTCAAAACTTTTTAAAATATTAAAACAGCAACACGCTTTCTTAGTAATTTAAATGATCATTTAAATTTGATCATTTAAAAAATGTCTTTTTGTAGTCTTCAATATACCAAACTAGCATGCTGTTGTGCTCAAACTCTTGATTCCTGTTTAAAGATTGTGAAAAGTCCATAGATGAAGAAATCTTTAGTGATTACAGAATTGATTTGAATCAAAAGGAAATGGGTTCAATTCCAGTACCTGAAATCTTTGTGTGTAGTTTTGGTATTTAGTTGAATGTTTTCTTTTTGCTAAATACACAATAAATATGAATAAAAAGACATCAGGATAACTCTTTAAGCATGGTTGTAATGTATTTTCTTCATAGACATGTGTAACAGAGGCACTGAGACATGCGGATCCATATGCAAAGATTTAATGGCACCAGTAAAAAACAAGGGATAGGCAGAGCTGAGTCAAAATCCAGGCTGGGGTCAAACACATGGAGCGAGGCTGGGAGACGAGAAGACATGCAAAGGTCAGGACACAGAGAAACTGGCAAGAAAGACCACTCAGACTGAATGGAATACAAGACTTCACATAGAGCCCTGCTTGGTGCCAGACTAAATACTGTTGGAGATGATTGTCTGATGTGGAACAGCTGGTGAACCTGGGAGCAGAGAGCAAAGACTGATTGGAGAGTGAGGTAATGTCAAAACTCAGGCGATGGCTCCCTCTGGTGGTCGACGACGTGGAGAGGATTGTTGAACTGTGACAACATGAGTTTATTTTGTAGTAATACGTAGTTGTAAATGACTGATGTGAACAAGAAGAAGATTTGAAATGATCTGTTGTAAGCGTAATTGTTGCCTTTAAAAGTAAAGTTTGATTTGAATTGTATTTATTTCTCCGGGAGAGCGTAAATGAATTTGCACCAGCGGCTATTCTTTTTTCTACTGTCCACAGATGAGGGCCTGTAAAGTGAGAAGACAGAAGGAGTGGTTGTTGACGTTTAAAAAAATTTGAATGACATAGCAAGAGTCACCAAGCTGCGCGTGTGTGATTGAATGTGCTTGTAATAATAATTTCAGGTGCTTGTAATAATATTTTGCCGTGTTCAATACCTGCATTGAAGTGTTTTGGGATGAAATAAATGAAATGTGAATTTTCCCCGGTTGGAATTGAACCTCTGACCTTCTGACTGGGAGGTCACTACTTATGCCACTGCGCCACCGAGGATGGATTCCGGAACAGCACAATTAGTGCTATTTAATGCTGATGCATTGTCGGATCTAGCCAGCCCCGGTCTGGGATGCAAACATAATGTCAGGAGGGGGGCAAGTTTGGGTATACTGAGAGACTGGGGTGGAAAATCATCCCAAGCCCCTAAAATTTACTCCTCCTCCCATGAAAATCCTCTTTTTACACTTTGTAACATGTCTGTGTGTCATGCACAGGTACTGAAGCACGTGGCACATCTGCATGCGAACAAACACACTGGCATTCAGCGTGTAACATGACACACTAGGAACACATGGAACAAATGTGTTTCTGGTAGCAAAAAATAAATACAGTTATACATAGATCATGAGGGAGGGTGTGCATCTAAAAAGAAAATGTGTAAAAAGGTGTAAACATGGAGAAGGTCAGCTGGATGTGCTCCACACGTGTGAACTTTAAGAACAAGTTAAAAAAAAAAAAAAAAAAAAAAAAAAAAGCCAGGATATGTTACCATGTGTCAACTGGAGCTAACCTTTTGATGCATATTGATGAAAATATGTATATATTTTTGTTTGTTTTCAAAATTACCTTAAATTAGCATCTACATCACATGCGTCAAAGTCAAAGCCCAGATTATTTTATTTAATTTGTTATTAATAGCCAAAGATATATTTACCTCATTTCTAACTTTTCTAATTTTGACAAAATATATTTTTATTGAGAGTAAAATATAGAAAAGTCATTTAAGGTTTAAGTTGATTTATTCTGGAATAATATTCCTGCCTTTTTTTTTTATTCATAATTTTATTAAAAAGTTACAGTTTCAAAGTTTAAAAAATTGGCATTCTGCTAGCTTTTTGGATTATTGGCAATTTTTTCATTTTTTATACTATTTTGAAGTTCAGCTGTTTTTTAGCTATTTTTTAGCTACATGCTAGCTGTTTTGGCTAATATATTAGCTAGCTTTCAGCTTCAGCATCTCCGGCTTTTCCCAGTCCTCTCGTTCCGCGGCTGTGCCCACGCGTCCAGGACCACACGATGCTCAATCTAAACACAGCAAAGGCAATTGAAAAAACTCACAAAATGCTGATAAAAATAAAAAAGTTATGAACATTGTAAAAGACAATTTAACTTACAGCCATTTTTTGAATGTTTGACTTATTCTTTTCTGTGGGAAAACAGAAGAAAATGTCATTACAGCTTCAGCATTTTGACTTAGAATACAACTTTAAGAAAGATCTTTATGCATAACTGAGTCATGGATGACTCTGTAACAAAGCTAATTTTCTTATCATCTTATATTCAGTAAGAATCAGCAGCTGTTAAGATAACTAATCCAGAAAGTTAACAAAACATATTTTCAATCTAGCATAAAAAGACCAAACATTAGCATGAAAAAACAAAGCAAAAATTGATTGTTTAACAATTTAATAACACACTCTCTACTAAAAACCTACCATATAAAAGTGAAATAACTCTTCCCCAGTGAGCATAAGCAGATAACTTATCCAGAAAGTGATAAAAACACATTTAAAGCTAGCATAAAAAGACGAGAAACTAGCATGAAAAAAACCAAAGCCAGAAAATGATTGTTTTACAATCTACTAACACGGTTTTTTGGGTTTTTTTTTAACTAAAAATCCACCAGAAAATAGTGAACTAACTCTTTCCCAATCATATCAATAACATTTCGGAACTTAAAACCAACTATTTCTCGTTCAAATAAAGAAGAAATAGCCCTTACGTCCGGCGCAAAAGATGGCTGCCATGTCAGTCAACGACAGTGGCGGCGTCCAGAAATCGGAACAAATCCGTCTCCCTTATTGGACGCCAAACGTTTGATACTTGAAATCGGAACACAGGTTGATCTGATTATTGCAACATCAGACACACCTGTTCTCCATCTTCTCATAATCTGGTGTTCTCGTTAGTTAAAGCTAAAAAAGGCTCATCACCTCATACTGATGACAAACTGTGTCACGATTCTTAATGATTAAGAAACAGATCTTCTTAGGGTCCTCAGACTATTACAGGCTCTGCAGGGTCTAGGATTTAAAGTTTCCAAAGCTGTCAGAGGGCCGAGGGTGAAGCCCCGAAACTACATCAATTTTATGGACCCGCTGGGGAGTTTACCAGTTGCTTCAAAAGACAGCAGCAGCCTTTACTCATAAAATGTGTTTAATACAATCATCTAAAACAATAACATAAAACCAGTTGTTTTAAAAAGGTCAAAAAAGGTACAAGACAACAAAAAAATTCAAACTGGAGGTGACTATTGTCCATGCAATGGTCCGCTTTTCTTCTCGTCCCAGCCTCAGTCTCTTCAGTCGGTATACAGTCCTGCACTCCGTGCTGCCAGTAAGCATGTAATATAAAACAAACCAACAAATAGATTTACAAAAACACACCAGGTCATTCAATAATAAAAATCTGTTTCTAAAACCCAAATAAAAACACTGGAGATTTAGCTGTTGGCTGTTGCACCAAATCCTGGTAACTGTGGGACACTTAACTTTGGGAGGGGTGAAGCCCATTCACCCCTCTACGTCTCCAAGCGGCGGTGCAAAAAAAACACATCTTCGGATGAGTCGCCTCCCTGCTCGGATCTTCCTCCCGCCAGCGTGCTGCTAGCCACCGCCTCGATTTGGACCCGCAATGACCGTAGGTCGCGCTCTGCGTCTCCCGAACGTCAGGTTGTGGCGCGTCTCCGGCTCTCCCCAGTCCTCTCGTTCCGCGGCTGTGCCCACGTGTCCAGGACCACACGCTGGGCTCCGAGCGTCTTCTCTCTCCTCCACGCTGGTTTTGCCTAAAATGAAGGAAATCCTCCCTGCTCTGTCTGTAGCCACTGTTGTTGTTATACTGAAGTGCAGGTACATGGTTCCACCACAAGGTGGTGCCAAATACACATTTTACAGAATTTAACAATAATATTTACACGTTACATTAAGGTATTTATTCTTTTGAGTTTTTTGTTCTTTTAATTATTTATTATGTGTATCTTTTGACACTTTTATGTATTTCGTTATGTAAGTTCAGTTTATAAATTCAAAACTTTTTAAAATATTAAAACAGCCAACACGCTTTCTTAGTAATTTAAATGATCATTTAAATTTGATCATTTAAAAAATGTCTTTTTGTAGTCTTCAATATACCAAACTAGCATGCTGTTGTGCTCAAACTCTTGATTCCTGTTTAAAGATTGTGAAAAGTCCACAGATGAAGAAATCTTTAGTGATTACAGAATTGATTTGAATCAAAAGGAAATGGGTTCAATTCCAGTACCTGAAATCTTTGTGTGTAGTTTTGGTATTTAGTTGAATGTTTTCTTTTTGCTAAATACACAATAAATATGAATAAAAAGACATCAGGATAACTCTTTAAGCATGGTTGTAATGTATTTTCTTCATAGACATGTGTAACAGAGGCACTGAGACATGCGGATCCATATGCAAAGATTTAATGGCACCAGTAAAAAAACAAGGGATAGGCAGAGCTGAGTCAAAATCCAGGCTGGGGTCAAACACATGGAGCGAGGCTGGGAGACGAGAAGACATGCAAAGGTCAGGACACAGAGAAACTGGCAAGAAAGACCACTCAGACTGAATGGAATACAAGACTTCACATAGAGCCTTCTTCTTCTTCTTCTTCCAATAAGTTCCGGCAGGCTGTACACTGATGTGTGTAATGCTGCCCCCCACAGGTTTTCAGTAAAATTTAACTAAATCCTAAAATATAAACCAGTCTGACGGAGAAAATGCAGGAGTGCTTTTCTAACCAACAAATCAGTAACGCACAACGGCAACACAGATCGAAATGAAAAAGTGGAAATGTTACAATCACTGAGTCTGTTATAAAAACACCTCCTTTCCACCCTATATTTACTGCAATTGAAAATGACATGAGAAATAGATTCCCGTTCTCCACATTCACAAAGGCCACTGTCATGTTTGTTAATATTAAATAAGTATTCAGCCAGTCCACAGTGTCCCAGTCGTATTCTGCTGATGACTACCTCTTCTTTACGGCAAGAGAACGGAGCTGGTCGGCTGACTTTCACTGATTTCTGACAGGAATATAGCAGTCGTCCCCGCTGCTCCTTGTCCCATATTTCCTGCCACTGTCTATCTAGATGTTTTTTGCAAATACTAAAGCATTCCTGTTTCCCTAAAGGAACTATTACATCAGGATTATCTTTAGCAAGTGACCTCTTGGCCAGAGCATCCGCAGTCTCATTGCCAGTGATCCCAACATGTGCCGGAACCCAGATGAACTGAACTGTACAACCCAAACTCTCTACCTTGTGAAGACACTGCAAAAGAGAATAAATCAAATCAGGGCGAGTTTCCGAATCCCTGTGTCGAATGGCCATCAAGGCAGCTGATGAGTCAGAGCATATGAGTATACGTGGATGAATATTATCTGTAACCCAGTCCAAAGCCCATAATATTGCTAAAAGCTCAACAGTGAACACAGAGAGACCGTTTGTCACTCTGATGCACAAACTGACCTGCAACCCATCAACAAAAACCCCAAACCCAGTTTTTTGTGACCCACTCTCCTTTGACCCATCAGTAAATATTTTAACTGCCCCCTGTTCTCATGAAGATACAATCTTAATTGCTGACACGCAATCCCTTTATCCATTCCTAGTAGATCCATATTTACATCCGGTTCTGGCAGGCACCACAGAGGCATTTGAGGCCACTCCAGTCCAACCAGAGAATCACTTTGTAACTGCATAGATTCTACAACTTGTGCTACATGTGTCATAAAATGAACTTTCTTATGGACGCCTCAAACTCCCAACAGTCAACAAGAAGACTTTTTGCAGCCAAATCGCCACTGTACCCTGCCACCCTAACCCAGTAGTGCACCCCCAGTTTCAACCTTCGCAGCTGCAAAGGTAACTCCTCCATCTCAACCAACAGAGCTGGAACCGACGTTGTTCTAAAAGCCCCACAGCAAATTCTCAAGGCTTTTGCTTGAATTCTGTCCAATTTAAGAAGAAGGGTCTTAGCAGCAGCTCCAAACACTTGACAGCCATAATCCAAAACAGACCTGATCATGGCTCTGTAAATTAACTGCAGAGTATATTTTTCTGCCCCCCCAATCGCTACCAGACAGGCTTCTCATAACATTAATAACTTTTTCACATTTAATCACAATTTTTTCAATATGTGTTTTCCACGTCAACCGTTCGTCAAACCATAGTCCGAGAAACTTGAAGACTTTGACCCTCTCAATCACATGTCCATACATTTTAAGATTCGTGGGAGGAATCTTCCTTTTAAAACCAAAAATTATAAATTTGCTTTTTTCGCTGGAAACCTTAAACCCCCACTGTTCAGCCCAGCAAACAACAGAGTCTAGTGCCTTCTGTATCTGTAAAAAAAGATGAGCAATATTCCTTCCACGCTTCCAGATGGCACCATCATCGGCAAACAGAGATTTGCCAAAAGAGTTATCAATATTTGTAAATATATCATTTATCATTATATTGAAAAGTACAGGACTAATAACTGCACCTTGGGGAGTACCATTGTCTATTTCCACTTTACTGGACAATACATTCCCCACCCTAACCTGTATAGATCTCCCACTCAGGAAATCTTTAATCCAAGAAAACATTCTGCCATGAACACCAGCTTTACTGAGTTTCATTAACAACCCCCCCTCCACAGGCGATCATAGGCCTCTCAATATCCAGGAACACAGCAATCACAGCTTCCTTATTTATCATAGCCTGCCTAACATCTTTATCCAACACTGCAATTGAATCTATTGTACTTCGTCCTTTCCTGAAGCCATTCTGAAAGTTGACGAAAAATCTACTATCTTCCAAATAAAACACCAGCCTGTTAGTCACCATCCTTTCCATTACTTTGCATACAACAGATGTTAGAGCAATGGGTCTATATGACGAAGGAGAGGAGGGATCTTTACCAGGTTTCAGTATGGGTACCACACTGGCACGTTTCCAGGACTCTGGTAACTTTCCTGCCTCCCATATATAGTTAAACAAAACTAATAGCTCGTGTTTTGTCCCTTCATCCAAATGTTTCAACATTTGATAATCAATTCTATCCTGACCTGGTGCAGTATTTGCCCCTACATGAATAGCATCCTCCAGTTCTCTCATAGAAAAATACAAGTTATACGAAAAATTCGAGACTAAATCTCCTACAGAACTGACACCATCTTCCAGCAAAGTTCTTCTTGATTCCAGAACATCTAGTCCCCCCCCCACAGAATCATGAATATCCTTGAAAACCCGAACAAACATCTCAGCTTTATCTTTATTGTGAACTGCTTCTCGTTGCCCATCACTCAATACTGGTATTTTCATCGACAGAGTTCTTCCAGCCATTCTGTGTATTTTTCTCCAGAGCTGTACCACAGGAGTCTCAGGTCCCAACGTACTACAAAACTGTCTCCAATAAGTTTTCTTTTCAGTTTTAATTACTTTCCTGGCCAAAGCCCTACACTTCTTAAATTCAATAACATTGTCAAGGGTTGGAAATTTCCGAACTTTCCTAAAAACAATCTGTCTTCTTTTGATCACAGCATCACACTTTTCATTCCACCAAGGGACAATAACACGATTCCTTGGAGTACCCCTAACAGGAATAGTTCTAGAAGCCACACCCAGAATCAGACAAACTAAAGATTCCCACATCTCATCTATTGTGCCCTCACTGTTAATTTGACCCAAACCTGCAGCTGTCCCGTTCGCAAAATCCTTCCAGTTAGCCCGTGAAAATTAAACCTTTGAAGCCGTTCCCCACCATCCACCACCAGAGACCGTCCAAATCTGCTCAGAACAGGGAAATGATCACTTCCTAGCAGATTTCCACGCACCACTTCCCACTCTCCAATTCTCGCCAAGCCCGGTGAAGAGAACGTCAGATCGAGACACGATTCCTTATTCGACCTGATATCAACTCGAGTCGGAACAGTGGTGTTCAGGAGTACCAGATCGGAATGATCCATAAATTCCTCCAGTATTGACCCATTGAAGTCTCTCCTGCAACTCCCCCACAAGGGGTTGTGTGCATTAAAATCCCCCACCCACACCACAGATTTTTCCGTTTTACTGAGGATATTTTCTAGTTCTTCCAATAGTAATGGTTTATTTGGATTATAACAATTAATCAAGTAAATTTTTTCCTCATTACACCAAACCTCCAAAATCACACCCTCAAGCGTTCCTTCCCATTTACAGATCTTGAATTGAATACCATGTCTCACAAATGTAGCACACCCCCCTCCAACCCTATCCATTCTATCTTGGCGTATGCAATCATATCCCGGAATGACAAAATCTAGAACAGGGTGCAACCACGTCTCTTGTACACATAAAAAATCCGGTGCTGGTGAAAAATCCCTAATAAACCGCTTGAACTCTTGCCCGTTAGCAATAAGGCTCCTAGCATTCCATTGCAAAATGGAGAACATAAGCATCAACTCAAACATCATCCACATCTTCAATAAATGCCCCCTCATCCAAATCATAAGCGTCTTCCATGTCAACTTCTCTCTCAGACTGGCTCACCTGGCTTGTCCTCATGAACTCATGAAGAGATTGAGGAGCAAAATTCTTAAATCCCAAGAATCTATTAGCAGACTCAGCCACAAACTTTATTATATCAGACCTAGATGTTTTCCCACGCGTTCCGTACATAACATCAACTACGAATGCCAACAAGGACTCTGTGTGAACCACCATTCTATTGGAACCCACAATTGTTATAGGTGAACTTTCAGAAGAGAAGTCCCTGTGAGCAGACGCGTTTATTAGAGTACTGGGAGGATTACCCATTTTAATCCGTTTAACTGCTTCTGCATATGATATGTTAAGCTGCTCTTTGACATCTTGAACCCGTTTGGCTTTGACAAAAGATTCACACTCCCTTGACGACGCCATATGACACCCCCCACAATTGCAGCATTTTAAAGCTGTCATCTCACAACTGGAAATATCATGATCACCCCCACACTTTGCACAACGCCGGACCCCTCTACAGGCAACAGCCATATGTCCAAAGCGTTGACACTTAAAGCACCTCAATGGGGGTCTAACATAAGGCCTGACTTGGTAAGAGATACAACCAAGAAAAACTCTTATAGGGAGGTTTTTTCCTGAAAAAGAAAGTAATACTGGGGCATTAGGATTACCACCATCACGAGCTCTGAATCGCTTTACCTCCACTACTTCCCCACCCATGAGATTGTCTGCAATTTCCTTTTCTGACACATCTGCACACACATTATAAATGACACCTTTCACCACATCTCTCCGCTCCGACACTGACACCTCCACTTTTTTCCCACAAATCCTAGTGATTTTCTTTGCTTTAGAAAGTTGATCCGTAGTTGAACAAAACACCAACAGGGCTCCACTCGGAACAATTTGAGCCTTCACATTAGCCCCAACACATTTTAACGAATCTGCTATCTTCAGAGGGTTCATGGCTCTGAACCCCTCTCCAGACTGCTCCTTCAGTCTTATCACAACTTTTAGCTCTACAACAGACTTAACCATCTTCACTTCCCTACCTTCGTCTTTTTCCAAAGAAGAGGCAGACCTGTCTCGCTTCCCAGACAGTTGAAGTTTATCAGAGTCAAGATTTCCTGCACTTGTAGACATTACCCCAAAACATCAATACGCATCGGCAAAAGTAGAAGATAGAAGAATAAACTCACAAACGCCACCCCAAATTACCTGTAGAAGAAGCTCGGCAAGCACACCAAAATACCGGGCCTATACAGGCCGTCGGCTGGTGAACCACACCAAACCTCCTCCCCAGTAATCTCCACCAACCTCACTAACGCAACACTCCTCTCAATTGCCAAAACACAAAACACTCCGCACGAAAACCAGTCCGAAACTTCACATAGAGCCCTGCTTGGTGCCAGACTAAATACTGTTGGAGATGATTGTCTGATGTGGAACAGCTGGTGAACCTGGGAGCAGAGAGCAAAGACTGATTGAAGAGTGAGGTAATGTCAAAACTCAGGCGATGGCTCCCTCTGGTGGTCGACCGTGGAGGAGGATTGTTGAACTGTGACAACATGAGTTTATTTTGTAGTAATACGTAGTTGTAAATGACTGATGTGAACAAGAAGAAGATTTGAAATGATCTGTTGTAAGCGTAATTGTTGCCTTTAAAAGTAAAGTTTGATTTGAATTGTATTTATTTCTCCGGGAGAGCGTAAATGAATTTGCACCAGCGGCTATTCTTTTTTCTACTGTCCACAGATGAGGGCCTGTAAAGTGAGAAGACAGAAGGAGTGATTGTTGACGTTTAAAAAAATTTGAATGACATAGCAAGAAGTCACCAAGCTGCGCGTGTGTGATTGAATGTGCTTGTAATAATAATTTCAGGTGCTTGTAATATATTTTTGCCGTGTTCAATACCTGCATTGAAGTGTTTTGGGATGAAATAAATGAAATGTGAATTTTCCCCCGGTTGGAATTGAACCTCTGACCTTCTGACTGGGAGGTCACTACTTATGCCACTGCGCCACCGAGGGATGGATTCCGGAACAGCACAATTAGTGCTATTTAATGCTGATGCATTGTCGGATCTAGCCAGCCCCGGTCTGGGATGCAAACATAATGTCAGGAGGGGGGGCAAGTTTGGGTATACTGAGAGACTGGGGTGGAAAATCATCCCAAGCCCCTAAAATTTACTCCTCCTCCCATGAAAATCCTCTTTTTACACTTTGTAACATGTCTGTGTGTCATGCACAGGTACTGAAGCACGTGGCACATCTGCATGCGAACAAACACACTGGCATTCAGCGTGTAACATGACACACTAGGAACACATGGAACAAATGTGTTTCTGGTAGCAAAAAATAAATACAGTTATACATAGATCATGAGGGAGGGTGTGCATCTAAAAAGAAAATGTGTAAAAAGGTGTAAACATGGAGAAGGTCAGCTGGATGTGCTCCACACGTGTGAACTTTAAGAACAAGTTAAAAAAAAAAAAAAAAAAAAAAAAAAAAGCCAGGATATGTTACCATGTGTCAACTGGAGCTAACCTTTTGATGCATATTGATGAAAATATGTATATATTTTTTGTTTGTTTTAAAATTACCTTAAATTAGCATCTACATCACATGCGTCAAAGTCAAAGCCCAGATTATTTTATTTAATTTGTTATTAATAGCCAAAGATATATTTACCTCATTTCTAACTTTTCTAATTTTGACAAATATATTTTTATTGAGAGTAAAATATAGAAAAGTCATTTAAGGTTTAAGTTGATTTATTCTGGAATAATATTCCTGCCTTTTTTTTTATTCATAATTTTATTAAAAAGTTACAGTTTCAAAGTTTTAAAAAATTGGCATTCTGCTAGCTTTTTGGATTATTGGCAATTTTTTCATTTTTTATACTATTTTGAAGTTCAGCTGTTTTTTAGCTATTTTTTAGCTACATGCTAGCTGTTTTGGCTAATATATTAGCTAGCTTTCAGCTTCAGCATCTCCGGCTTTTCCCAGTCCTCTCGTTCCGCGGCTGTGCCCACGCGTCCAGGACCACACGATGCTCAATCTAAACACAGCAAAGGCAATTGAAAAAACTCACAAAATGCTGATAAAAATAAAAAAAGTTATGAACATTGTAAAAGACAATTTAACTTACAGCCATTTTTTGAATGTTTGACTTATTCTTTTCTGTGGGAAAACAGAAGAAAATGTCATTACAGCTTCAGCATTTTGACTTAGAATACAACTTTAAGAAAGATCTTTATGCATAACTGAGTCATGGATGACTCTGTAACAAAGCTAATTTTCTTATCATCTTATATTCAGTAAGAATCAGCAGCTGTTAAGATAACTAATCCAGAAAGTTAACAAAACATATTTTCAATCTAGCATAAAAAGACCAAACATTAGCATGAAAAAACAAAGCAAAAATTGATTGTTTAACAATTTAATAACACACTCTCTACTAAAAACCTACCATATAAAAGTGAAATAACTCTTCCCAGTGAGCATAAGCAGATAACTTATCCAGAAAGTGATAAAAACACATTTAAAGCTAGCATAAAAAGACGAGAAACTAGCATGAAAAAAACCAAAGCCAGAAAATGATTGTTTTACAATCTACTAACACGGTTTTTTGGGGTTTTTTTTAACTAAAAATCCACCAGAAAATAGTGAACTAACTCTTTCCCAATCATATCAATAACATTTCGGAACTTAAAACCAACTATTTCTCGTTCAAATAAAGAAGAAATAGCCCTTACGTCCGGCGCAAAAGATGGCTGCCATGTCAGTCAACGACAGTGGCGGCGTCCAGAAATCGGAACAAATCCGTCTCCCTTATTGGACGCCAAACGTTTGATACTTGAAATCGAACACAGGTTGATCTGATTATTGCAACATCAGACACACCTGTTCTCCATCTTCTCATAATCTTGTTAGCGTTTTAGCCTGTTCCCCCCGTATTATGTTTGTGTTGTGGAGAACTGAAGTTTCTGTGGATGCGGGGCGGTGACGGAGGTGGGCGCGGTCTGCGCCGGTTGATGACGTGGTTTTTTTGCTATAGAGAGAGTTCGAGAAATATATGTTGAATACGGTTGTACAGGAGACAGAAAATAAAGAGGTTGCCAGCCCTGTTCAAGAACAACGGTGTCCCTTTCGTTTGTTACCACTCGCGGGCCAGCCGGACACGGACCGGCAATACAGCGGCGTCTGACCACGGTCCGAAGCCAGAGGCTGAACGGTAACACTGGGGGCTCGTTCCGGGATACACCGCTGTTGTGCACCAGGGCTGAGGAAAGAAGAGGAATTGAACAGCGTGCCGGCGCCTGAGAGCGGAATATGGCGGCGCACAGTCAAAACACTGCGACGGGTGGAGCCCGGCCGCGCACGAGAAGCTCCGCCGTGAACGTGAGCACGAACCCTTTTCTGTCATACGTATCTGGAGCGGACTGTGATCAGAGGAACGTGCACGCGCTCAAAGACGCAAACGAGGGAGGAACGGATCGTTTTGCCGCGAGCATGGAGCTAACGTTAGCCGAGGTTGAGCAGGCCGGCCGAGCCCCGATAAAACAACACGTGGGGCCGGAGGAGCTCTACCCAACGCCTCCCATTTCCACCAACCCCTTCAGAACACTTGCCAACGAACAACATCACGTGGCTAGTGAGTGCACAGCTTGTTTTCATCCCCAAATGTACAACCATGAACCCATGATGTCCACCCCAGCTAAATCACCTTTTGCTAATCTATCCACCCCCACTGCTGCATGCTGGCTTGCTAATCCCCACATATCTCCACCTCATGACTGGCATGCTAGGAGCAATCCTCCAGTTTTCATGGGACTCATGCTGCCACAAATGTTGCCACCCTTCACCACCCAGAAAAACACATTTTCCCCATCCAATGTTCCCTATTCACCCCAAGTTGGAACCAGGTCATCAAATAACTGGGCAGAACCATGTCAGAACGCTCATGTGAAATTCCAGTCACCATCCCAAGCTTCCATTCACCTGCTGTCCAACATAATTCTGTTTTGTACGATGATGGGGCAGAACACCTCGTCCAGATGAGAGAATTCCAATACTGCAGCCAGATCACTTTGATGGATCACGATCGTGGAGAGATTTTCTTTATCATTTGAGAGTTGTGCAGAAGCTAATCATTGGACTCAGAGAAAACCAAAGTCGTTCAGCTCCGATTCTGCCTGGTCGGTGCTGCTGGAGCTATTATCCACAAAAACCCAAGGTCGGCCTCATGGAGTTTCCAAAGAATTGTGGAGGAAATCGCGGCTGCATATGGGCCAAGTTCTGAACATGCGGCAGCCATCGGCATCGAGCTACGTCAGCGAGTCAGGAGACCAGGCGAGGCTTTGCACACTCTCAGGGATGACATTTATGAAAAGGTGGCTACAGTCTACGGTGACTGCACTGAGAGTGAACAGGAGCGCATAAGTGTGGAGATTTTTACGAACGCTTTGATGGATACAGACATTGTTCACAAGCTGCTAGAAGACCGGCCCAAAACACTGGCTGAGGCATACCAGAAAGCTCAACGTTTTGAAACCACGAGGAGTGCTGCTCGAGCTGTCACCCAGCTGATGAGATCAGGTGGAAGAGGTGGAATTCTTCATGGAGCTAGAGCAGCCCCACTACGTGATTGTACCAGCAACCCTGAAGGTGAGCAGACACAGAGCGTCGTTTTAGCCTCCTCGGGGCAAGCAGGACGGCCTTCAAGAAAGCAGCAGACTGAAGACAAACGCAGGAAATCCAGGATGGACGAACTGATCTGTCACAACTGCTCAGGTTTGGGGCATTTCCAGAAGCACTGCCCCTCTCCTCGCAGGCCACGCAGGGCCCCACAAGGCGAGTCTGCTACCCTCCATAAAACAACAACAATAACACCGTGGTCATCTGCGCCAAAAACCCAGAGGAGGAGATGTGTGTTCAGATTGTGATACATGGCATACAGATGTGTGCTTTGCTGGACTCTGGCGCCAGAAGAAATGTTGTTACCTTCATCTTTTTCACTCGATTCCCACTAGCAGCCGCCCCCACCCTTACCATCTGCTGTGCACACTCTCCAAGGCATCGGACCAGAGGGCCTAGCTGTTCTGGGTGAGGTTGCTCTTCCTGTAAATGTCGGATGCAAAGTCATTTCTGTAAACTTCATAATGGCAGACACCACTGAGAACACTGAAGTTATCCTGGGGTACCCTTTTCTGCTGCAGACGCAAGCATGCTTGGACTATGGTCGTAAAGAGATCACTCTATTTGGTGAAAAGGTGCCTTCATCTAAACCAAACTCCTGTGACTCATCTAAGTCAGAGTGGGCACGCACTACTGTATTGGAGGCAGGGCGAGAGTACATAGTGCCTGGTACATCCCGGGTTGACTTTAACCGCCCCCCGGAGATTTGTTGCTGAGTCCACAAAAGAGTTTGTGTCAAACATCATCTGATGGTAGCACGCTCTGTTATTCAGCCTTCACAATCACTGAGCATCCCCATCAGAGTCTTCAAGCCGAGCACATCCCCCATCACCCTGAAGAGAGGAGCTGTGGCTGGTGTTCTTCAGTCGGCCGAAGTGGTGGGAAGAGTGGAGTTTCTCACAACGCGAAGTCCAACCCCCCCACGACTCTGGTAACCCGTTCTCTTTCTCTGTGCCTCCGCATCTTACAGACTTGTATGAAGAAAGTTGTGCTAACTACCAGAGGAAAGCCGCTACAGACTGGCAGGGCTGTTGCACTCTTACAGTGACGTCTTTTTCTGCAGGCCCCACTGACCTCGGCCGGACTAGTGTGTGTGCAGCATGACATCCTGACCACGCCCGGGCAAGCACTAAAGCAAGCACCCGTCCGTCGCATGAGTAAGGAGAAGCAGGAGGAGGCTGCCGATCAGCAGGTGCGACAGAGCTTGACGCAGGTGTAGCTCGACACAGCAACAGAGGACTTGGCAAGACCATAGGACATTTGTGAAGAAAGGTTAAGCAAATTCAGTGGATCACTAAATTGACAGGAACCATTAAGGATGCCTACCCCCTGCGCGCATACAAGATACACTGGACACGTTTTCTTCTGCCAAATATTTCAGCACGCTCGATCTGACTTCGGGTTACTGGCAGGTGGAGATGACGCCCAGAGCTCGTAAAGCTGAGCTTTTCTGCACCAGGAAGGGGCTCTTTGAATGGAACGTGATGCCGTTTGGGTTGTGCAATGCCCCTGCCACTTTCCAACGGCTCATGGACCGTGTACTAGTTGGGTGCAGTGGAGACTTGTCTCGTTACTCTCGACGACATCATAGTTCTTGGACTGACAGACAACCAGATGATGGAGCGCCTAGAGCAGGTGTTCGCCAGACTCAGACAAGCCAACTTAAAACTAAAGCCGTCTAAATGCTGTCTTTTTCGGGAGCAAGTGGCCTACCTCGGGCACATTGTGTCAGCTCAAGGTGTCTCCACCGATCCCCTGAAAGTCCAAAAGGTTAAAAGAATGGCCTATTCCCAAGAACGTATCAGAAGTGCAACAGTTCGTGGGGCTAGCGTCCTACTATCGACGATTTGTTGCCAACTTTGCCACCATTGAGCAGCCCTCTTCACGAGTTAAACTAAAAAGTATGCACGCTTCAACTGGACGACTCAGTGCCAAGAGGCTTTTGAAGAACTGAAGCAGCGACTAACTTCTGCACCAGTCTTGGGCTATCCTCTCGATCGATAGCGGAGAGCTGTTTCTTGACACCGATGCCAGCGACTGGGATTGGTGCGGTGCTATCCCAATACAGGAAGGAGAAGAGAAGGTGCTGGCTTATGGAAGCAGGCGGTTAACATCAACGAACAAAATTACTGCACCACTAGAAGAGAATCTGGCTGTGGTCGAGTTCACCTCCCACTTCAGACAGTACCTCCTCGGCCGACCATTTACCTTGCGAACAGACCACAGCAGCTTGCGGTGGCTGACTCGTTTAGGGAACCAGAGGGACAGCTGGCTAGGTGGTTAGAGAAGCTGGCTGAGTATGATTTCCGGGTGCTCCACCGCCAGGAAAAGCTCATCAGAATGCGGATGCACTCTCCAGAAGGCCATGTCGAGAGTTATGTGCCTGTAAACTTCCTGACCCCAGCAGCAACAGTCACATGTTCCAAGATAAGCAGGTACAGTGTGATTATGATGATATTGTTGCTGAAACGACAGTTAGTATCGTTCGCCCAGTGGGGGTGGTGACAATTGAGCAGAATGATCAGAGTGATTCTGCAATAGAACCACAGCACACCCTAGTGG
This sequence comes from Oryzias javanicus, assembly GCA_003999625.1. Lineage (NCBI taxonomy): Eukaryota > Metazoa > Chordata > Actinopteri > Beloniformes > Adrianichthyidae > Oryzias > Oryzias javanicus. The sequence goes on along the minus strand of CM012452.1, from coordinate 33,107,165 downwards.
GGGTAGACACCACCTCAACTCATGTACCTGCGTTCAGTGGCTGGACGTACGGGGAGCTTCAAGCAGCCAAGAGGCAGACTCAGATATTGTGCTGGTATTTGACTTTAAACAGGAAGGAGACAGCCGTCCCCTTGGGCAGAAATAGCAAGTTTAAGCCCGGCCACAAAAGCATATTGGGCGCAATGGAAGAGGTTTGTTTCAAGAATGGAGTGTTGATGAGAAAGTTTTACTGTAAGGATGGAAAGACGTTGTATACACAAACATTGCTTCCAAGGTGTACCGTAATGCTGTAATGCAGCACATGCATGATGGACCTATTGGTGGTCACTTTGGAGGCGGAGCGAACATTGGGTCGCCTTAAGACCAGGTACTACTGGTACAACATGCGAGATGACATCACTTTGTTCTGCAAACATGTGCTGCTTGTGCTTGTAGAGCTCGACCCAAAAAGACCCCACAGGCCTCCATGGGCTCAGTGAAAGTGGGTGCCCAATGGAGCGGATTGCTGTTGACCTGATGGGACGCTAAATGAAACCGAGCGGCACAACCGATACATCCTGGTCGTGCAAGATTACTTCAGTAAGTGGGTAGAAGCATACCCGGTGCCAAATGAACAAGCTACCACAGTGGCAGAAAAGATTGTTTCTGAGTGGGTTTGCAGATATGGAGCCCCACATGAACTGCACAGCGACCAGGGCACCAACTTTGAGTCTGCCGTATTTGGAGGAATGTGCAAGCTGTTGGGTATTAACAAAACAAGGACCACGCCTTTTCACCCACAGTCAGACGGTCAAGTGGAGCGATTTAATGCCACTTTACAGAAAACTCTTGCTGCCACCGCCGAAAGATGTCACTGGGACTGGGATATGATTCCCTATGCTCTCATGCCCTACAGGGCGACGAAACACAGCTCCACCAGTCTGACACAAACATGATGTTATTTGGCGTGAGATCACAGAACCCATTGACCTGGTGGTTGGACTTCCTCCACAAAACCAGGCCGCAGATACGGCCCGGAGTATGTGCAGCAGCTCAGAGAGCGACTGGAACTGTCTCACCAGCTGGCACGGAATGTCTTGGAAAAGCAGTGGAGCGCGCCAAACGACAGTACAACAAAAACATCTGTCAAGTGCAGTACAAGATTGGTGATGCGGTTTTGGCACCTGATGAAGGAACTAAACGTGTCAAGAACAAGGTGCGTAAGTTCCTACCGTCCTACGAAGGGCCTTACTTTGTTGTCAAGCACCTGGATGATCTTGTGTACTGCATTAAAAGAAGCGCAAGATCAAAGGCTAAAATAGTGCATCACGAAAACTCAAGCCATATCAATCCAGGACTCCGCTGGACAGCAGCTGGGTCTCGCAGACACAGGACGGTGCTCCAAGAGAGCAACAACATTCTTCTTTGGGGGAGGACTTCGGACCACTGACTCTGTGGGACAGATTTCTGACACCGAAGAAAGTGTGGAAGAGACTCGTACAGTTTCAGAAGATGCTCAGCAGCCATCTTCCGGCGAGAGTTTTGTGATTTCAACTGGAAGACCACAACGGGCGCGGAGAGCGCAGACATGTTTGGAGATTGGATTCTTTCCTAAAGAAGAAAAAATGAAGTATGAGGTTTAGGCGGATCGCTGCCTCACAGAACGAAAAAAAAAAAAAGTTATTGTGTTGTCATTCACTGTAGTATTTCCTGTGATGGCATTGAGAAACTTCAGAAAAAAAAAAAGAAAAAAAAAGGGGCATGGAAAGTTTTATGAGTGCCTGTGAAACTGTTACTCTTGTTTTTTGTTTGTTTTAGATTGATCTGTTGTTTAGCAATGAGAGTGCTGGAGTGAAGTTAGTAGTAACTGTCATCCAGAGTGGGGGTAGTGTTAGCGTTTTAGCCTGTTCCCCCCTATTATGTTTGTGTTGTGGAGAACTGAAGTTTCTGTGGATGCGGGGGGTGACGGAGGTGGGCGCGGTCTGCGCCGGTTGATGACGTGGTTTTTTTTGCTATAGGGAGAGTTCGAGAAAGATATGTTGAATACGGTTGGACAACATCAAAGACACTTCCACCCTTTCTGGCGTGTGTTCCACCCTACCTGGTGCGCTCCACCTTCTGATGCTCCTCGCCCGCCGTGGAGACCCCGTGGCCGGAGAAGCGGGCGTTTCCTGCCGCTTGGGGCTTTGTTAATTCCACCCGCACCAAACCCTGAAGGATTGAATCTGCCTGCACATCTCCGGATCTGTGGATTACTCCTACGATGGCTACGGCCCGTCATTCCAGAGTCCGGACGCCCGCTCCTGTGCTACCGGCCTGCGAGGATCCGCAGACGGGCCCTGCGCTGGAAAACTCCGCCCGGTCAGTCGTGCTTGTCAACAGTCTGATCGCGCTGCTGTCCGTGTCTCCCTGCTGAACTCCAGATCGGTCCTCAACAAGACTTTTATTCTGAATGACTATTTTACCGCCAACGATTTAAACCTCCTGTTGTTGACGGAAACGTGGATCAAACCAGGTGGCGCTTTTGTGGAGCTCCTCCCCCCGGGCTGTTCGTTCTTCAGCACCCCGCGCGCCCGTGGACGGGGCGGCGGCCTGGCATCTATTTTTAATTCAGGTTTAAAATGTCGCCTTCTTTCCACAAACAATTACTCCTCTTTTGAACTGCAGTTATTTATAATATCCATGGAGGAACCTCTTCTCTGTGCCGTCATCTATCGACCTCAAAATATAATAAGGACTTTATTCAGGAGTTCTGAGTTTTTAGCAGAATACCTACCAAAATATGATCATTTTCTAATATGTGGGGACTTTAATATGCATGTGTGTTGCTCTGCAGACCAATGGGCGAATGACTTTAAGAGGCTTTTGGAAACTTTTAATTTCACTCAGTTGATTGAAAAGCCTACACACATTCAGGGGCACACACTGGACCTGGTTCTATCTTCTGGACTCACAATCCCACCAAATTGAAATATCTGAGACAGCTATCTCCGATCATTTCCCCATTACCTTTGAAATAAAAGCACCTTCCTCAATCAGCAAACCACCTGTCCCGTTCTGCTGGCGTCGGATCATCAAGTCCTCGACAAAAGAAGAGTTCTCCTCTGCATTCCAGGACTCCCAGTGGATTTCTCTGAACGGCATGGTTTCCCCCCTCCATCCTTCCATGCTGCTGTCTTCATTTCATTCCACCTGCTCGGACATCCTGAACACTATTGCTCCACTTCAGAAGAGGTGGTGCAAACCAAGAGCCGATCCCTGGCTCAACGGCAACACCCGCACCATTCGGCAGCGCTGCAGACAGGCTGAGAGGACTTGGAAGAAAGACAGACTCCACGTCTCCCTCGAGATTCTACGGGACTCCTTGGCTGAATATCAGAACTGTGTCAGAGAGGCCAAAGCACAGTACTTTTCAGACTTCATCACCACCAACAATCATCGTCCTAAAGTGCTGTTTACTGCAATAAATTCCCTTGTAAACCATCAGCCCTCAACCATCACAGACGCCTCTACAGCCACCTGTGAGAATTTTCTTAATTTCTTTATTGATAAAGTTCATTCTGTCAGACAAATCATTACTCCAGATGTTAGCAGATACTTTTCAATAGTACCTGTTGTTTCTGATGTGCTTGATCATTTTGAGTTGATTTCTCTTCCTGCTCTTCCTGAAACTGTCAAATCACTCAAACCCACAAACTGCAGTCTTGATGTGATCTCTGCTAAAATTCTGAAGGAAGCGTTTGACATTGTAGGGCCTGGTCTTCTGAACTTTATCAACACCTCCTTAAGCTCTGGACTGGTTCCGTCTGCTTTTAAACATGCTGAGGTTAAGCCTCTTCTTAAAAAAACCTCATCTGGACACCTCTGTTTTATCTAATTTTAGGCCCGTTTCTCATTTGTCTTTCTTATCTAAGTTCTTAGAGAAAGTTGTTTTTAAGCAGCTGCAGTCCTTTTTAAAAACATCATTTTATTTTTGAGAAGTTTCAGTCAGGTTTTAGATCTCGGCACAGCACTGAGTCCGCCCTTCTGAAGGTCCATAATGACATTGCAGTGTCTATTGATGCCAAGCAGCCTGCGGTTCTGGTGCTATTGGACCTCACGGCAGCCTTTGACACAGTGGACCACACAGTCCTCCTGTCTCGACTAGAACATCACATTGGCATTCACGGCACTGCACTTGGCTGGTTTAAGTCCTATTTAACAGGGAGAAACTTTTCTGTTAAAATTGGTGAGGCCTCCTCCTCTGTGGCTCCTCTCTCTTGTGGGGTACCTCAAGGCTCTATTCTTGGTCCCGCCCTTTTTTCTTTATATCTGCTGCCTCTTGGTTCCATCATTGCACGGCACAACGTCTCATTTCACTGCTACGCTGATGATCTGCAGATATATTTGCCCCTCAGTGCAGGACAGAACACTTCACAAACCGTTTTAACAGAATGCATCCAGGATGTAAAACAGTGGCTGAGCCAGAATTTTCTATATTTGAACGAGTCAAAGACGGAGAGCATTGTGTTTGGTCACACCTCTACAGCTGACCACACCACTGTTAGAAATCTGGGAGTGATCTTTGACAGCTGTTTTAAATTTGACAAACAGATTGACAAAGTTGTCAAAATGAGTTTTTATCACCTGCGCCTTTTAGCTAAAGCTAAACCTTCCTTGAGCCGCAGTGATTCAGAAACAGCCGTCCACACCATGATCACGTCCCGCATAGATTATTGTAACTCCCTGTACTTTGGTGTCACTCAGCGATCACTCAAGCGTCTCCAGTTAGTCCAGAATGCAGCAGTAAGACTATTAACTGGAACATCCAGAAGAGAACACATCACTCCAGTTCTCCAGGCTCTTCACGGGCTCCCTGTTCATTTTAGAATTCAATTTAAACTTTTACTGTTTGTTTTTAAGTTTCTCCATAATCTCGCCCCTGTTTATTTAACTGAGCTTTTAAACGTCCGCAGCCATTCCAGAGCTTTAAGGTCTGCCAGTCAGTTTCTGCTTGAGGTGCCCAGGTCGCGACAGAAACGCTGGGGTGACCGTGCATTCTCTGTTGCCGGCCCTCAGCTATGGGATAGTCTCCCAGCAGAACTGCGCATGATGTCAGACCTTTACAGTTTTAAATGTTTGGCCAGCGTGATGGTCGGGATAGTAGCGTGAGGGTAAGCCGCCAGCCTGGCCCGAATGCCTCCGCGCTTCCCCGTCTTTTGTTTCCTGTGGCGCCGCCTGTGGCGCCTCCACTCTGGCCTGGCTGTAGTAGTGGGGGTCGGTGGGTGGTCAGGCCTCCGGAGCAAGCCGCAGTTACGTAGCTCGACTAGGTCGTTCGGAGTAAGATCCAAAGCTGTGGTTCTGCCAATGGCGAGCAGAACATCGCGGGTGTATGTTCGCATGGTACAAAGCGAAGAAAAAGAACAAAAATGTAAAAGAAGGATACAATACGTAAAAAAAGACGTAAAGAAAGCACCGAAGCGGGAGAGAGAGGAGCCGCTGCGTGTGCACGCGCCGCCACGCGTGGGTCGGTAGTCATTAAGCCCCGTAACCGTGGAACCCTTTGGCACAGGAACAATGAGGGATGTTTTCAGGCTGGTTGGAACTGACGCTGTAGTAGCCATGAATCCACCTTTTGTTTGTGTAAAAAATGAATGAATATTATTTTGCTTTATTATAGTATTGTTTGTCGCCATTTGAGCAGGTCACCTGGGTGCATCACATGGTTGTGGACGGAGACATTTTTTGTTGTTATAGCTCACCTGTTTATTTCACACCTGTAAGGGTAGAAGGAGAGGGTGAGCTGGTTGCCACATTTTTTGTGATCCGCTTTAGTGTCTGCTTTATCGCCTTTATGTTACATTTTTTTGCCCATTCTGTGCATTTTATTTAGCTCACAATAAGCCAGCAATTCCAAGCTGTTTCAATTATCTTTTTGTTATAAAAATAAAAGGCTCAATGCATGACCCAATTCAAGTCAATTTATGTCAAGCGCGTCACACAATCACCGGACCCAGCGCCAGTCTCTCAGCATCTTTGGATTTTTGTTGTATTCGCTACAGACGCCTCAGACAAAGAGATGTTAAAAATGTCTGCTAGCACCTCAGACAGCTCAGATGCACAGTCCTTCAGCACTAGCATTAGCACAGGTAATGCTATATATCCAGTTTTTAATTCATAATTATTTGAAGAGGTTACGGTTAAAAAATATGACCAATGTGTTTTGGATTTTTGCCCTTTGTGCGATTGAGTTAGACATCCCTGCATTAGATGGTCTTAAGCTTAAGTTATATTGTGTTCTCTCTTTTGTCGATCGATCCCTTTCCTTTCTGGTGATTTGGACACTGATCTGACATTCATGAACCACAGAAAAGTGGGTTTTGTCTAAACTCTTTTTTGAGCACAGAAGTGAACATTTCTTTTGACTGCATATATTTTTTAGTTTTATGAGTAATTTTTTTTCTGTTTGCACATATTTTTCAGTTTCAAGTGCAGATGATTTTTGGAGCGTACAACATTTTTAAAGTTTTAAGCTCAGAACAGTGAATTTTTTGCTTGAAATAATGACATGAAAATCCTTCCACAGACCTACTCTGACCCTGTCCGCAATGGCAATTCCTCTTAAGTAAATGACTGTTTTCCTACCACGCTTCAAAATCTGTTTATTCTGACTTTGACAGTTAACACAGTTAAAAATTGTAATCTGTCGACAAGAAATTAACTTCAAATCTGGTATTATAGCATCGTATTAATCGGCATTCCAGTTTCTTTTGTTTTTGGGCATCTAATTTTGCATAAAAACTCCTTACATTCACTTATCAACTGCTAAGCCACTTCAGAGAAAAAAAAAATCCCTGGACTAAAATCTGCATAATCAAAAATCAAAGACCAACGTTTTGAAAATAGATCCAAAAATAATGGGATGGGACTTTAACTAATTTTGTGTTTGAAAGAACTGCAAAGCTTCCTTACCTTAATTATTAATGAAGCTGAAACTAAACAACAATGTGCAACATTCTGCAATGCTTTATTCAAATTTCTTAAAATTAATTCATTTTTTCTAGTAACTCTATATTGTCAAAACATTTGCTAATATTCAACATGAACATGTGGGTGACCTATTCATTATTCTTCTGCTAAATAAATAAAAAAAGAGCATGATTTGTTTTGCTTCCTTTCATTGTAAAACATTTAAAAATATATTTTTTATTCCAAGACTAACAAAGGCAATTTTTTTTCTGAAATCACTTGATTTAATGCTTTCATTATAATTTCATGCATATTTTTTATTTATTTTATTGAAAACATGGTAAGAAAAAAAACTGTTTAGAATAAAGTTTTAAATAAAGTTTAAATAAACTTTATCAGTAAAAAAAAAGGATGTACAAAAGACGAAGAGATCCCAAAACGAACATGAAAATGTTCCTTAATTTTACTGATATGAGTTTAAAGTTAGTTTAATTCAACTATCTGTTTGTTTGCTCGGTTTAGCCGTATGGGCCAGGAACTGCCGTTGCTAAGCAACGAGATGTTAAACAGGTGCGCTGTGCGACGGGGGTTAAACTTTCAGGTGGTTGAACCGCTAATTCCTTAATTTAAAAATAGTTTCTGCTTTTAACGTGAAGATGAATTTCAGCGACAGCGATTCCGCTCACAAACGGACGAACTCCGCCGTTCACCGGGACTTACCGGCGGTGAGTTTAGCTTACATTTAACTTTAAGCTAATGCTGCATTAGCATTAGCCTCGAGTAGTTTTTTAAAAAACTTTATTGACAACATTGTTATTGAACATAAAAACCTTGAGTATTTAAACAAATCCTGGTGTTCATAGCGTTTTGTGGGGGTAAAATAAATTAAAAAAATATAATAGAAAAAAATTGTTAGTATTATTTAATATATAATCAAAATTGTTTTTGTTTATTCCAGGCAGGAAAAGTGAAACCTGCTGGAGATCGTGTACATCTGCCTTCAAGATATCACAGGGGTAGGTTTATTTTGAAAGCACATTTGACAGGACACCCCCAAGTAAAAATGTTTACGTCCCTTTGGTTTGCATTTTGATAAACAGATGATGTTAACTGATGGTGACATTGGTGTTTTCCAGCCTCCAACCCCCCCGGCGGTGAGGAGAGTCCGCAGCAGCATCCATCCCGGACTGGGAGCTGTCAGAGTACACCGGGGGAAGGCCAAGGACCCGGATGTAGCCAGCAGCCTCATTCATGGCATCTCCACCAAACCATCTCCTTCTGTGAGTGACGCCAAAGTTTATAGTAGAATTAAAATATAGATTCTTGTAAAGGTCAAGAGGTGGATCTGTTTTACTTAAATAAAATTGCTTGGAAATTCATTCCCCTCTGCTTTTTGGCCGAAAAAGACACATTTACCTGGAAATCTACTATTCTTTTTTTTCCCAACACCTTTAACAGTTCAAAGTTGGCTGAATGGTGGTGCCCAGGACGCCATGCAGCCCAGGGCCGGGCCTTTTCACCTGAGTCATTTAATTACAAACACAAAAGCTTTTTTTCAACAGAAGCAAGTTTTTTCAAAATGAACCTGTTCTTATCAGTTATATTTATGATAGCAAATCAAGTTTCATAATCAATGGAAACGCAGATCATGAAACAAGAAGTTTGGATCTGTTTTCAAATCATTCCCACTGGTTTTTAAATTATGATTATGCTGTTATTAGCCAAAATCAACAAACCTGTGTCGCTTTCAAGGACATCCAGAAGGCAAAAAAAAAAGTATTCAGTCGGTCACCAACTGTGTAAGTTCTAAAAAGATGAGAGTCAGACTATGAGAAACAATAAAAAAAAAAAAAACAATCCCTAAAATAACATTGTCTGATTTTTTGAAGAATTTATTTGTAAATTCATTTTGTAAATGGATCTATTTGTCTGCAAGAGGATGCATCAGAATTGAGCAGAGCAGGGAGCTTGCTGTAGCCCGCCGATTGTGCTTTGTGCATAAAAACTACAATCTTTTCCAATGTCAGTCTTCCATCTGCTTCTGATTGAATAAAAAGCTACTCAAAAATACAAGTTTAATATTAATTCTGTTGTCGGGTAGCACAGGTATTTGTGAGACCGAGTTTTGAAGTTTTGACGGTTTTTCCGCGTTAACTCGAGAGGGAAAAAAAAAAAGGACTTTTTATTATTGTTTCGATGAAAACGAATAAAACATCACAGTGCAGGAGAGCCAAGCTGGGTGCTTGCGCTCCCCGCGCTTGGGCCGGGGAGTCGCTCCGGGCTTCCAGCTTTGCGCCCTGCGCAGTAATTATCTGACTCCCAGCGTATGGAGCGAGTGTAACGGGCGCCTCCCACGTTCCTCTGGTCCTTGAACGCCTCGCCCGTTTCTCTGTGTTGTGTTTGAATAAAGGAGGATGACGCGTCTTCAGGTTTTCTCTGGTTTAATTCCTGACATGAATAGACAAAACAACTCCTTGACTGCAGGTCTCCAGAACATTAATACCTTTCTTAACGGGAGATGGCGTGAACTCATGTACACAACACCGCTGCAGAACAAACAATCAAAAACACTCGCATAGGATCAATATTCTGTCCGATGATCGGGTCCGTGAAAACATCACGAGCTCATGAGTTCCTGATTGGCAAATGTGATGCAGCACTTGTCAAACCGTGATATGCAGACACACATGGAAGAGCTGCGCGGCGTGCGCGTTTTTGCCTAGTCAGCGACTTTATATGAGCCCGCCCACAATTGTAGGAACATAAAAGAGACTGGCTGGGATTTCATACTACTGACGTGAGTAGAGATGATTGACATGTCCACAAACAAGTGAAATTTGACACCGACATGCTGCACTGTTTGCAGCAGCTTCTTTCCGTTTTGGCAGAACCGCATAAATCATAACGGTTCCTACTTGGAACTGAACTTCGGTGCCCAACCCTACTGCCGAACCCCTGAGAACCTGAACCAGTGTAATAGATAAAAAGGCAGATCACCTGAAGTTGCTTTAGGTTAAAACATGTAATTGGCCCAAACAGGAAAAACTGGTTTTGACTTTACAGGTAAAAATGATTCACTTTTACTTTTACAGTTTGTTTTTCCTGCAGTTAAATTGCTGTTGAAGGCCATGTCACTGAGATTAAATCCAGCTTTTATTAGATCGCTTCAGAATATATATATATATATATATTTTATATCAGTTATTTCAGCTTTTCAAACAACTTCCATTAAAGAGTTTATTTTTTTTACTTCAGTTTGTTTTTCAAGCTTCAGTAAAGATAAATATGAACTTATGAAAAGTGTGACAAAAATGTTGAAAATGCAAAAGGTGTTCCTACAAAACACTAATTTAAGGATGTAGTTATGTGAGTACAAACGTGTTTCTTTTCTGTGCTTTTCAGGAACGCAGCTTGTTCAATCCTCCTGAGAAGACTCTCTTCCAGGAGAAGTTGCTGGAGGTGAAGGAGTCTGTGTACACTTCCAGGAAGAAAGCGCCGCTGGGCCGCTCACGACACCAACCAGCCCAGACCCCCTCCTGGTTCACCCACAACACCACGTTTGGTATAAAAACAGTAAAAGGTGCGTTTGGCGTCAGAACGTCGAGTCAAAAACATGCAGCTTCAAAATGTAGTTGAGTAAAAGTTTGAGTGCATAAACCAAAGATGTAAAAGTTGTTTTTGAATCATCATGCAGGACTGGATGTGCGTGAGCTCATAAACCCTCCCAAAACAGCAGAGGAGGTGCAGGAAGCTCAGGAGGGACACGGAGCTTACCTTACAAGTCACAGGGCCTATTCTGTTGGTGAGGAGTGACCGGTGATCCTGATGATCCTGGTGATCCTGGTGATCCTGATGATCCCGGTGATCCTGGTGATCCTGATGATCCTGATGATCCCGGTGATCCTGGTGATCCCAGTGATCCTGGTGATCCTGATGATCCTGATGATCCCGGTGATCCTGGTGATCCCAGTGATCCTGATGATCCCAGTGATCCTGATGATCCCGGTGATCCTGGTGATCCCAGTGATCCTGGTGATCCTGATGATCCTGATGATCCCGGTGATCCTGGTGATCCCGGTGATCCTGATGATCCTGATGATCCCGGTGATCCCGGTGATCCTGGTGATCCTGATAATCCTGATGATCCCGGTGATCTTGGTGATCCCGGTGATCCTGGTGATCCTGATGATCCTGATGATCCCGGTGATCCCGATGATCCCGATGATCCTGATGATCCTGGTGATCCCGGTGATCCTGATGATCCCAGTGATCCTGGTTCCTGCGCTGAACTCCGCTGGAAACAGAAACTCTTCCTTCTGTTCCAGGAGAGCAGATTGACAGAAAATACGACTCCAGGTGTTTCAGTGCCGAATGCCGCTTTGGGATCCTGACGCCACATTTCAACGACGGACGCCAAGTCGGGAAAACGCTCCGATGGCTCGGAGAAACTCAGAAGTGAGAGAGACAAATGAAACAATTCAATGCTTGTTTTTAATGTGCAAACATTCGATCGTCCTTAACCCTCTGGAACCTACGACCGTCCTGCCGTGCAGCTGTGAGATCAACAATAAACCTAAACTTATTTAAATATTCTGTGATTGATACTGTATGGAATTAAAGACAGAATATGGAATTTATTTGTAGTTTTTGGACAAAAGCAATCTTTTATTTTAATATATAAGGCAGAAGACGAACGTCGATGCAGGGGAGGAGAGCCGCTATGGGGGCGGAGCCAAACGGAGCGGTCTGCTATTAGGAATCCAACAACGAGGAAACCGATCGTTATTTTAATTTTTTTTATATATGATTTTATACAACGGGCTCTTCCGTTGTCTAAAAACTCTGCGGTTCAACGCGAAAGGGTCCCGCCCACCTGCTCTCTCCACCTGAGAGCAGATTCCAGCCGAGCTGACCGGAAATCCATCAAAACCTTTTTAATATTTTTCACAAACGTAGTAAGGAAAGCTGAAAAAAAGAAAACAGAATTCCAGCGCTAGCAGTGCTAGGAGAGACATTCTTATTTTAAAGTTGTCATGATGGAGCTGTGAGGTCTGTGATGTTCCTCAACCAACAGAAGCGGTTCATGAATGTGGCCCAAAGCATTCTGGGACTTTCGCCTGGATTTCTGTTTGCATCTTCCTTCAAAAACATGTTGATCAGTTTGTCGAAAACATTTTTTTCTTGTTTTCTTTAAACAAAATTACATCTAAAACTTTAATTCTGTTGTAAAAACAGTTTGTTAAAAGTTTTTGAGGTTTCCACAGCAAAATGAATCCATTTTTTCCAGACGGGATTCTCTATTTTTTACATGATTTTATGTCTATTGTGTGATTACAACATGGAAAAATGACAAAATGAAGGTAGTGTCACACAGGAGAGGTTGTGCTGATTAAAATGTTACCCAAAAAAGCCAGCAGGTAGTCTGTCAAATGTAAAATACAGAGGTAAATTTACAAATAGACAAAAAGAGTTTTAGGCTCTTGGCTCCAAAGGGTTTAATCTGATGGGATTATTTTTGCAGGTTTTATAATCCAAACCCCGTTTGGCAGAGATCTGGGACCAAGGAGAAACTGGCATCGACGCTCGGAAAAGTTGATAGCATGTAGGTTTTGACCTCCTTTGTGACGTTAAATTCTATTTACAGATTATGTTTGACTTCATCTCGTCTTCACAGGACACTCGATGCTCCACAACTTCCAGCCGATCACGCCTTTGGAATCGTTTCGTCTCCGGATTCCATCGGTAGATCTTCTGAGGAAAAAAGTTGAAACATCTTCATGACAGCAGTGAGAACGTTGGCTCCTCCCTTCACAGGAGCTGGAGAAATAATCCACGGCACAGATCCGGGTCAGCACAGCAGCGGTCCGGTCCAAGCGCTGAGGCACCGCCTCAAGAACCTCAACCTGCAGAACTTTCCCTCTGTGACGAAGGCCTTCCAACATTACGACAAGGTAGGAGCAAAAACCCATTCACACTTCAGTTCTTTGCTGTTCTAACAGTGGAACACACAGAGGATCAACTGTGGTTCATGAAGGTCAGATCGCTGTCCAAATCTTCTTCTGTGAATCACCAGAAAGGAAAAGGATCGATCGACACAGACGACCTGAAGACCGTCTTCCGGGAGTTCCTGCTGGATGTGAACCCAGCGGTTCTGGATCAGCTCCTGGCCTGCTGCGGCGCCGACGGAGACGGGCTCATCAGCTTCACCCAGTTCTCCAACTTCCTCAACTGGAAGGGCTTGATGCCCCTTCACAGCCAGAAGCCGCGGGGTCGACGGAAAGGTCGGCGAGCCGCAGAGAAAGAGTTTCTGTTCTCTATGAAGTTTCTTTTATTAGCCGTGTTAAAGTGGCTGAAGAAAATATGAATGTTAAACAGCTGAAAGATATTAAAAACAGCTGAAAATAAATGCTGAAAAAAATCAGACAATATTTTTAATATTTAAATTAGTAAAAACAATGAAAGAGTTGATATTTTATGTTAAAAAGGCTTGCTTGGATTTTGGGAAAATAAATGCTAAAAAATTAAAGTAATAATATATTAACAAAATGCTACAAAAGATAAAAGCGAGAATGGAGGAAGAGTTTGTGTCCATTAGGGCCGTAACGAGTACCCGGGTGCTCGGGTATTCGCGATCTGCTCCCGAAAATCCGAGTATGAATATTCGTGACGTCCAAGATCTTTTGCGATCTTTATAAATATAGTAAATTGTAGTAAAATTGATCAGAAATATTATCTGTCAATGATGTATTTTTCTTCTGGAATTCAGATTAATTGTATTATTTTAAGTTTACGAACTAAAACAAAGCCGAAAGAGCCGCGGTAGAAACGAAAGTAAACACGTTTTAGTTGCAGAGAAACTTCCGTTTTTCAAAGTAAAACTAGCGAGAAATATTTTCCGTTCAAAAAACTGAGACTGAAGTTCTGTTCAGTGACATAACTTCTGAAAAAAAAATTAGCTTTAACATCTGAGCTTTATCTCAGTGTTTACATTCTTTTGGTTATGATAACTCTTCAACAGGTGATGCAATTAACTAAACTCCATCTTATTCTGAAGAAACACAGCCTCACGCTGCTGAAAAGGAGGATGGAATCAACGTGAATCAGATGATTCTGCTGCAGAAAAAAAATACTTTTTCACACGGGCTGCACCGAAACATATTGAAGACTTTGAGAATAAAAAAATGTGGGGAAATTTTTAAGTTTTGTTGTTAAATGATCCCAAAACGGCAGTAATTTTTATCCTCTTTATGTTGTTTATGTTACTGCTTGAACTTAAACAGAAGGCTGACAAAAAAAAAGTTTAAAAATGACAAAAATTTCTTTCTATCTGGATTTTTTGGGTTTTTTAAAATCAATTTTGTTTGATTCTGATCTTTTGCTCTAATTAAATGTATAAATGTTGGTGATTTAATACAAATAATTTCAATTCTCTCATCTAGTAAATATTCTCATAACAATAAACATAATATTAAAAAGTAAGAATCGTGGTTCAACTCGTGAATCGTTGAGCTTGATTCGTGAATCGTATCGGATCGCCACCTAAGCAACGATCCACAGCCCTAGTGTCCATGACAAAAAGAATGATTCACTGCACCGTTACAGCAACAATAACAAAGCTTCAAAGGTTTGAAGTGATAATGGACGCAACAAATACCAGACTAGACACGTTAAGAAGGGAAATGCAGGAAATAAATCTACTCAGAAAAATAGTGAAACAAGCTGATCAATGTGACACACTCCAGTCAGATGATAATAAATGTGTGATAGTCTAACTGTCAATGACAACATGGACTACCACCACAGAAGAGAAAGTGAAGCAGATTATCAGGGGAAAAATGCACTTAAGCAGAATATAGAAATATAAAGACAGGAACTCCATCTTGCAGCATGTGAAGTCCCTCAAAGATTTATATAAACGAAGACTACACAGAATCATTAAGATGAAAAAGGAAAGAACTGATGCCAGAATTAAATTACATGACATCATGTATCAGATACTTCACTCAGACCAGCTGAAAACAGCTGTTTGTTAGATAAGATTCCACAATATGATCTATTAGAATGTCCAGCTTCTGAAGATCTGAAAGAGGTTGACATCGATCCTGAAATAAATGATCATCACAACTGCCAGTACTATATAGAGGATCAATTCAATATTGCAAACATGAACGCTAATTTCCATAAAATCTATTTGAAGCAGTTTTCACAGAATATAATGTTAGTCTCAGAAACATGAATAACAATGACGGAGGAGTGGACTTTATAAAGTCATTTAATAAAAGTAGAGATAAAAAAATGGAGGCAGAGTCGCTCTATATGTATCTGATTATAGATGAAGAAACATTTATCTGTCGTGGTGAACGATGTGTTTGAATGCTTTGATATTGAGATCATAATGGAGAGAAAGAAAAATATAACAGTAGAAGAACATTTTACTAATATGAGTCAAAAATCTTTAACATAGACTTACTGAGTCTAAACAAACATCTGAAGAATTCATTAATATCATGTACAGTAATATCATTGATTAGCAGATCACATGGATTACTTTAATCAATGCAACATTAATAGACAACATATTTACTAATGTCATTGATAATAATATTGTTAGTGGGTTATTTATAAATGATAAATATAACATCAAGTATAAGAAATGAGAAAGTGATAACAGGTTACAATCAAGGAGGATCAGAACTGAAAAGTCTTTGAATGGATTAAAAATGATTTGATGGAGTATAACTGGGACTTTATTTACAATGAAACAGATGTAGACAAAGAATGTGATGAATATGTGAAAATGTTTAAACTATTATATGATAGAAACTGTCCAATACAGGTATACAGAAGTAAAGTTAAACATGCAAACACATTATGGATTACCAAAGGAGTAAAAAATTCCTGTAAGAAAAAAAAATTTATACAAAGAATTTATAAAGCACAGAAGTAATGAAGCTGAGAGGAGATACAAGACAAATAAAAACAAATTAACATTGATAATGAGGAAGTGTAAAAAGGAATATTATAACAATTTACTGGAGAACAATAAAAACATTCTGGACTATATTAAATACGGTAATTAGAAATTCTCCAAAATTATAAGTTATCCCACGCATTTTCTAGATGGGGAAACCACACATACAAATCTGAAAAACATAGCTAATTTATTCTATACCGTCTTCACAAATATTGGACCGAGTCTGGCTAAAGATGTACATATTAAAGGTAGAACAGCATAAATAACATAAATGTCAATTTCTTTGGCTGCTTCGTTTGCTCATAATGGGCGTGGCTTCTGTGAAACCCTGATGTTTGTGTAGATTTAAAGAGTTTATACCAGGAAAATTCAACTTTTAAATGTTTTATAATATTCATTCCTCACTATAAACAATCCCACAATCCATTCATCATCCATTTAGTTTCTTCATTCATTCAGTTTGTAGGAAAGCTGAGAAATGTTGCATGATAAATTAGCTTGAAGAGTGGAAGAAACCTGAAATAAAACAATAAAAAAAAATCAAATCAATCAAATTCAGATCAAGTTTAAAAGGATTTTTCCACCAATAAATCCTAATTGCTCGTTAAGATGGAAAAGTGTTTAAAATACTGATGTTGAAATCTACTGTCTGGACTAGAAGAGACGAGAGTTTCAAACTCATTCTTGAGACAATGGAAGTGTTGATTATAGTGTACAAACTACTGTTGTCAAAGATCACACCGTCTGTGTTGGACTTTTATTGGGATTAAAAAAACAGAATTAAAGACAAAATGATCTGAAAATAGAACCAAAACATGTTTCTGTTTAATAGAATTCTGTTAGCATTCTGTAAACTGCACTACTTCTGCACTAAAAACGCTGCTGTAAAATCCTGGATTTTAAAATGATCCGTTCATCCTCCTCGTCTTATATTACACAACATCTCTTTACACCAGGGGTTTGCAAACTACGGCCCGGGGGCCACATGCGGCCCCTTAAGCTACTTAATGTGGCCCTCCAAGTTAAAATACATTGAATCAAAAATCCTAAATATTGTTTTATTTTCATTGTATTTCTGATTTCTTCCCATGAATGGTGTTGTTTCTCTGACGTTCGTGTGTGTTCCTTTCTGAGTCAGATGGAGATCTTTTGGATTATTCCTACACCACATAAATGCAGCATTTCTTTGAGTTCACATTTTCCTCTGAAGAACATCAACCCATTGGATCACCCAAAAGAGAACAAAAATCAAAATTTAGAAATTTAAACTCCCAAATTTTCTGTTTTTAAATAAATATATGTGAATTTGAATCCAGATTAAAGCATGTTTTTCTCTAAATTCCATATTATCTTTTTAGTTTATGAGGTTGATTACCCAATCTCTCCTTCCATCTGCTCCTTGTCCGGCCCTTATGCCAAATTTTAGAACCCTATGTGGCCCACGAGTCAAAACAATTGCCCACCCCTGCTTTACACAGATGAATTTATTGTATTTATTGCTGTTATTTTTATTTCATTTTCCTCACTAACTGTTTTTGTGGGTTGAGCAATAACCTTTAGCTCCGCCTTGGATCTTCACTGCTCTATACGAACAATAAATAAAGAAATCTGAATAAATCTGATGCAGGAGTTCCATGAGTTTTTTGAGAAAGCCTCTGTTGTTCTTCTCCTGCAGAACATCAGTCCGGCCCGTCAGAACCAGCAGTGGAGCTCCTCTCTCAGACCCTGATCAAGCCTGAAGATCTGGATTCAGTCAGACCTTCCAGCACCGAGAAGACCGTCAGAACTCTGAGGAGAACCAGCGCAGCTCCAGACCAGTTGGTGACCTCCTCCTCTGTCATCGGGGCTGTCAGGAGCACAGCAGGTCGGTCGGGGAGATCTTCAGTCGGCGGTTCCTAACTCCTTCTTTCTCAGATTCCTTTAAGTTTTCTGTGTTTTCGTCTCCACAGACGGCCGCGCCTGCGGCGTCCCGTCTGTTCGCTCCGATCTTCCGGCTCCGCCCATCAAGAGGATGGGCGACACCACGAACTACGGAGATTCCTCCACGGCAGCAGACCTTCTCCACCCGTCCGTCCACGCCCTCCGAGGAGTTCACGAGGAGCACCTCCTCTGCCCTCGCTCCAAGGAGGAGGTAATCCGCTCCTCACACCAGAGGGCGCTCTTCTGGTTGCTAAAGCTTCTCTGGGAAACAGAAATAACATTAAAAACATGTTTATACATCTGCTCAGCTGCAGAAAACTGATCAATAATCGTCTTGATCGACACTCAAACATGATCGTTGTTGGGGTTTAAGTTTTAAGTTGGATTTCACACATTTTTTATTATAAATTTAAACATTTATCTTTGTCTTTTTGAGTAACTTTTTCAGCATCTAATCAGATTTTGTTTATTTCAGAATCGTAAAAGTATAGAATGTTTTCATTTGGAAATAATACCAAAAAAAACCTCTTAAAAACATCTTGACCTCTGAGCCATAAAACTGTTTGAAATTTCTGTTTCACCTTTCTTCTTGACAATGTCATTTTTCAACCAAATTATTTTGATCAGATAATGAGAGTAAATGTATTAATAATCCCAACCACCGGTTTTAAAAAAAGAAGCATCACAGCGCAGACCACAAACAAGAGAAGAAGCTGCAGTTTTGATCATAAAATGAGATATAATTAATAATATGGGATAAAGGCTGAGAAATTAGTCTTAATTTTGAAATGCACGGCCTTTAAAAGGTCCTAAAAAGTTTTAACTTTAACCTCAAGAACCTTGTAGGAACCCTGTTTATGTGTATTAAAGTAAAGAAAATGTGTTTAAAAATGACAGAAAAAGTGCAGATTTTTGTGTCTGACCTTTTTTAACCTTTGTCCTCAGATGGCAGAGATCTTCAGGAATGTTGGCGTGAAGGTTTCAGACGAGACGTTCGAGGAGGCCTGGAAGCTGGCGTCTCTGAGACATCCCGGCGGGGAGGTTTGTGTCGAGGCTTTCCGTAAAACAATGGAGGAAATAAAAGCCATGTGAGGATGGAGGACGCTCAACAACACATTCATTTCTGTTTTACAGATCTTTTTTTAAATTTAATGAAAAAAATAAACTCAGATATTCACGTGGAAACAAAATATTTTAATAGAATAATCAATTATTGCTTAACTGTCAAATGAATCTTCATTCAAGAGTTCACTTTTAGATCATAATGAGTGAACGTCATTGTTGAAAGTCATAATTCTGATGTTTTTTTTATAATATATACATTATAACTAAATATTTATCTTGAATATTGACATAAATCTTTAACTTAAAGTCATTTTTGACACTTTTTTGTGTGTTAAAAATAGGGAACATGGACAGATTTATTATGTTCTTCTTGTCTTAAATTAAATAAATTTTTATTACAAACTAATTAAGTAAACTTTCTTTTAGATTCATGAAGTTTCTGTTCTCAGAAAGACAAAATCCTAATGTTGAAACCACAACATTTAAAAAGTGTAAATCCTCATTTCCCATGAGGTCTTCTGACTTTTCATTAAATCTTTGAGCTGCTAAATATTCAACCAAACTGATGAGACTCAGAAAAGACAGAAACCTCACAGTATTTACTGTAGAGCGGCGCTCCATGACCTTTTTTAGACCTCAGACAATAGTTTCAATGTTTTTTTTATTTTTTAGTTTCCAGTTTTATTTTTGAGGCCAAAGTTTATCTTCATCTTCTGTAAAGCATCTAGATCTGCTTTAAACTTCATTTGTTCTCAAGATTTAAAGTAGAAATCATTAAAATGTGAAAAAGATTTTCCCTTAAGCTAAAACTAAAGAGAGAAAACAGTCTCATCCGATGTGTGAGCATAATTTGTGATTTATAACTCAAATCTGGCGTGTAACTGCGTGTACTTGCATTTATGTACAATAAACAATATAATATACACAGTTTAAATTACAGCAGCTTAAAGCTGAGAATGAAAAAGTACACACTAATCACCTGATGCACACAAAACCGCTTTAATGCACAAATCTGATGTGTGTTAAATCTGCAGTTTTCTGTCAATTTTTGTACATTTGAGAACACAACTACTAGTTACACTCAAAATGTACTGCATGTTTACACATCAAGCATTACACACACAAATAGGATGAGTCTGTTTTCTCTCCATATGAAACTGTCAAAGTGAAAGCTGAAAAATCCGACGCAAACTTCAGCCTCGTCCGACTTTTCAGGTGAGATGGATGGAAAAAAAGTCACTAAATCAGGTATTTTCTTAATATAACAAAAGCGTGAATTATATTTTTGAAAAACTTTATTAGCAACATCCTTTTAACACTAGACCAGGGGTCTGCAACCTGCGGCTCCAGAACCATGGGTGGCTCTTTTGATGGCTCTCTGGCTGAAGAAAAATAAAATAACAGTAATTGTCAAACAATTTGGAGATATTATTTTAGCAACACGTTAACATTTTTTTGCTAATTTGTTATCTACTGGGGGTTTTAGGTAAATTTATAGTTTAGCTTCTATTTTAGCAACAGGCTAACGTTTTGACTGATTTAGTAAATGGGCAATTTTATGCTAATTTTAGAGTTTAGCTTTTATTTTAGCAACATCCTAACATTTTTCAATTTACTGATGAATTTTATGCTAATTTGGAATTTAGCTAGTAATTAAGCAACAAGCTTAATCGCTAATTTGCTAATTTGGCCTTTACTAAAGGTAAAAGGTAAAAATGTAAAAACAAAATCCCAGTGTGAGAAATGCTAGTTTCTTTTTATATTTTTGTTTTTGTTCGTGCCAAAAAAACCACAATTCAATGTAAACAAAAAAACAAAAAGAAGGTAATGAATGCAAATCCATAGTAAATCTATGTGGCTCCTTCTAGGTTTTGATCAGTAGAAAATGAGCTCAAATGTCTCTTTTACTGGTAAAGGTTGCCGACCTCTGCACTAGACAGACGGTTGCTGAATATTCTGCATTATTATTATTATTATTATTATTATGGTCTGTGGGAACAACTGTCAGAATAAATCCATATTTGGAGTAAAGACCTCTGGTTTCTTTTATTTTGAAATTGTTCCGCTTCCTATTTTCTGCCTAAAGAAATGATAGTTTGTTGGTTTCAGTTCATGGAGTGATTTTTTTTTTCTTCATTCTTTGTTGATTCGTTTTTCCTTTTTACAAACAAACAAACCTTCTCTATCTTATAAGTAATAGTTTTCTCTGGAGGCCCAAGCTGTAAACCCAGACTCATGACATGTTCTGACTGATAGAACTCCTCCATCTTTCCATCTTATAAACCTCATGAACTGTCTCTATCCGGTCGTTTAACGTTGGCCTCTGTGGTTTAAGACACTTTCTTGTAATTGCTTTCCTTGCCGTCAGATTCTGGACCTGAAACTGATCCTTTCATGTTTCATCGAGTCTCCACCTTGACAGGGATGTCCTCCTGAAACTGTCTCTAGAACTTTATGTACTTCCATCCACGAAGGGATTATTTGCAAAATGTTATAAGAATAAAACTTCATAATTTCCAAATAAAAAGATTTTATATTTGCTTTCAAAAATGTTTTTGCCTTTGCAGCACAAAAGTTTTTAGATGCGTTGCGCCTCGTCTCACTTTCGCCCTATCTTTGATTCATACAAAACTTTGAGTTAAGCGTAATATATGTGCCTCCAAACAGCCAATCACAGACAAGAAGGTTGGTAGATTCTATCCAATCAGGTGTCTTTACCTGGCATTGACGGTGCTTGGAGTCCACGTTCCTTACTTCTGCATTCATCTCTGCAGTTTGTTTTATTTCAAAGGCCGAGAACTTCCAGAGAAATGACCTCCATGACGTTCCGACCATCGTGTGTGGAAGCGTGTGGTGACCTCCTAACCTCAGCTGACCAGGATCTTTCTCTGCAGGCTCCTCCCTCACAAACAAACTTCTTTTTCTGGATCGACTTCCCTGCATTCGTCTTCTAAAGCTGCAGCTGACGTTCATTTTCCCTCCATGTGAATCTTCTGTTCTGAAGGGAAGCTGACCCGGACGACAGTAAGCGTGACGGATCCTCACCTGTCAATCCGCTCAAATCCTGTGGAGATGGAAAAACAAGGAGAGGAGAATACATTTTTTTATTTTTTTTGCAATTAAGATGTACGGAATGATCCAGAGGATTGTTGCTTTAATGCGATTAATGACAGGAGTTGGCGTTCGTCCTCAAATGATCTGAATGCAGAAATCCCCGTTGAAGCGTTCGCTTTTCTGTCTGCATCAGAAATTGTTCAGTGATGTCACTGTATCCATGACTTTAAGCTCACAGCACTTATTTAATCTCATTATGACGAGACGCCCCCCCCCACGCAAACTTACACAGACCCCCTCCTGCCACGCAGGAACATTAGAGTAATCCTCCACGCCTGTCATTACGCACACATTAGCCGTTAATGCAGCTTTGTGCCGTTTGTCACATCATTAATATCACAGCCGCTTCTCTAGATTCTCCCGCAGAAACGATTCATCTACTTTTTTTTATCGTTTCACTCAGATGACCACCTGGAACCACAAGCGTTTCCCCCTCACTGACTGTATATGAGAAACTGGATGGAGTGACTCCTCCCCTAAGTCAGTTTATTAACCATTCTTGATATTCTTCATTATATTGTTTCTCTACTAAACTGACCAATCAGACGCTCCGATAAGAGTAGGTGGATAACAGATTTCGTGTAGCCTTCTATCCAGTGGTAGGGGCGTGGCCTTCCAACAAGGTCCGTCCTGATTGGTGTTTTGAGTGGATTCTCTAGAAATTCAATTCAATGTTATTT
Organism: Oryzias javanicus; assembly: GCA_003999625.1. Lineage (NCBI taxonomy): Eukaryota > Metazoa > Chordata > Actinopteri > Beloniformes > Adrianichthyidae > Oryzias > Oryzias javanicus. The sequence continues at coordinate 33,084,485 of CM012452.1, read as the reverse complement.
ATAATGTCCAATATCATAAAACATTCGGCTCATTAAGTCTTCATGCGGGTCATTTAACAGAAGCAGAAGGTCAGTCGTACCGTATAAACCAGGGGTGGGCAAACTACGGCCCGGGGGCCACATGCGGCCCCTTAAACTACTTAATGTGGCCCTCCAAATTAAAATACATTGAATCAAAAATCCTAATTATTGTTTTATTTTCATTGTATTTCTGGTTTCTTCTCATGAATGGTGTTGTTTCTCTGGCGTTCATGTGTGTTTTTTCGGTGATTTTTCGGATTTCTTTGAGTTTGCATTTTCCTCTGAAGAACATCAACCCATTGGATCACCAAATTTAGAAATTAAAATTCCCAAATTTTCTGTTTTTAAATGTATATAAGTGAATTTTAATCCAAATTAAAGCATGTTTTCCTCTAAATTCCATATTATCTTTTTAGTTTATGAGGTTGATTACCAAATCACTCCTTCCATCTGCTCCTTGTCCGGCCCTTATGCCAAATTTTAGAACCCTTTCTGGCCCACAAATCAAAAAGTTTGCCCACCCCTGGTATAAACTATAGCTAAAATGCTAAACAGACGAAATAAAAGAGGGGTATACCTTCCTAGTTAGGAGAAACTCCTAAAAAATCTGATTCAGGAAAAAAGAAGAAACCTTAAGGACGTCTGCATGAAGGAGGGATCCTGTTCCAGGACGGACAGGAGATTTACCAGGACTGATAAAGAGGAATTATTAGAATAGAGTTCATCCAGATAGGACAGGGGGGGAGGTGGGGGGTCAACGGCCAAAATCAGCAGCAATCTCTGAACAACATCTGAACCACACTACCACTGAGAAATAAATAGAATAGAGAACAGGACCCCGAGCTGTTATGGATAAGGGAGCCATACATGAAATATTCTGCCGGTCTCTCTGACATGAAAAAGTGGCGACTGAATGGAGTTTATTTAGTTGGAGCTGGAGATGAACCCTTTTCTATGGATGACATCACACCGACTCACTCCAGTTCTCAGATACTGTCAATGTTGGGTCAAAACTCGCACATAAATAAATAAAAAAAAGAGAAAGAAAGATACAAAAATCAATAAGATTGTAACAGAAAGAGAATAGTTAAAAAGTCAATTGTGATATTTAAGATTTTAAAAACTAAATGATCTTGAAAGTGGGTCAAGTGAACACAATGAAGCTGCGTCAGAAAACCAACAAGTGCGGGAGAAAAACATTGATCTGACACGAGCGCTGGAGCCGTCCATCAAACGTGAGACTTTCCAAAGCATCTAAAAAAAAGTGGAGAGGCAGCCAGTGAGAAAACGGGAATAAACGGGACGGTCTGTTGATCAGCTGTTTGTTGACATATTATCTCTTTAATTTAATGAAATCTCAATCACAGAATGAATAAAAAAGTTTATTTTTAGGCTGAGTTTTATTATCTCATAGCTGCACCGCCGGACGCCTGAGCGCGATGAATATAAATGAACGCATTCATTTAGTTTTATTAATCACGCGTTAACGCATCAACATTCACAGCCCTAATAAAAACGTAGCGGTCCGGGAAAAATGGACGTAAAGTAAGTTGTGTGTGTCGTCAGTGGGAGAATCCCTGTTTGCTCGCAGCGTAACGTGTTTTATTTTTTAAGTAATCCTCTACACCGCGACAACATGGCTGTCAAGCTCGTGAGAAGGCCCCCTAGTGGACGTCTGTGGTATTCATTTATTAACCGACTACGGTAAAGAGGAGACTGGGAATGAGTTGAAATATTGAGATAGTCACCAGGAGGACCTACCTAGAACCCATTTGTGACCACTCGTTGGGTTTAGTTTACTTGATTCACCTGCTGAAAGTCTGCAGAGACATCAGATCGACTGTCCTACCTGTGCACCAGTCTCCTGGTCATGTGACTTAGCAAGCTTGTTGCTTATGGGCGGAGTCTCAGCCAACTTCATTTTATATTTGTGACGTGGAACGTTGGAGAACGTCACATAGGAGATCAAATCCATCCTCCTTTCTCCTCTGTGAAGAAGAGACGCTCAACAGAACGATCTGGATCTGATGAGAACTCCAAATCAGTGATTGGTGCTCTTTATTTTTACTCTAGATTTCATGTTGGATCTATTAAAATGTGATCTAGATGCTTAAAATGACGAGCGGATGGACCAATCAAAACTTTCAGCACCAGACGGGTCCAGCACTTTTCAGAACCAGTCAGAGACGTTCTCTTTTTCACTTTTCTGTCTTTACCTGAACACAGGTAGATAGAGAAAACTTCACCTTCAGTTAGTTCTACATTAAATAAGCTTCATTGATTCTCAAGACTTTTCTAGTAGAGGCCTAACAGAAAACTAATATTAAATAATATTCAAATCACAGCTCTATTTGCTGTTTGGAAATATATTTCACTTTTGACAATTCAATTTGCATTTCAGACTCTAATATGAAAATGCATTTTAACTTGACATGTATTTTTGGCCCCTTATTTTCACAGTAAAATGCTTTTTGTAATGAAAATGTTTATGACTCTTCAACATCGTTTCAACTTTATTTGAAGTCACTTAAAATCCTTTGGCGTTATTTTCTCGTGGCGTTTTCATGTCATCATCCAATAGAAAAACAGTAAAAACCTCATTGATAAAGCAAAACAGCAGCTTTTATATGGAACTTCTCAAAATGCATTTTCAAATAGTGAAATGAATATTAGTTTGAAATAAAGAAATCTCAGATTAAATCCAGATTTTTATTGTGACCTTCATGAAAGGAAAATGTTTTCCGTTTGGATTCTGTGATGTTTGATCACAGCTGAATGTTCTGGAATCTGCAGTCCGGATGGAACTGAAACCGCATTCATGCGACGTTCACAGAGACTTCAAAATAAAAAAACAACAACGCTGAAGGCACCGGAGAAGACTCGGACCGTTGCAGCACTCTAACGTTAAGGGAGGTCCGGTTTGGTGTGGTCCATAGAGTCCATTTCTCTGGCCTCCGTAGAAGGAGCAGCTTCTTGAAGCCGGATCACTTCGCCGGGCCCCAGCTCCAGTGCCAAACCGTGGTGACGGTCCAGTCTGGAGGAGCGCCGCTGGTCAACTCTCTGTGGAATCTGGAACAGAATACCAGAGGAGAAGTTCAGAGGAAGTCCTGATGAAGCTGAGGGTTCTGGTTCTGGTCTGTGGAGCTAAATCGGGTCCAATATTATTTGAAACCGAAAGAAATATTAATGTTTGGCCGAAAAAATTGGCGTCAAAACTCAAAGTTTCTGTTTCAAAATTTTTTTTTTTTCGTTTTCGAATCTCAAAGTTTCTGTTTCAAAACTTTTGGCCCCGTTGTGGCGCGTTGGGGCGGGGCTAACACGAGGACCAATCAAAATCGATGAGGGTGGTAACTTCAGTTCCGATGCGTTCACTGACTCTGAGAACTGAGAACAATTACGGTCAGAAAATGTCTGTTCAGTCTGCACTATCATAGTCTGAAGTTCTCTCTAGACCAGGGGTGGGCAAACTTTTTGACTCGTGGGCCGGAAAGAGTTCTAAAATTTGGCATAAGGGCCGGACAAGGAGCAGATGGAAGGAGAGATTGGGTAATCAACCTCATAAACTAAAAAGATAATATGGAATTTAGAGAAAAACATGCTTTAATTTGGATTCAAATTCTCATATATTCATTTAAAAACAGAAAATTTGGGAGTTTTAATTTCTAAATTTTGATTTTTGTTCTCTTTTGGGTGATCCAATGGGTCGATGTTCTTCAGAGGAAAATGTGAACTCAAAGAAATGCTGCATTTATGTGGTGTAGGAATAATCCGAAAGATCACCATCTGACTCAGAAAGGAACACACACGAACGTCAGAGAAACAACACCATTCATGGGAAGAAACCAGAAATACGTACAATGAAAATAAAACAATAATTTGGATTTTTGATTCAATGTATTTTAATTTGGAGGGCCACATTAAGTAGCTTAAAGGGCTAGTAATGGGGTTGTGGGTCATTTTCGGTGTTAACTGTATTTTGCCTTATATTTACAATTTCCAAATGTTTTGGAGTGTTTTGAGCAAGAAATATTGAAATAAAACGGCTTTTTTGTGGCCAATCCATATGCAAATTTCCACTTCCGGGAAAACGCTCCGTTTTGGTCACGTGGTGCGTGTGACGTCACATGGGTCAAACACAGCGAGACGGCTTCTCCTTTGCGTGTCGGAGCTAGCGATAGCGGCGATATTTCAAGGTCCACAATTCTGTCTTCAGACTCAGATTGTGGAAACATTTGTTCTGAAAGTGACGCTGATTCAGAGGCGCCGGGTGTTTGTGGTTTGAGGACTGTAAAGCCCGATCAATTTGAGCCGGCAGTGCGTAAAGTAAGAGCTCACAACGGCAATGATACTGACGCTGACGCTGAGAATGCTGATTTAAAGTCGTAATTTAATGAGAAAAGAAGCAAAGCTGTCAGTTTATCAGAGCCATGCTCGAAGCTGGAAGACGTGGAGCATCTCGTGAAGCTTTATTTACAGATCGGTTGAAAAACAAAGAAAATTCGGAACCTTTTGGCGACTCGAAATCAAATCATCATCAATGAAGCTGACTATCCGGTCGGTAATGCAGAGTTTCATATGCAAAATAAAGAGCTTAGAGACATGTTTGCAGGACCGTCCGCCACTTTATTATTCACTTTATTCACATACCTGGAAGCTCTTTCACCACCTTACTGCATGTCTCTGACATGCGCAGAAACCAAAGGAGAATGTAAACAGTGCTCCACGTGAATCGTCCCGTTTCAACACACAACAAGGGATGACAACAGTCTGTCCACGTTAGCTAAGTACACTGAAAATTCCAAAAACGATCCCTCTTCAAGATGAAAGCATACACAGAAATGAATGAGATCTGATCTTTCACGGAGGACGAAATGACTGAAGTGGACAGCTGCGCGTGTCGATGGTTTCATCAACGGATCTGCAGAGATCCTGCAAGCACCATCAATGATTAATAAACTACAAATCAAACAAAGAAACTTCAAAACATGTGCAATGTTTTAAACATTCAGTTTACCTGTTGAAATCAGAAGCTTTTCACAGTTTAGTCGGTCTGGTTCTGCTCAGTGTTCATCGCAATAGGCTCATTTCGATTGTAAATCTCGTACATTTACGACTTTAAAAAATCATAATTTAAATTTTTTTTTTTCTTTTGTGGCCCTAATACTCGTCGTACCATAACACCGATGTTTATAGGATTCAACTTTGCCCCAGCGCGCACACATACACGTATCTGCAGACACGCTGGGTCCGCCTGCATTCTGCTGCTGGCGCTGTCTTACCCATGTGACGTCAACGCGTCACGTGACCAAATCGAGCCGTTTCTGAAGCAGGGCGAAATTTGTCGTTGATTTTGTCAAATTTTACAAAAACCTGCGTTTGTCAACAGTAATTATTTGTTAGTTTTGATACATTAGAACATATGGAATATATCTGGATATGCATTTTAACTTTGTCCCAGCCCATTACTAGTCCTTTAAGGGGCCGCATGTGGCCCCCGGGCCGTAGTTTGCCCACCCCTGCTCTAGACGAATGTAAAAAGAAGTAGTTTTATCTGGTATAAACCGCATGACCAAAACACTGTTCTAGTTAAATACAGGTGAAAAAAACGTCCAGCCCAACGCGCCACAACGGGGCCAAAAGTTTGGAAACTGAAACTTTGAGATTTGAAAACGAAAAAAAAAAAATTTGAAATGGAAATTTTGAGTTTTGAAACCTATTTTTTCGGCCAAACATTAAAATTTTTTTCAAAATATTTTATTTCGGATTTCAAATAATATTGTCCTGATTTAGCTCCATATTGTCTGTTTGTGGTGAGAATGGAGCAGGAACGTTAAGGAGATACTCGGAGGTGAACAGCAACAAATCTTTATCAAAACAGACTTTCATTAATACAGAGTTCAATTAAACTTTATTTAAAACGTGTTTGCACACAGCCAGGAAGAAGAGATGACGTCCTGCATAAAAACACTCACTCATAGACCGCAGTTGCTATTTTTCTCTGTGGGCCGTCTGCTTCTTCACTCGGAGCCACTTTGAAGATTTTGGAACCTTCTGGGTCTTCGGGACCTTCATGTGACGACAGAAGCCAAAACCTCATGACCACGAAGCAGAACTTTCTCCCTGTGAAGATAGAAACAGACTCTGAATCGATAGAAACGTTGGTGCACTTCTGAGTTTAAGCACCAAAGCTTTCCTTTAGGAGGACACAAAACTCTTCATCTTTGTCTCCACCAACAGAATCTAAACGCCTTTTGAAGGAAACTTTAAAGTTTTTCTGGTAATTGAAATGAAGTTCTGATGAAAACCGTGTTTTTAAAATGTTTACTCGGGCTGGGCCATAAAATGATTGAGGAAATGGACTTTTATTTTGAAGGATCAGAAATTGATGGGTTTTACTGCACACAAGCAGTCCCGCCCACAACTCAGAGGTGAATTTCTGATGAATTACAACCGCTCTCCAGAAACTGTTTAAGAAGTAATCATAATATAAAGACCACCGCTTTGAAAACAGATCAGAAGAAGATCAGAGTGAGACTTTTATGCTGGAGAAAAGCTAAAACATTTGATTCATAAATCCTGATCAGGGGATCAGAAAAGGATCCTCACAGTTATTAACCCTTTAAAGCACAGGTGTCAAACTCCAGGCCTCGAGGGCCGGTGTCCTACATGTTTTCCAATCAACTTGCCTTTGAAGCTCCTTATTGGCCAAACACACCTGATCCAGGTAATCAGCAGAAGATAAGGCAGGATTTCTGGAAAACCAGTAGGACGTTGGCCCTCGAGGCCTGGAGTTCGACACCCCTGCTAAAGTGACATTTGTTTTAATCAAACAAACATTCCCAGTAGAATTTTAAATTTGATTTGAAGTTTTTAACCAAAATCTCACAACCTAAATGTCTTAAAAAGACATTTTTCCAAAATATCCTCTGAGGGGGCGTGGCTTTTAGGGCTGAGTAGCTCCGCCCCTGATCTCCCCCCTGTCTGATTATAATAGCTCTTTTGTCTCGCTCGCGTAAATCTTCATAAAAACCTCCATCAATCTGGGTTCTGATCCAGCCGTCTGGTTCTGATCCGGATGTCAGCTCAGATCTTCATGGACAGAACTTCCTCCAAAATCCTGATTCTTTCTCCTTCCAGTTCACCAAAGACTCTTTGATGTTTCTTGACGTTGCTGTGATCAATCCATTCAATCCATTGGTTTCTCAGAGCAGAAAATAATGAAAGCTAACATCCAAATGCTCTTTCATTCATTTACAATCCTTTCAACTTCTGCGTCAAGAAGCCGCCGTTCACATTTCCGTGGTTCACATCAAGAAGCTTCCGTGGAGTCTGGTGGAGATTTTCCAGCGTTCTCAGCCCTGCATACGTAAGTATTGGATGAAACTCACACCAAAAATCCAGTGACGGTGATTGGGACCACAGAAATGTGAACGGGCGCTCATTGACTGCAGTCAATGTGAAGATAGCATCTTTCTCTTCTCCAGAACCTGAAGTAGACACACTAGCCGGACCAGATGAGGGTTTAGTGCATGTGCAGCAGAGCTCAAAAGAATGTAAACATGGGCGCTAACAGCCTCTAAAGGCTTTAAATCGGCGTAAATCCACGGCGGACGGCTCACCGAACTGGTCAAAGACCACGGAGACGTCCTCCGGCAGCACGAATATGATGTCCTCCATGTGGACGGACAGCTGCTCCCTCTGAGCGTCGGTGAGAGAGCTGCACCTCTTCTCCACGTACTCCACCATCTGAAACGATTCAGGCGGAGTTTTCATCGACGGCGCCGGAACCGACGTCAGACTGAAGCCGTGCGGGACGGATACCTCGTAGGACACCAGCCCCTTCAGCTCGTGGTAGCGTCCTCTGGACATCTTGTTGGAGACGTGGACCAAAGCCTGGAGAGGACCAGTGACAGAGAAGGTTCTGATTCTGCTGCTGGAGGGGTTATTGGACCACGCCGCCGTCGGTTAACTTTATGGTCTTCTTTAGGAGAAGTTACACCAACATACAAAGAATGGTCGGAACTGTGATGTCACAAGATGAATGAAAAACTTCATCTGAATATTAATACACATGAATGAAGCTGTATAGAACACCAAGCACTAGAACTAGAACTATTTCAAGTTTCTTCCGACATTTTTCATCTGTTGCCTTTAATATGAAAACAATTCTTTGTTTTTTTTCTCCTAACATGAATATCACACATCGACCAGTCCAAGCAGCTCATTGATTGGTTGATTTATTGAGAAGCAAAAGAATTGTACTTGTACCTTTAGATTTATCTCGATGGATAAAAGTGTTTGTGATGTTTCACACACACACAGTTACTAAACAGTTTCACAAACATCTTATTACACTTTCAAAGGTTTTTAAGAACAGAACATTTTTTTCTTCAAATAAAAAATTGTATTTTTATAGATATGAAACAATTTTTCAGACATACAAATAAAACTTTTTCAGACTATAACAATACTTTAGCAACAAATCAAACATCCTGTAGCTTTTAGTATATTTTAAGTGCTTTTCTTCCTGATTTTTCCAACAAAATATTTGTCAGCATTAAAGAAAAAAAAACTTAAATATGTCTTATAGAGACCCAGTCTGTTGAAAATTGTGGGTTTTTTTCTGATGATGGAGGAGATACATAAATAGAATATTTCATCTGTTTCTGATTTACAACGATATAAATAAAGTCATACCTAATTTCCTTGATTTATGACCTGCAAAATCTAAAAGAAACACAATTTTTATCAGTGTTTCTCTAGTTTGTCCCCAACGTAATAACACATTTATAAAAAAAGTAAAGTTTTATCAAAACAAGTTTCATTTTTGGATGATGTTAGTTGCACATATTTATGTCTGACTAAGTACATGCTAGCTATTTTAGCTAATTTAGCCTTTTTTTTGGTTTGTTTTTAGGCTAATTTGGAGTTTAGCTAATGTTTCAGTTGGAAGCTAACTGTTTTAGCTAACTTAGGCTTTTTTAGGCTAATTTGGCATTTAATTAATATTTTAGCTAACAGCGTTTTTATCCATCAATTTCAGCATATTCAGCTATTAGCACTATCATCATTCACACTAGCTTTATCGCAGGTAATCCTCCAAATCTTAGTTAGTTTTAGTTATTTTAAAGCTAATGATGGTTAAGATTTGTGCTTTACATCCATTAGTCGACTAATCGAAACAAGTAAACGGTGATTACTGGACTATGAAAATAATCGTTTGTAGCAGAATTGGTGATTAGTCGATTTTTTAGTTTGTACAGCTCCTTGTGTCAGCACCAACGAGAAAGTATGTACAAAAATGTAAAATTAAAAAAAAGATACATATATAAATATTATTTTAAGTAGAGGATAATTAGCCCCCCCCGCCCCGGCTCTCAGATACCTGTTTTACGCCCCTGTCAAACTCCTCGGAGTTGATGTTGGACTCGAAGTACAGGTCTATCAGCGCCGTGATGACTTTACACCGGATCCAGGTCAGCGGGTCCGGGATCCCGACCACGGACACGGGGGGCTGCCGGTCGGGGTCCCGCGGGGGGCCCTCGGCTCCGGCCCGCGAGCACAACGCTCTGCGACTGTCCCGGGGGAGCGCGCGGCTCCGCCCGCCGGGTCTCAGGAAGGCGCGCGCGCAGACCCTCGCGCTTGGCCGCTGGCGCAGCTGAAGCCGAAGCCGAAGCCGAAGCCGCTCCTCCAGGCGCGGACTCCGACAGCGAGGCCGCCGAGCCGCTGCATCACGGCGACCCCATCCACAACACGGCCCCGGGAAACTTATGCAACTCACCCCATGTTTTACCCACAATGCTCTGGGTCACCGTGACGTTCAGACGTTCGGTTGTTGCGTTCAAATACAGATAAAAAGTCAACAGTTGTTAACATTGACATAGAATTTTTATGTTTTTGTTTTATTTTGTAAATATTAACTGGGTAAAATAAATGCAAATGTTTGGGTCAGGACATTAAAGAAAAATATTTATTACTGTTATGACTTAAATAGATCAGCTGATAGCCAAACATTGTCCATTAACAGAGCTAAATAAATACTATATTCCTGTTACACCTGCTTGTAATAACGTTATATATTATGTCTATGGTAATAACACGACTGAGGACCAAAACTTACAAGCAGTCTTTGAACGCAGCATCCCGGCTCTTACCTAAAGTGTCCAGCAGAGGGAGACAAACACTAACTTTTGTCTTCTTTTGGTTGCGGTTTAGCGCTTCAGGCCCTGGTTTCTGTCTGTGTGGAGTTTGTCCGCTTTCCTCCCACAACCCTAAAGACATTTGTGTCACAGTGACTCTAAATTGTCCATTTGGTGTGAGGTCTGGGGTGGATAGGCTCCAGCAACTCCCTGATCCAGATGGGAGTTCAGAACATGGAAGTCCTATCCTGTATCGCTTCAGACCGATTTATTTATTTATTTAACATTTCAAAAACAATGAGAGGTTGAGCCCCTTGAGATGTCACATCTCGTTTTCGAGGGGTTCCTCCATAAAACAGATAACTTAAATAAAGATGGAGTACAGTGCAATCAACAAACAAAAGTACAATTACAAAACATATAAAGTATATTACCAATATACAAATCCACTTTCACACACTCATACACACACGACAGCTCTCAACTTTTCCCGCTCAACAAAATGCAATTTAACAGAACAAATTCAGTCAAAGCACAAAGAATAAACCCTATGAAGGACAAAAAAAAATATACATAAAAAAATGTTAAAGAATTAAGTCAAATAATGAGAACAAGTACAAATACCCTATAAATATGTTAAAAGAGCTCTTTTAAATAATGGAAAAAACATATAGGAGCGCATTTCAGAGGGAAGGTTATTCCATTCACTGGGGGCTCGGACACAGAATGCATATTGACCTGATTTTCTATTGAATCTGGGAACAAGGAAATAAATATGATCAGTGTGACGGAGGTTGCATAATATAGGCAGTAAAACGTGAAAAACAGAAGACTTCTCAACTAAAAATAAATGTCATAATTACAGATTTTTGATGGAGAAATCCATATTTATTTAGAGATATTTTAAAGAAAGCTGATGTTTGTTTGTTTTTATTCAAAATATGTTGTGTGTTTCATACCTCTCAGACAATATTGGCACCCCTACAGAACTCTGGTTTCTCCACCAGTCCTTACTTCCACACAGATTCACATTTTTTTTAAAAAATGCCAACTTTAATCACAGAAAGTCCTCTGTGAAGTCCTTCCGTCTATCATCTTTCTGTGACCGCCCACTTTGGCAGGTGAAACCACCAGCTTACTGATGCATCTGTTCATGTGCTTTACTGTAATACTGATAGAACAATAACTTATGTGAATCCAACCCTGCACGTCCTCTTTAAAAATCCGTAAATTTATCTGCAGAAAAATAAATGTTTTCAAAATTACAATAACCTTTTTTTCCAGATAAATGTAAAAAATAATGTGAGTGGAAGGTTAATTATTTTGCTAATTGGTAAATAAACTAACAATTCACATTTTCTCAGCTTTATTTTCTGCAGCAGTTTCTCCGTTTTGCCGCTAGAGGGAGCTGTTGTCCACACTTGTGGTCCACCAAAACGATGAAGATGTCACCTTTCTGTTGGAGAGATCCATCACTCAAACACTCCGTGATCTAGACTTTTTCTAGATCTGTTAACCGTTCTATTAATCAAAAACGCCAATAAATGAATAAAAAATGTTTTTCTTAAAGAACAAACATGCATAAAAGCAATTTAAGTGAATTAATTAATCACGACTTCTGCATTGCTAAAAAATAATAATAATAATAATAAAATTAATCACCTACAGCTAATTAAAAAAGAAAAACTTTTCATCTTTTTGAGGGAATCTGAAGACTTTAATCTGAAATGTTAAATATAAATTAAAATGCGAGTTTAGCTTCACATTTGTTCATCTGCAGACATTTTCCAAATGGTTTTGTCTGAAAATAAAACTTCTCTTTAAAAAAAAAAGACAGAAATCACTGCGTAATCGCCGGCTTTTAACGTTTTTCAGGTGGTTGACATTTAATGGCAGAGAGAAAATGATTTTGTTGTTCTGAAAACTTTGTGCTGGAGGGCGTAAAATCTGAAAATATGCTGTTTTCTCTGCAGGCAGACTTTGTGTGTCGCTGGCAGAGAGCCACTCACAATAGCAGGCACAGGTGTTGACCAGAAAAAAAAAAAAAAAATTCAATTATCATGACAGAATAAATTGCAGCGTGAGACGGAAAGCTTTTATTTTTGAAGTTTCTTTTCTCAGTTTCAAAAAAGTTGATCGATGTAGAAGACTGAAATCTTTTGAGAGCAAATGTCCTCAAATAGTTTCACCTTTTGTGTTTTTTTTTAAATCCAGACCTGAATTTAAAAATTGAGTAAAATTTATTATTCATTTGAGATGTGATTAATATGCAAAATTATGCAAATTAAGATGCAATTAGGCTCCAATTCTCTCGTGGAATTTTCCATTATAATTTAATACAAAGTAACAGAGTAATTGGTGTCACGTGTAATTACGGTTACTCAAGTGCACTTTCTGGCATGCTAATCATTCGCTATATGTTGGTTATCCCATGCAAATGCGGCGTTTGCAAATGCGGCGTTTGCAAATGCGGCGCAAAGACGCCGAACCCGAGCTGGGACGCTTAGAGCGGCGCAGGCGGCGGCGGCGGCGGCGTCCTCCCCACATGAAACTGTTGCTCCGCTTCCCAGGAGGAGGAGGAGGAGGAGCTTCGCCTGTCAGAGGATGACCTCTGACCCCTCGCACCTAAAACTGCCTTTTATTTTGAAATGTTGTCAGCTTTTCCGTCCTGCTCTGCTCTCATCCTCCAGTCTTCGTGATCTAAACAAAGACATCTCCCCCCCCCCCCCCCCCCCACCACAGCCACCTCTCCGCCTCCACCCCCCCACCACCCCCACGCTCGCACAACTCTCTCAAAGAACATAATCCCTCAACAAAATGGAAACACAAAGGAAACTTGAGCTCAATCCTATAAACGCGCGGACACAACAGACAATGCCCCCTCCCACCCGTTTCCCCTGAACACCCCCCCCCCCATCCCCACAAATGCCCCGTGGCACAGATCAGGCATTATCAGCCCCCGCCCCGATCCCTCCCCCGCCTGCCAGCAGCTCCCATACCTCCACAGGGGCAGGAGGAGAGCGGCTCCTGCAGGCGAGGGGTTACAGGTAGAGCCGCCGCCGCCGCCGCCGCCGCGTCAGCGGCCAGAGCGTCTGCTGCCCTGAAGCTTCTCACTGTCGAATTTACAAAAACCACAGAAACTTTGAAGAGAATAAAAAAGTATTTTTTTTTTATTTAAATGAGCAGAAATTGTGAAATTTAAATTCCTGAGAACGATTTAGAAATCATTTCTCTAATTGTTGGAGATTCTCATTGGTCCAGGTGACGTCTTAACGTGAGTGATGTCATCTGATCAATTATTATTATTATTAAAGTATTTGTTTGTTTAATTTTAAGCATTAAAAATAATTGAATTCTGCAACAATAATTACAAAACAGATTCATTTATTCCATTTTAGATTTTGATTATTACATTGATAATAATATAAGAGAAAGAAAATGATGTCGTCGTCTTGACAGTTTCACCTTTATTACTATTACAGATTCAAGTTTCATTCGTCACAAAAAACAAATACAAGACAAGAATATAAAAATAAAAAATTCAGTATAAAAACAGTGAGATAAAATTAAAAAAAATAAAACATTAACAGACTTAAAAAACGAGGCGCTTAACCAAAACCTCCAAATTGGGGAAGCAGCAGTATCAAACCCTCATGATGGTGAGAGTTACAATGATTCACTGAGACAAATCATTACAACACTTCTATAAAATATCATTTTTAAGACCAAATAAGTGTTTAAAAGCTGCTAAAAACAACTACATCATCTGCATACATCAGATGATTCACTTTAAAACCAGCGACCAGCATCACAAGCAATCAGATCCTGCGACAGTTCGTCTACATACATGTTCAAAACACACACGTTACATTCTATAGTTATTTCCTTCATTAAAGTTAAAGTCCCATTAGTTGGCACTCACCGCAGTCGGTGAAATTTGTTATCCAGTTAGACTCCTCCCCTGGGGGAGGGGTGAGCTGCAGACACAGCCGCGCTCAGAACCATTTTACTCATGACGCTCCAGTCTCAGGGCGGACACTCTACCACAAGGCCACCGAGCTGATCCACTATATATAACTGTAATATAATTAGACAGAGGTAAGATTTTACTTATTGATCGATAATATTTTAATAATGTTCTATTTTTTGTGAAAAGTTGAATAAAAATTGAGAATTTCTAAAACATCAAATTGATAGTTTTTTTTTCTGAAAACTTTACGTCGTCTCAGCTTCACTTGCAGACAAACTTAAGACAGTTTGGAGAGTCAAGTCTTCTCTCCTTTAAAGGGTCACCAAACAGGGCAGTTGAAGGCTAAGTCCGTTCCATTCTCAGTCCAGGTTTGAGAAATGCTCCCAAAAAGGGGGCGGGGCTAAGACTGAACGGAGGAGGTGTGGCTTAGATCAAATAAAGTTGATTTGAACTAGAAAAAAACACTTAAATAGAGGCTATATAAGAGATTTAAATAAAAATCAAAAGTAAAAACAGTTTATGATGTTTGGAAGAAAAATGAATCAGAAGAAGCCGATTTATGAGTCCTTTGAACATGATTAGATAATCCTTAATGTGTTATTTTCCCTGGTGTGTCCTGATGGATACACAACAAATACACAACAACTACACAACAAATACACAACAAATACAGCTCAAGTGTTTATGTTCTTCGATTTATCGTTTTTTCTTTCTAAATCTGCTGGAATTATCATGTTAACGTTTGCAAAGTTACATTATGTTAAAGACTGTTCTTAAATTTTAAGGTGTCAAACTCAATCCCACAAGGGGCCAAAACACACTTTAGATTGCGGGCCGAACAGTTGGAACCGATGCTGGAGCCGATAACCAGCCAAAGTGTTAACTAAATCCCAAATTAGCCTAAAAAACAAACTTCAGTTAGCCAAAACAGCTAGCATGTAGCTGAAATATTAGCTTAACTCCAATATAGCCTAAATAATCTCAGTGAATGCCTAAATAGTAAAAAAAAAAATTAGCAGAATTCCAATTTTTAAAACTTTAAAACTGCAACCTTTTAACACAATTATGAATAATAAAAATGTAGAAATATTATTCTAGAATAAATCAACTTAAAACTTAAATAACTTTTAATATTTTACTCGCTATAAAAATATATTTTAATAACAATAAAATGATCTGGAGGGCCGGATAGAATCACTCGGAGGGCCGGATCCGGCCCCCGGGCCTTGACTTTGACGCGTTAAACGGTCATTTTTCCGACTCCACATAAAGAGAATTTTTGAACCTCAAATTTTGAAATGAAAACTTTACGAGTGATTTTCATTTGTCCACTTCCGGTCAAACTTGTGGCCCCTCGGGTTTAGAACTTTGCCCCGTCCCGGTCAGGACGTTGAATGCAACAGTTGAATGAAGCAGTTTTTGTTTCTAGAAATCCTCCAAACGCCAAAGTTCTTCTGGTGCGGCGGGCGTGCTCTGCAGTTTGGAAACACGAACTGAAGACGGCTTGTGGTTTTCCAAATGTAGGCCATCCTCCATGTGCGACCCGTTCTTCAGAACCGGGGCGCCTCCCGCTCGGAGTCCCCCCCCCCTCGCACTGCGATGGGATTGCGGGTAAGAGGAGCAGAGGATGAAAGGGTCTCGGTGCCACCGCGTGGTACTGGCGGAAGCGCTTCCCGCCCCCGTCCCTCCCTCCAGGCCTCGGGAAAGGTGAGGCGGGAGCGCCGCCCTCCCCGATTAGATCAAACCCACGCAGGACCAAAGCGAGATAACGGCGGCAAAGTAGGCCGCCTCGGCGCGCTGGCACAGGAAGAGGAAGCGCCCCGGCGTACCTCCACCTGCGCTCGGCGCCTCGCCGCACAGCTGGAGGCGAGCAGAGAGCAGAGGCGCGTCGTCACGGGCTTCCTGCAGAATGACCAGCGCAGAAAGTTCTGAGCGCCGCACGAACGCTGCCAGGTGAAAATGAATTTGACAAAGAAGTAGAAGGACTATTTTCTACATTTTGTCCTGCCAGAGAGAAAATCCCACAAACGCGGTGGATGTGGAATGGCGAGTCCTCCAGAATTTCTATAAATGTCTGGTCTGCTTTCATGGATTACCGTCATTCGCCATCCGCCATTGTGAGCGGCTGCCAGCCCGGCTTGCCATTTCTGGGCCCGTCTTTCCAACCTTGATATATTTGCCAAATGAATATTTGAAGCTGTAATTAAATTTATCCCACCTCTACACCTTCTGTAAGACGGCTAGCTTGCACATTTCTAACACGCCGCATTTCAGCTGTTCTTTTGAGAGGGGAACGGCACAGCTTGCTGCGGTTTTTAATGATTTGGAACGAGGGATTCTTTACAGAAACGAGCCGGATTTCGTGACGGTCCTGCTGCTCAGACACACTTGCATTAGTGATCAGAAGAAAGTCACGAAAAACACAAACATAATACTTCATTACTGGAGTTTGCATCAATAAAGTTGGGATTTAAATGTTATATTTTTGTAAATAATCTTCAGATTGAAGGTCGGTATTTTCTAATTACATTGCAGAATGAATCCTAAAAGTATATAAATGCAGTTTTTCTTCAACACGATCATTCCAGTACATCTGAGACGCTTTTCTCCTTCAGAATCTACTGGAATTATTGTGTTAACGGTTGAAAAATTACAGTACGTTAAAGATTTTGTGTTTAAGCGTCACCGGTGACGCCTCGGCTGTTAGAGCGTTAAAAATATAATGATTTTATTAAAGCTAGAGCTGGGAATCGATTAAAAAATTTAACCAATTATTGCGATTAATAACGATTAATTTTTTTCATTTTTAGTTAAATTATATTCCATATAAAATAACACAGAAATTATACATTTACAACAGGGGTGTCAAACTCTACAAGGGGCTAAAATCCAAAACACACCCTAGGAACAGGATAAACGTTTATTAAACTTTAAAATCGTAAGTTTTTAACATAATTATGAACCACATATAAAGTGTTACATGTGATTAAGCTAGTGTGGGTGATGGGAGCTGAATGTGGTTGCTGAAGATGCTGAAATTGATAGCTAAAACGCTGAAGCTGATAGCTAGCTAAAACATTAGCTAAATGCCAAATTAGCCTAAAAAACGAAAAACTTAGGTTAGCCAAAACAGCTAGCATGTAGCTAAACTTCAAAACACCCTAAAAACTGAAGAAAAGCCTAAATTAGCCAAAACAGCTAGCATGTAGCTGAAATATTAGCTAATGAAAACCTGAAATAAAGTTTTAAGGCCTTAATAGGAATTTATTATCTAAAGAAATTCAATAATCGGTGAGGATCAAACTCTTTACCCGTTTCTGAGACATTTCTGCAGCTCTAAAGGAGAACCTTCCAGAAGTGAGCGACATCGTCCAGGAGGTCATCAGAGAACTGGACTCAGCTCAGGTCAGAGGTCATGATCCGACAGTCAGAGAGACAAACATGGATGCATTAGGAGATTTGTAGGAGGAAGATGCTGCTGAGGAATGTATGGAGAGAAAAGAGACTCTAGTTCTTCATTTGTAACTCACGCACACATTAAAATGACAAAAGTTTGAAACAAACTATAAGTACAAATATTAAATAATTACACACAAATCGCTTGATTCACACATAAAACCACATCTGTGCACAAATCTGATGTGAGACTCTAGATCAGGAGAGGAGGGATGGATTTAAATGCTGTTATAGAAGAAGAAACTTGACATTTTCACACTTTCTTAAACAGATACGCCCACAGATTACTTTATAAAGTCTAAATGTGTGTTTTTAAAACACTCAACGTTAAAGTTTCTCTCTTCTCATCTGAAAGCTGGCGGTGTGAGTTCCACCTCGACACCATGAGAGCGAACAGAGTCCATCAGCCCATCGTCCCGCTCCTGCCGTGTAGGGGAGGGGGGGTTCATCCACGAGGGAGCGCTGAGACGCTCCGCTCTGCGCCCGGCTCTCTGGGGCAAACCGCTCCACTCCCGGGGCGTTGAGCCGATCGACTCTGTCCGCTCTCTGGGTGAGCCTGTTTTTTCTCCGTAACCAGCTGGATGATGGAACTTCAAAATAATAAAGTTGAACTGAGAGCATTTATGGAAAAATCCTCGGAGCAACAGTCAAACACGGTGGTGGTAGTATAGTGGTCTGGGCTTGAACAACAGAAACAGGAATTCAGTTTTCTGTCAGAAACTGGCCACAGGGAAAAAACATGGAGCTCGAAAATTTATAATCAGAAGCCCCTCCCCCTGCTGGAGCCAAAAAAAAAAACAAAACATAATTTTTGCCCAAAATCATTAGCCAGAAGCTCTCACTGGAACTCACCGTTTTAAGCTTTTTACCTTTTTACCCGTTTCCTTTCTTTTTTTTAAATCTTATTTACTGTTTCTTTCTCTTTTTGGACCATTTTTCACGTTTCTTCTCTCTTTTTTTGAACTTTTTGTCCCATTTCTTTTTCTTTTTTTCCTTTTTTCACGTTTCTCTCTCTTTTTTGACTTTTTTGTCCCATTTTTTATTCTTTTTTTTACCTTTTTTCACGTTTTCTTCTCTTCTTTTTTGACTTTTTTGCCATTTCTTATTCTTTTTTTTTTTTACCTTTTTTGACGTTTCTTTTTTTTTTTTTTTTTTACCTTTTGTCCCATTTCTTATTCTTTTTTACCTTTTTTCATGTTTCTTTTTTTTTTTTTTTACCTTTTGTCCCATTTTCTTATTTCTTTTTTTTACCTTTTTTCACGTTTCTTCTCTCCATTTTCAACCTTTTTTTTACAGTTTTTTCTCTGTGACATTTTCTGTCACAGCCATTTTCCAGATGTTTTTCTGGAGATAAACGGATGTATTAATACAAATGTGAACACTTGTTAATATTGAGTTGAAAGAAATAAAACGATGGACGCTTTCTGCCCATTTGAAGCTCATAAACTGTTAGACAGATGCTGTTTATTCAAATTTAAAAGCTTCAAATTTGATTGTTCTGAAAAGTTTTTCTGATGTCAATTTTTGTTTACACAACAGTCTAAAGTTGTGAAAGTTCCGCTTCTGGCGACAGATTGTTTCTGGCGCCATGTGACCCTTGAAAATCCTGACCTGACAGATAAATCAATTAAAGATCAATTATATTCCTTAAGCAGAACAAAGTGTTCTGGTCAAAGCCTAGACTAGATGAGTGACCTTTATTCTGAAAAACCCTAAAAAGCATACCAGTTTGGAACGTCTTTCACTTCTATTTTTTTTCTTTATCTCTTTTTGATCCATTTTTTTGCTCTTTGCCATTTAATTTAATCTTTTCTTGGCACATAAATCAAGATTCCTTCATTCCAATGTGTTGGAAATAGAGAGTAGAAGAACATTTTCCACAGACTTGAAACTTCTCTGACAAAGACTGGAATCACGTCGTCGCTCTCCGTCCTCTGATCAACATTTTACAACATTTTGTGTTGGAAATAATTCAAATGAGCCTCAGTAATTATTTAAAGCAGATCCTAAAGAGAGGATTATAAAATTTTTTTCCCTTGAATGGAATGTCTTGTGATGGACACAGTGGTGAAATCCCACCTCCTCATTTCCGTTTGGTTGTACCCCCCCCACTCCTCTGAATCCTGTTAGCTACACTTTGAAGGAGCCCACTCCTCATAATTAAAACCTCCAATGATTGCCACCGGTTCGCCTGCACTTTGGAGCCGCACTTGTGGTGACATAATTCATTAGCGCCCTTACAAAGAAGTGATTTAGAGTCTTTAAAGCGCTCCTCCATGCAGAATAACTATTAAAGCCTCCATATGCACACACACTCAGAGGGTTAAGCGCTTTGTTGAAGTCAGCCGGGTTATAAGAGATGATAAACATAAATTATGACTAATACACTGCACCAGTGGCTCTTTGAAAAATAAAAAAAAAAAAAAATACTGACACAGGGAAAACACGCCGCAGCCCGGTTTCATCAGTGCGCGCTGAAGCGAGGATGTAAGCGGCCCGACGCGAGCGGCTCGGGCGTCACCTTGAATATTCAGATGGGCTCGCTCGTTCTTCCCGCCTGGCTGCACCGCCGTCATTACCTGCCGTCGCTCTAAGCATTTTGTTTACTTCCATTAAAAAGTTTCCGTCATTATTAGACTCTTTTCTACAAACGTGCACCAATAAATAGGATTTAATTATCTGTTAGCAGAGCGTCCGGCTGCACAGAAACGTAAGCAGGCGAGAGTTCTGTCGGACATGAAAATCATTTTAATCCCATCCGGAACAGGAGAAACGACAACAAACGCTCTCCTGATACAGTTTAGGGCTGCCACGATTAGTCGACTAATCGATGACTAATCGACTATTAAAATAGTCGACGACTAATTTAATAGTCGTTACTTTATATTATATGGAGTCAGAGTGTAGTAAAGTTGAAAGTTACAAAGGCATTCTGCTAGCTTTTTAGATTATTCTGGCATTTATTAAGGTTTTTAGGCTATTTTGGAGTTTAGCTAATATTTAAGCTACATGATAGCTAATTTAGGATTTTCATCATTTTTTTCTGGCTAATTTTAAGATTAGCTAATATTTCAGCTAGCTGTTTGGATAATTTAAGATTTTTTTCCATTTTTTTAGGTTAATTTGGAGTTTAGCTTATATTTCAGATGGATGCTAGCTATTTTGGCCACTTTAGGATTGTGTCAGTTTTTTTTGGCTATTTGGTAGTTTGCCTAATATTTCAGCTACATGCTAGCTGTTTTGGCTAATTTAGGATTTTTTTCATTATTTTTAGGCTAATTTAAAGCTTAGCTAATATTTCAGCTGCATGCTAGCTATTATGGCTAATTTAGGACTTTTTTCAGTTTTTCAGGCTAATTTGGGGTTTAGCTAATATTTCAGCTACATGCTAGCTATTTTGGCTAATTTATGCTTTTTTTTTAGGTTTTTAGGCTAGGTTTAAGGTTTAGCTAATGTTTCAGCTGGCTTTCAGCTTCAGCAGTTTTGGTTATCAATTTCAGCATCTTCAGCTATAAATTTTAGCCTACAGCATTCACACTACCATTATCGCAGGTAGTTGTTTATATCTAGTTTTTAGTTAGTTCAAAGCTAATGATGGTTAAGATGTGTGTTTTACATCCAGTTTGAGCATGAAACGATTAGTCGACTAATCGGAAAAAATAATCGTGATTAATCGACTATTAAAATAATTGTTTGTGGCAGCTCTAATACAGTTACAGAAAGTGTCCAGAAACAATCCCAACCATAAAAGCAGATAATAACAGACTGAGGAAGGTTTATAGAAATGTTTATGCAAAAAAAAGAAAAGTCAAGGTTTTTAAACAGAAAATCTGATCAGAAATAGATTATGAAAATTATGCAAAACTGTAAAATGAAGTAACTAAGTAAGGGTAGGATTATATAAGTTCACTTCTTTCCACTCATATTCAAGCAGTAAATCAAACTCTACTTTTTTACTAGTTAATGAATCAAATGTGACACAAGTGTGTTTTTGTTTTTTCTTGTTTTGTTTCTAATCCATTCATTTTATTAGTTCTGTATGAGTTTGAAAAATCTGTTTGATTTTGTTTTGTTCTTAATCTTTAAATAAATCAGATCAATCAATCAAATGAATGTTACAAATTTGACTAAGAAAACAAAGAGTCCTAGAGTAGATCTTTGTGGATCTCCTGAGACGCTCTTCAGTTTTGTGGATATTTCACGTAAACTATTTAGGAGGAGGATATCGTCCAGGAAAAAAGTTTCACATTTGATTTTTATTCAGTAAACAAACAAAAAATCCAAACCCAGATGGAACTAAAATTAAATTAAACCATTTTAACTGTATTTCTTCTGATAGTAGACTCTGCGATTATTCCAAAAATGTGTCAGCTGGTTCGGCGTTCACTGTAAAAATAACATTTATTGGAGGCCGGCGTTTATTCCCTCCAAGAATGAATAGTGATGCTTAATGGGTTCAATTTTTGTGGTGAAAATTTGGTCAAGAAATGCAGAGAAGAAGACCAAATGAACATCAGTAAAACACCTATCGTCCTTTATTGAATAGAATAGAAATACTTTATTCATCCCAGGCTTTTTTTACTCTTTACATACATCTGCCCAGACTATAATCCCACCGCCACCGTGGGCCACTCGACAGACCGATCAACTCCTCGTGAAGGAGAAAACCTCCAACCAGACGCTTTTTTCGTGACGTCTATAGTTTAGAACTGACAGCTGACCACTGTTTAAAGCTAAAAAATGAAAGGCAAGCTAACCGATTGTTACCTAAACTTGTACAATATGTATTTTATAAATGTCCTACCTGGTTGTATTCGTTTAAGATTTTCTTCTTCTAATTGATGCTAACGCTAACGCTAGCTTCAGGGATGAGACGTAGATCTGTAGACAATCTTTTATGTCCAGTTAAAGTTGATTACATTTCTATGTTCACAAAATCACTAAAAACAGAGATAAAGTCAGATAATTTCTCTGTCAATAAAGAAGAACTAATAACTGTTATTTTCTGACGTAGCTCCTCATTACCGTTTCTGATCCCTGCAGGATAATGAAGGGAAACAAAGATAAAATCCTTTGTAACTGTCAAAAATCATAAAAGCATTCCTGTTTTACAATTACATCTTAAAATACTCTGAAAAATAACAAATACATCTTATTATCTGATTTCGATTAAAACACGTGCAAATTACATTAAGCAAAATAGAACCTGTTAGAATAAAGTCTGCTCAAATGAAAGGTTATTTTCAATAGAACCTCAAATATTGAACAATTATTTAAATTTGTATTTAGATTTGTGAACGATCTGAGACAGGAAATGAAAGTACAGTTCAGCAGGATATTTATAAAATAAATATTCTACATTTTTCTTTTGAAATTGGTAAAATTATTATTTACGTAAATTGTGTTAAAAAGTGTTCATATGTCAGCTTTGCCGTTCTAAACACGTAAACTGGAACTTCACATTTTCAGCCCTGTCGCCATTTTCTCCGACATCACCGTGGAAAGGGGTTATTCAGTTGCCAACATGGTGGCGCAGTCGGGCGCCACCATGTTGGAGCCATGAGCAGAGATTGATCCAAGTCGGTCTGAGTCAACGTCTCTATGGCAACCACTCGGCCAGTCAAGAGTGAGCTGGTTAGAACTTTCTTCTTCACTTCACTTTTTCTTCCGTTTGTAGGCTAACCGAAAAAGTATTTTCTTATCGAACTTCTGTCCGTGATTCATGCTAACAATGTTTTCTGTTAGCGGTTCTGTCTGGGATTCATGCTAACTGTGTTTTCTGTTAGCGGTTCTGTCTGGGATTCATGCTAACTGTGTTTTCTGTTAGCGGTTCTGTCTGGGATTCATGCTAACTGTGTTTTCTGTTAGCGGTTCTGTCTGGGATTCATGCTAACAATGTTTTCTGTTAGCGGTTCTGTCTGGGATTCATGCTAACTGTGTTTTCTGTTAGCGGTTCTGTCTGGGATTCATGCTAACTGTGTTTTCTGTTAGCGGTTCTGTCTGGGATTCATGCTAACTGTGTTTTCTGTTAGCGGTTCTGTCTGGGATTCATGCTAACTGTGTTTTCTGTTAGCGGTTCTGTCTGGGATTCATGCTAACTGTGTTTTCTGTTAGCGGTTCTGTCTGGGATTCATGCTAACTGTGTTTTCTGTTAGCGGTTCTGTCTGGGATTCATGCTAACTGTGTTTTCTGTTAGCGGTTCTGTCTGGGATTCATGCTAACTGTGTTTTCTGTTAGCGGTTCTGTCTGGGATTCATGCTAACTGTGTTTTCTGTTAGCGGTTCTGTCTGGGATTCATGCTAACTGTGTTTTCTGTTAGCGGTTCTGTTTGGGATTCATGCTAACTGTGTTTTCTGTTAGCGGTTCTGTCTGGGATTCATGCTAACTGTGTTTTCTGTTAGCGGTTCTGTCTGGGATTCATGCTAACTGTGTTTTCTGTTAGCGGTTCTGTCTGGGATTCATGCTAACTGTGTTTTCTGTTAGCGGTTCTGTCTGGGATTCATGCTAACTGTGTTTTCTGTTAGCGGTTCTGTCTGGGATTCATGCTAACTGTGTTTTCTGTTAGCGGTTCTGTCTGGGATTCATGC
The DNA here is from genome assembly GCA_003999625.1 of Oryzias javanicus. Classification (NCBI taxonomy): domain Eukaryota; kingdom Metazoa; phylum Chordata; class Actinopteri; order Beloniformes; family Adrianichthyidae; genus Oryzias; species Oryzias javanicus. Next base: position 33,060,312 of record CM012452.1, on the reverse strand, counting down.
TAACTGTGTTTTCTGTTAGCGGTTCTGTCTGGGATTCATGCTAACTGTGTTTTCTGTTAGCGGTTCTGTCTGGGATTCATGCTAACTGTGTTTTTGTTAGCGGTTCTGTCTGGGATTCATGCTAACTGTGTTTTCTGTTAGCGGTTCTGTCTGGGATTCATGCTAACTGTGTTTTCTGTTAGCGGTTCTGTCTGGGATTCATGCTAACTGTGTTTTCTGTTAGCGGTTCTGTTTGGGATTCATGCTAACTGTGTTTTCTGTTAGCGGTTCTGTCTGGGATTCATGCTAACTGTGTTTTCTGTTAGCGGTTCTGTCTGGGATTCATGCTAACTGTGTTTTCTGTTAGCGGTTCTGTCTGGGATTCATGCTAACTGTGTTTTCTGTTAGCGGTTCTGTCTGGGATTCATGCTAACTGTGTTTTCTGTTAGCGGTTCTGTCTGGGATTCATGCTAACTGTGTTTTCTGTTAGCGGTTCTGTCTGGGATTCATGCTAACTGTGTTTTCTGTTAGCGGTTCTGTCTGGGATTCATGCTAACTGTGTTTTCTGTTAGCGGTTCTGTCTGGGATTCATGCTAACTGTGTTTTCTGTTAGCGGTTCTGTCTGGGATTCATGCTAACAGTGTTTTCTGTTAGCGGTTCTGTCTGGGATTCATGCTAACTGTGTTTTCTGTTAGCGGTTCTGTCTGGGATTCATGCTAACTGTGTTTTCTGTTAGCGGTTCTGTCTGGGATTCATGCTAACTGTGTTTTCTGTTAGCGGTTCTGTCTGGGATTCATGCTAACAGTGTTTTCTGTTAGCGGTTCTGTCTGGGATTCATGCTAACAGTGTTTTCTGTTAGCGGTTCTGTCTGGGATTCATGCTAACTGTGTTTTCTGTTAGCGGTTCTGTCTGGGATTCATGCTAACTGTGTTTTCTGTTAGCGGTTCTGTCTGGGATTCATGCTAACTGTGTTTTATAACAGAAAACACAGTTAGCAAAACACAAATTTGCTAATAGTGTTAGCAAACAATCTCAAAGCCAGATTGGGGAAGAAAAAAAATCATGCGCATTTATATATCAGGAACGTGTTAAAACAAAACTAGTTGTCGCTGCTTTATATCTGCTTATTTCTCTATAGAAGTCGATGGGATTTCTCGGAGCCACTTCCTGTTTGGAAAGCCATGGGGGCGGAGTCACTCAGTCCATCATTTGCCTTCATAAGCAGCAGCTTTCCCCTCGTGTTACATCATCAGGACTCGCCTTTATCTTTAAAAACTGATGGAATTGACCCATTTTAGCATCTGGACTCAAGTATTACCACCCACCCTGGCCCTCATTCTGTCCTTTGTCTTCTTTTGGGCGACGGGCTTCAGGAATTATTAGTAGCTTAGCACTGAGAGACCTCTAAATAGCTCCCTCCCAAGAGGAGGCCAACGGCGCCTGAGCCCCCATTCAGCAAAATGTACATCTCAGCGGGGACGTGCAATGATCCCTCACTTCTCCATGCTCGATGATGGCTCTCATTCTTGTCTTCCCTCATTCCAGTAAATCCATTCTGCTCTAAAGAAGGAAGAAAAAAGGAAAACATGTCCCGGAAAATATTAACCTGCTGTCAAACAATGGTCCTCAGAAAGCATGAATCAGCAGATGCTTCCCAATTCCACGCACACAACAGGGGATTGTACTGGAGCCGTTTGTGAAGGGGAGCCTCCGTTAGCGCTAGCATTCCCAGCAAAATTCCAAACCCCCGGCTTCAGCGGCGTGTGGGAAAGCCGAGGGAGCCGTCGAGCCCCTCGCCTGAGTCTCCAGACGGCCTGATTTGGGAACGCCGTGAAATCCGTGGCACCTCTCTTGGCTTCCTGGCTGAACGGCTGCCATATCTTGTGATGGGCTGAGGCAGGAGAGAGCGCGGCAGCCAGGGATGAATACGGCTTAATCTTTACCCAGGCCACATGTGTGTGCATGATAACATGGTGGCTTTCTTCCTGCGCTGGGTTATTCTCCGCCAGCTGCCAGGTTAGCTGCCTCGCACAGCCGTGTTTCTCTGCGATATTTGCCCGCTATAAAAAAGAACTATTGCACCTAAGGTGGGGGCTAATGCATGTTTTTGGAAGTGATGGTAATTCCTGACACATTTCGAGAGACAGATACGGCGTCTTATAGCGAATGACAATATATGTAAAGACAGCGAACATTCCCCCCTTTTTAGTTGCTAATATTTTGTTTGTGCAAAGGCTTCTGGGGCGGCGAATGGAGGCTATATTTGTAATGAAATGGCAGCATTGTGATGAAAAGACTTCACCCTCACTTTCTATGCATTTTAATGGCTGTGCTGAACAGTCTCCAGTTGGGATCTTGATGAGCAGCTTCTTTACTATTCAGATAAATGATTATGTGTGCAGTAATGCGTGCCGCACGCAGGTGCTGCGCGGGTTTTTTTCCGCGCCGGCACCAGCTTGATGCCAGCGTCCTCCTCCTCTGCACAAAACCTATTTATTATGATTGCATTACCATGAATGATTTTATAACATCTGCTTGTCAATAATTATCCTACAAATCCGCCAGCCCCCTGACCTGAGCTCCGAACCAACCCCAGGTGGAAGGCGCCGGCTGACTAATGAGTGGCTGCTCGACGGCTCGTCGTCCCGCCGCCAGCGAACGCATCCACGCCGTCGCGCCTTTAAACGCGGGGTCGTCTGCAAATTCTAAACTCAAAGAAACATTGTGGATCATGTGTCGAAGTCGAGGCCCGGGGGCCGAATCCGGCCATCCAGATTATTTTATTTTATCGTTATTAATGGTTCGATGTTATCTTGCGCTCATTTCTAACTTGTATAATTTTGAAAAATATTGCTTTTATGGAGAGTAAAATATTGAAAGTTATTTAAGGTTTAAGTTGATTTATTCTGGAATAATATTCATGTCTTTTTATTCATAATTATGTTAAAAAGTTAAAGTTTTGAAGTTTTAAAAATTGGCATTCTGCTACGATTTTGGACTATTTTTGGCATTTACATTAAGCTAATGTTATTAATATTATTATTAATAATATTAATAATAATATTAGTAAATAATTTTATTAATATTAATATTATTAATATTTACATTTAAGCTAATATTTCAGCTACATGCTAGCTGTTTTGACTAATTTAGGATTTTTTACGTTTTTTCAGCTTTTTTGGAGTTTAGCTAATATCTCGGTTACATGCTAAGTTTGCGAATTTGGACTTTTTTGAGTTTTTTTTTTGTCAATTGTGTAGCTTAGCTAATATTTCAGCCAAATGCTAGCTGTTTTGACTAATTTAGACTTTTTTCAAGTTGTTTAGGCTCATTTGGAATTTAGCTAATATCTCAGATACATGCTAGCTGTTTTGGCTAACCTTTTTTTTGTTTGTTTGTTTTTTAGGCTAATTTGGCATTTAACTAATATTTTAGCTGGCTATCTATGGAGTCTCGAAAGAGCCAAAATGAAATAAATATATACACCATTAAATAAATAAATAAATGTGGCATTAAATAAATAAATGTGGCAATAAAATAAATAAATGTTGAAATAAATAAATAAATGTTGAAATAAATGTGGCATTAAAAGATTAAAAGAGCACATTTAAGTATTTCATGACATTTATTTATTTCATTGCCCAGTGTGGGTCAAAAGAGCCACATTGAAATAAATATATTTAATATGAAATAAATAAATAAATGTGGCATTAAATAAATAAATGTGGCAATAAATAAATAAATGTTGAAATAAATAAATAAATGTTGAAATAAATGTGGCATTAAAATATTAAAAGAGCACATTTAAGTATTTCATGACATATTTATTTATTTCATTGTCCCTTGTGGGTCAAAAGAGCCAAATTGAAATAAATAAATAAATGTTGAAATAAATAAATAAATGTTGAAATAAATAAATAAATGTTGAAATAAATAAATAAATGTTGAAATAAATGTGGCATTAAAATATTAAAATAGCAATTAAAACATTTCATAATATATTTATTTATTTCATGATTTCATTATACATTTCATGAAACAGGAAGTGGACACACCATGAAAATGCAAACTGTCAGATTCTCTTGTCAAACTCAGTGGGCGGGGCCTAACTCTCATGTCTCTGCTCTGTTGATCTGGCCTGGTGCAAAGTTTTTGTCTGAGTCCTCACTCACATACACGCTCCAAACATTGTTTTGGTGAAACAAAGAACTTTTGTTCGGGTCACCAAATCAAAATGTTTTCTCCGTCCACTTCATGCATTCTCATTCCCGACTCATCGTTATCAACGCATGGTTAAAGTCCGTCCTCGTGGAAACTCGAAGCTTTGAGGGAACCTTCTGTCAAAATGTACCGAGTTGGCTGGTCCAATGAGATCACAGCACCGAAAGCGCAACCGCAGACCCGCAGCCGAAGCGGGACCGACCCGGACGGAGCGATGCTCGGTCAAAAATGAGAGGAGCTGGCGGATCTGATTGAATCAAACCTAAGAACCACCAGCTACCGGGACGGGGAGCGCGTCACCCCCAATTCACTTTGAACGCGGAAGCGCCGCGAAGCGGAGTCCGCTCCGCTCTTCTGCTAGAACTTTTTTTGTTTTTTGCCATCATGGGTGATGATTTAAAAATCTAAAGACATTAACCCGTGTTTCTGCTAAGAAGAACCGCTATCTGCTGCTGTTTGCACCCAAAGCCCCGCCCACCCGCTTGGTCGGCCCACTGGATCTGTGTGCTGGCGCGTGCGTCTCTGTTTTGGTGTGTGTGTGTGTGCGCACGCGCTCGCAGGTGTGTGTGTGTGCTGCTCTCTGCGTCTTTTTTTTCTCCCAAAACCAGCAGCCCCGCTCCAGAGTCTGCTCACTACGTTGATCTGTGCGCGCTCGTGTCTGTCTGTGTTGTGTGTGTTTCATAATTATTACACTGTGTTTTTTTGCTAAGAGGAGCAGCTCTCTGTCTTCCTGTCGTTTTTTAACTCTTCACCCGCACCGGAGTCTGCCCACGTTGATCTGTGTGTCTGCATGTCTGTCTGTTTTGTGTGTCTCTGTGCGCGCGCACAGAGACACTTTTTACACACACACACACAACCACCTGCGAGCGCGTGAATTTGGGGTGACGCGCTCCCCGTCCCGGTAGCTGGTGGTTCTAGGTTTGATTCAATCAGATCCGCCAGCTCCTCTCATTTTTGACCGAGCATCGCTCCGTCCGGGTCGGTCCCGCTTCGGCTGCGGGTCTGCGGTTGCGCTTTCGGTGCTGTGATCTAATTGGACCAGTCAACTCAGTACATTTTGACAGAAGGACTCAGACAAAAACTTTGCACCAGGCCAGATCAACAGAGCAGAGACATGAGAGTTAGGCCCCGCCCACTGAGTTTGACAAGAGAATCTGACAGATTGCATTTTCATGGCGTGTCCACTTCCTGTTTCATGAAATGTATAATGAAATCATGAAATAAATAAATATATTATGAAATGTTAAAATGGCTTTTTAATTGCTATTTTAATATTTTAATGCACATTTATTTCAACATTTATTATTTATTTCAACATTTATTTATTTATTTCAACATTTATTTATTTATTTCAATTTGGCTCTTTTGACCCACAAGGGACAATGAAATAAATAAATATGTCATGAAATACTTAAATGTGCTCTTTTAATATTTTAATGCCACATTTATTTAAACATTTATTTATTTATTGCAACATTTATTTATTTATTGCAAATTTATTTATTTAATGCCACATTTATTTATTTATTTCATATTAAATATATTTATTTCAATTTGGCTCTTTTAACCTACAAGGGACAATGAAATAAATAAATGTGTCATGAAATACTTAAATGTGCTCTTTTAATATTTTAATGCCACATTTATTTCAACATTTATTTATTTATTTCAACATTTATTTATTTATTGCCACATTTATTTATTTAATGCCACATTTATTTATTTATTTAATGGTGTATATATTTATTTCATTTTGGCTCTTTCGAGACTCCATAGCTATCAGCTTCAGCGTTTTCAGCTATCAGCACTAGCATCTTCAGCGGCCAAATTCAGCTTACAGCATTCACACTAGCTTTATTGCAGGTGATGCTATATATCTAGTTCATAATTATGTTAAAAAGGAAAGGTTTTAAAGTTTTACCAATTAGCATTCTGTTTGCTTTTTGGACCATTGTGGCATTTACTAAGAGTTAGACTAATATTTCAGCTACATGCTAGCTGTTTTGAGTATTTTAGGCTTTTTTTTGGTTTAGTTTTTTTTTTTTTTGCGTGTCAATTTTGTAGCTTAGCTCATTTTTCAGCTAAATGCTAGCTGTTTTGGCTAATTGAGGCTTTTTTTAGGTTGTTTTGGTCAGTTTTGTAGCTTAGCTAACATTTCAGCTAAATGCTAGCTGTTTTAACTAATTTAGACTTTTTTCAAGTTGTTTAGGCTCATTTGAAATTTAGCTATTATCTCAGATACATGCTAGCTGTTTTGGCTAACCTTTTTTTTCGTTTGTTTGTTTTTTAGGCTAATTTGGCATTTAACTAATATTTTAGCTGGCTATCAGCTCAGCTTTAGTGTTTTCAGCTATCAGCACTAGCATCTTCAGCTTTCAGCACTAGCATCTTCGGCCAAATTAAGCTTACAGCATTCAAACTAGCATTATTGCAGGTGATGCTATATAACAAGTTCATAATTATGTTAAAAAGGAAAGGTTTTAAAGTTTTAAAAATTAGCATTCTGTTTGCTTTTTGGACCATTGTGGCATTTACTAAGAGTTAGGCTAATATTTCAGCTACATGCTAGCTGTTTTGAGTATTTTAGGCTTTTTTTTAGTTTAGTTTTTTTTGTGCGTGTTGTAGCTTAGCTCATTTTTCAGCTAAATGCTAGCTGTTTTGGCTAATTTAGACTTTTTTTTAGGTTGTTTTGGTCATTTTGTAGCTTAGCTAACATTTCAGCTAAATGCTAACTGTTTTAACAAATTTAGACTTTTTTCAAGTTGTTTAGGCTCACTTGGAGTTTAGCTATTATCTCAGATACATGCTCGCTGTTTTGGCTAACCTTTTTTTCGTTTGTTTGTTTTTTAGGCTAATTTGGCAGTTAACTAATATTTTAGCTGGCTATCAGCTCAGCTTTAGTGTTTTCAGCTATTAGTACTAGCATCTTCAGCGCCAAATTCAGCTTACAGCATTCACACTAGCATTATTGCAGGTAATGCTATATATCTAGTTCATAAATTTGTTAAAAAGTTTTGGTTTTAAAGTTTTAAAAATTGGCATTCTGTTTGCTTTTTGGACCATTGTGGCATTTACTGAGTTAGGCTAATATATCAGCTACATGCTAGCTGTTTTGAGTATTTTAGGCTTTTTTTTAGCTTAGTTTTTGTGTGTGTGTGTGTCAATTTTGTAGCTTAGCTCATTTTTCAGCTAAATGCTAACTGTTTTGGCTAATTTAGGCTTTTTTTAGGTTGTTTTGGTCAGTTTTGTAGCTTAGCTAACATTTCAGCTAAATGCTAACTGTTTTGGCTAATTTAGGCTTTTTTCAAGTTGTTTATATAGTTGAGTTTAGCTATTATCTCAGCTACATGCTAGCTATTTTGGCTAATCTAAGTTTTTTGTTTGTTTTTAGGCTAATTTGGCATTTAACTAATATTTTAGCTGGCTACCAGCTTCAGCGTTTTCAGCTATCAATTTTAGCATCTTCAGCGGCCAAATTCAGCTTCCAGCATTCACACTAGCATTATTGCAGGTAATGCTATATATCTATATATCTAGTTCATAATTATGTTAAAAAGGAAAGGTTTTAAAGTTTTAAAAATGTAGTTTTAGAGCGTTCAAGAAATGTTTATCCTGTTTGACCTACAACTTCAGGTGTGTTTTGGATTTTGACCCTGTGTGATTAACTTTGACACACCTGAGACTAACAGGAATGATAATAACAGGAGAGATCCAAGACACTTGGTTGAAACGGTTGGAAAAGTTTGATGTTTTTTGTACTAAGCAGCTGGTTTTTCTTTCTCTTCTGTTTTATTGTTTTTTGTTGTCAGCTGCAGATGATTTCATCTCTATTGTTTCTCTTTATGGTAAACTTAACTCATAACTTTGAAAACCTTAAGCCTCAGTCACATGCATCCCGTACAGGTTCTGTGGGTTTGGGTTGTCTGGAACTTTGGAGGGTTGTAGGCAAGGCGAGTTTATTTGACATATTTCCAGGATCTGTGTTCAAACGTATGTCATCAGTCACTTTGGTCAGAGCTGCTTCAGTGCTGTCTGAAGCCGGAAGAATTCATTCAGAGTTTTACTTGTCTTACTTTAAACTATTTAAATGTTAGGCGAACTATTAATTCTATCAAAATTTTAAATTCTACCAAAGAGATATATATTCCTCATGAACTGTGGGGAACAGAAATGACATCAGAATATGTGGGAAACAGCCAGCTATTGTTGCAAACTGAGAAATGCATAAAAAAACTTGAATCTCAAATCTTCACCTGTGACAACGATAAAACAAATCTGCATCATTTCTACATTACAGAGCTTCAATGAAGTGCTCAAAGGCTCTTGTGAAAAAGCGTTTCCGAGTTTTCTCCAAACACAACTGTGTCAACAGAGTCAGATTCAGTCTTAATTGAAAACTTAATTAACTTTTTAAAAACATCAGCTGTCATCCTCGCGAGTTACACCTGAGTCCAGCTCCTCGGAGACCAGCTTTTCATCAGTCTTAACGGCTGTGGAGCGCCGCTGGCGTTCCCGGGGACGTGTGGTCATGGCAGGAACCCTTCATGGAGGAACCGTTTCCATAAATCCAACAGGAAGAACTCTAAGCAGAATTAAGATTCTGTTGAGTGCAGCTGAACAATCAGCTTTTTCATTATCTTCCCACGCCTCTTGAGGGGCGGCGGCCTCTTTACCCAACATCCCACAGCAGAAGTACGAGACGCGCCTGTCTGAAGTGCTCCGTCTGTCACGTGTTTATCCAGCAGTTTGAGCAGAAATTGAAGGTACTTGTGGCGGCGCTCGGAGACCTTTACGCGGTCAGGGGACGTGACAGAAACTTCTTCTGGATGCATTTCATGTGACATTTAACTGAATTAGCATAAAAGCAGCATTAGGACTCCTGTGTTTGTCTGTCTTCAGAACCTCGATAATGAATAAATAATTCATAAAGTTACTCTTTGATCTCATACCTGCAGATTTAAAGTGTCCACGGTAACCTCACCTTTTCATTTATGTCAGAGGAGGATGAGGAGTTAGCATGAAACGCTCTGGTGAAGCACGTTTCTAAGGTTTCCGTAGCATTCCAGATAGCCACGCCCACATGTCTTCTATATTCATGTCGGCGAGACGTGATTACAAGAACATTGATTGTATAAAAGAACTGGACTGAGCGAGTGTGTACGGTTGTACTTCCAGTTTCAATTAAGTCATTCAGTCGCCATTTTTTGTCATCAGTCAGCGCCATGTTGGAACCAGATGTTGTCAGAGAGCAGTGATTGGTCGGAGTTGGTCTGGCTCAACATTTCTATGGCAACTACTCTGGCTAATCAGGAGGGAGCTTGTTGGAAGGCCACACCCCTACACTTGAAAGTGTGCTCAGGAGAATCTGATCTGTTCATCAAAAACCACCTACTTTTATTTAGGCATCTGATTGGTCACTTTATAACTTATTATAAATTTATAACTTATTAGAAATCATCGAGAAAATGTTATAACGGTTTCAGAGCAAGAACGTTTATTCTGACCAATAGAATGACAGAATGACAGCTGTTTATTTCTCTATAGATGTCTATGGGATTTTGGCTTCTCTGAGCCACTTCCTGTTTGGAACATCAAGGGGGCGGGGCCACTCAATCCACTTCTCATATTCTGTCAAAAGTATATGTACATATATTAATGAAACAGACAGTATATAAGAATGTGAACAGCATCTAAATACATGCACGTGGTTAAATATTAATAATAGAAGAGTAGTTGTGAACAAAATAAAACAGAATTTAAGCAAAATTTAGACGTGTTGAAACTGTGAGACTGATGTATTTTATTAGTTATTTGAAAGACTTCTATTACCAATAATAACCAACATGTCTTCATTAAGTTTAATAGAAGTTTAAGTCTTTAGTTGTTTAATTTATCTTCTAAAGTTTGAAGTTTGACATCTCTAAATTGGTTTTAGCTTCCATCCATTCATTTTTTAGACCTGCTTAGTGCCTTTTATGGTCATGGAGTTGCTGGAGCCTATCCCAGCTATCATTATATGAAGGCAGGTTTCACCCTGGACAGTTCTTCAGTCCATCACAGGAACTGCATCGATCTAAGCTTAACAGATCAATAATTGATGTATAAAAGTAGAGATCGATCTAATGGATAATGCTAAAGTACTCTAGCTTGATGCTAACGTATAATGGGATTTCCTATAGAACAGCTAATGCTAACGCTCAGTCCACCTAAACATACATTCTGACTAAATGAACCTCTTTATAGGAATTTTCCAAACTCTTTTAAGGAAATATTTTTAAAGTAACCATTTGTTTTATACTTTCTTCTTCTTCTGGAATAAGTGTAATTCTTTAGCGGGAGCTCCACCTAGTGGCCAAACTGAGACGCCCTCCAGGAGAAGCAGAACAATTGTTGGAGCTTCAGTGTAACACTGTGTGATAATCTCATTATCATTCCACTAATACATTTTACAGTATGTGAACTGTAGTGGATTAATATGGAAATCAAAATTAAACTGAGTGACTCAAATTGAATTGAGAAAGTCGAAAGAATTGAAAAAAATCCAATTTGCATTGATTCTAGAAATGATTGACAGTACGCAGCCCTACTCATCACTGAAACCTGCTGCTTATTATACATCTGTGAAGAATTTCTGCACATATGTAGAGTCTCTCTGTCTTTAATTCAGTTCTTTTGGCTCTTTTTAGTCTTTGTTGCCTATTTCTGCTTTTTTCAGAGCTTTGGGAACTCACAATTACAAATGTCCTCATGTAAATGAGGATATACTTCTTGAATCTGTGCAGCATGTTTTTGGAGGGTGGGAGGAAACCAGAGAAAAGCCACGTGTGCACGGCGAGAGCGTGCAAACTCCACACAGAAAGCCACAAGTTACCTCAAAAAATCAGTTTAAAAGACACTTCATTTAAATGCTGATGCAACTGAACAAAAGTGGAATCTTTATCATAATAATTTTAAAATTACATTTATTTACATGAAGAAAAATGAAGTTTTACAGAAACCATGTTGCTGTTTTTAGGAGAAAATTAATTAAAATAATGATTTTTGCGAACAAAACCACTAAATTAAATCCTTTCATTTTTAAATGGCAGACATATAGAGTATTCTAAATGGTTTAAGGTGTGGTGGATCACCATGACAACAGTTATATTACCCAGTCTGATGATTTGATCGTGAGAGTAAGTTTAAAAGTTGGTTCTGTTTAAATTCTTCCATTTTTCTCTCAGTAGAAATGTTTTCACATATTCTATTCCACACATAAGAGAATATTTCTGTTTTTTAAGGATAATTTTGTTTGTGTTAAAGAAATCCTCCTACGAAGTTCACGTTGGAGGTGATCCTTGTTTCTGGGCCTTCTTTCTTCTGGTCTTCCTGCTTCAGTTTCCTCTTCAGGACGGCGTAAACCTCCCATCGCCATCTTGGCGCCTCCGCTCAAGGTTTCTGGGCGATGAATCCTCCCACGCCGTTTCCAGGGGTCAGTGCAGGTTTAATTGATTCTCCTTCTCCCTCCGTCCTCCTTTGAGGACTGCAGCTCCTCTCCATGGGAACGACTAATTTGCTTTCCCCCGTGGCCACTCGGGGAGGCGCGTAGATCCCGCAGGTCCTCCGGGACCGCCGCCGCAGATCAGAGATTCACACCGTGCTCTCTGGGAGGGACTTCTGGCAGGATGTCCTTCCTCGTTTCACATTAACTGAAACCACAGAGTGAAGATTAGAAGCTCTCAATATCACAACCCTACCCAACATGATGAAGTGGTTCATTTACTGGTGATTGATTGAATATGAGTTTGGAAAAATAATTTAGGTTCAAGATATTTAAACGATTTAATTTCCTTTAGAAGACAGTCCAAAAACACAGATTAAGATTTAAACCACTTAGATTTATGGATTTTTTTTCTGAAAGAAAATACAAAAACATTCAAAATAAACTTATTTGAAATCAGGCAATTTTTAACAGTTAAAGTCAGACTGCAGGCAGTTCTTATTAGTTTAAAGCAATAAACTATTGTATCATCAGCATAAAGATGGATATTACAGTTTCAACAGGAGTTTGGAAGTTCATTGATGAAATGTGAAAATAAAAGTGGACTTAAAGAAGAGCCTTGGGGAACACCTTTATAAATTACAGTGAAATCTGTCTCAGGATTTTGGGAGATTTTATTTTAGACATAATATTACCCTAACAAAACATATACCGTTGAAGACAGGCCAGATAATAACTTTATCGTGCAACGTTCAAAATGCAAAACTTAAAAATGTAACATAAATATGAACACACAAAAATGTGATAAAAAGAACAAAGATTGGTTAGGGTAATGTTTTTATAACTTCTAAGACTATTAATTGTATTTTTTCTTGTTTTTTTTAAACTAGTGTCTTGAATGTAAATGGTTACTTGGTTTATTTAATTATTTAAGATTCAAAAAGTTAAAAAAAATATGTAGTTTTTTAAATTTGGATTTTTCTAATCTGATTTAAGGTCCAGATAAAATTAATTAAATTAGGGTTCTGAATTTGACCATTTACATTTATAAACATGGAATTTCCCAAAAACAATAAACAATTAATTAACAAAAATTAAATTATTGGATAAACTATATAAATCAAAATACAACATGACATCAGAAATACGAATTCTTATATTAATATTTAGTTTTGTTATTCTAAAGTCTTAAAACAGAAACAGAATAAATGAAAAATGTTAATTTTAAGCCTCCTGGATGTATCTTTGAGTGGAAAAATATGACATAATATTTTATAAAGAGAACAGTTTGTCGGGTGCGAACTCTCCGGTTTCTGAGGTAGTTTGTTCGGATAAAACCTCATTCTGCCCAGAGTCCATGCAGGTTTAGAGGAGTGTGAAAAGAGAAGAAGAGGTGTGGGACGTCGGTAGCTTGTTTGTGTTGCGGCCTGCAGGTGTGACTGAAAGCATGTAGGTGTGCAACAGTGTGATGGCGAGACGTGTGGACTGGTGCATGATGGGCCTTCGCCTGAGCAGCTGGCCTTCTCGTGAAGCCGCTCAGCTCTTCTCTTGCTTCACCTCAACCACAAAGACTGAGAAGAAGCCGCTCTGTTTATTCCATGTCGAACTGCTCAGGCTCTGCATCCTGTCAGCGCTCAACCTGTTTCCTCGAAGATGACATTTAAGCGTGTGCAGGTACGACTCTGGTACGTGACCTTGAAGGCAGAGCGCTTCTTTCTCTTTTGGCCAAAACTGATTTGTCTGTTGAGCAACGCTGCAGCAGATGAAAGAGAGAAGGCTTTCACTCACATTCTCACGCTTCAAGATGCAGTTTTTTTTAAGTAACTTGACTTACAGTAACTTGAATAATAGCATCCACTCCCTTCTGACTCAAGAAATGCCCGCGGCTAACGCGCCTTTGTTGTGGGAAGCGTTTTAATGAAGTGCCCCATATTTATCTGAAGTGCTTTGTGTCACTTTTTCAGTTTCGGTTCTTTTAGAACATCACACGGAAATTGAAATAGAAAAAAAAAAGCTTTTTCTTTTTTTTTTTTTTTTTGTTTTTCCACTGTCTGCTTTCTCATCTTTGAAAAAAATGGTTTTTCTCAATTATCTTTTTGGCACAAAACAAACACAAAGTTCAGGAGGAAGCATCCTTTACACCAAAAAAAAAGCTCAAATCATATCAAAACTCTTCAGTCATAACGGTTGTAAAACCACAGCGAACTGTGCTGGAGGAGTAAAATTGGAGTTGAATCAGGCGTGAAGTTTCACAGCGTGAGCACAGAGAAATCACAGTGGATTCCAGAGCGAAGCCCGCGAGTCAGGATTAGCATCGGAGGCTAAACGCTGTTATCGGTTCTGATTAAGGAGCGTGTACCTGGTTCCCGCTCCACCTCCGAGACAGCTACGCATGTCAATAGGGCTAATTGGCTCATTAGAGCAGGCATTTAACTGTGCTATAATCATTCTGTGTCATCACACCGGCGTGTGAGGGGGCTCCGGCGATTGAAAACCCCTCTAACCTCGGCGGTAATCTGCGAGACGAGATGAGAGGCTCTGCTGACAGAAGGAGAGCAGGGATGGAGCGCTCGCTGCCTTTCTGCTCACGTTCTCCATTTAGCAGGGAGAAACTCGCCAAGACTAAAGGAGCAGAAATGTTTTCAGCTAAAATACAGACTTCTAAGAATCACACTTTGATCAACAGAACGCTGCAAATGTCACTCAGTCGATTGAGTCAACAGGCAGTCGCTGAGCCGCCATCATGACGTTTGATTTCTGACAGTATCTGAAGGAAGCAGACATTCATCTTTGATTCCACCTCGGAGACGGTTGTAAAAAAAGAAATAAAAAGGTTTCAGGACTGCTTTCTCCTCCTCCTCGTACAGACAAACATTTATCAACAATCTGAACGAAATAGGAAAACTATCTGATACGTACGGCAAAACGTTTTTAGTAAAAGCAACGAAAGGAAACAAATGTTTGGATTTTTTGTCTGTTATGCAGCCAGCAAGGCCAAGAGGGCCCGTGTGGTTCCAAAGTGGCAGAAATGAGGGCCCCAATTGGGTTTGTCCACATTGGCTTAAGTGGAAACTCTGTGGGTGACTCGCTACAACGGAGCTCGCTAGCGTGCTACAACGGAGCTTGCTAGCTTGCAGCAGAGGACCATGCTAGCTAGCTACAGAAGAGCTAACTAGCATGCTACAATGGAGCTCGCTAGCTGGCTACAACTGAGCTTGCTAGCTGGCCACAATGGATATTTCTAGCTTGCTACAGGGAAGCTCGCTAGCTGGCTACAATGGATATTGCTAGCTTGCTACAGGGGAGATCACTAGCATACTACAGATGAACTTTCTAGCATGCTATAACGAATCTTGCTAGCTGGCTACAATCGATATTGCAAGCTGCTACAGGGCAGCTTGCTAGCTGGCTACAACAGAGCTTGCTAACTTGCTACAACAATTCAATTCAATTTTATTTATATAGCCCAAAATCTCAAAGAATTTTGCCTCATTGGGCTTCATGCAGGTAATTTTACAGATGCAGAAAATAGTCTTGAAACATGAAAAAAAATATCTAAAGACTAAACAGACTAAATAAACTGGTTATCCTGCCCTTAGACCCTCCCTCTCAGTAAGGAAAAACTCCTAAAAAACCTGAGTCAGGAAAAACAAAGAAACCTTAGGGATTCCCACATGAGGGAGAGATCCCATCCCAGGACGAACAGGAGATACCAGAACTGGTAAGGGAAAATTAGCTTCTACATCTACGTATTTGAATAGAGTTCATTCAGATAGAGCTGAGGGACGACAGAGCTTGCTAACTTGCTACAGGGGAACTGGCTAGCATACTATAGAGGAACTTGCTAGCATGCTACAAAAGAACTCGCTACCTTGCACCAAAGGACCTTTTTAGCATGCTACAAAGGAGCCTACTAGCTTGCTAAAGAAGAGCTTACTAGCTCACTACAGTGGAGTTTGCAAGCTCGCTAAAGATAGGACCTTGCTAGCATGCTACAACAGAGCTTGCTAGCTTGCTACAGCGGAGCTCATTAGCATAACACAGTAGAGCTCGATACATTGGAGCCCCAGCGCTCTACGCTGTCCACCAGGCGGCTGGCTAGCGTAGCGAGCCGACCCACTGAGTGTCCACTCAAGCCAACGTGGTCAAACATTTTCTGCCCGCTTTGAAACCACATGGGATCCAGAAGGCCTTACTGGCTGGGTAATTTAAAAAATACATGCATTTTAATAACTTTAATTCTAAGAAAATTTTACATTTTTGGTCATTAATTTCAATATTTTTTGCCAAATAGAAAAGTGCTTTAAATAAAACTAATTATTGTTTTCATTTTTTTCTGAACACTTGAAGATTAAATTCGTTCTTGTCTAATTCAGCCACAGATTTGTTGTGAGTTATCAAACAAATCTACACTTTAAGAAAAAAAGGTGAAGATTTAAAGCCTGAATGTCACATTAGAGTTTTTTCTTGCAAGTTTGATTTTATAAAACAAAATTAAAAAAGTGATGTTTATTGAAGGATTTTTTAAATTGTTAATAAGATCAACGTCATTCTTAGTCTGAGTCAGAATCCTCCGGGATGACGTTGATCGTCAAAGATTTTGTGTTTAAGCGTCACCGGCGACGCCTCAGGTGTTAAAGGGTTAAAGTCCGCTGAGGTGAAGCTCAGACCTCGTTCTGCAGAAGCAGAGGAAGTCACCAGAAGAGTAGGTGTAGTCGCGGTTCCTCTCTGTTAGAAGTCGTGCCAGCAACTGTGACACCGTTAGTGCAGAACAGAAACCCAAAATCTGCACTAAACTGATCGCTGAACTTAAGAGACTAAATAAAACCAATTATCCTGTATTTAGTAAGGAAAAACTCCTAAAAAAAACTGATTCTAGGAAAATAAGAAGAAACCTCAAAGATGTCCGCATGAAAGAGAGCCATTAACATCGGCCCAGAGGCAGGAAGCCCGTCCAAAGAGCAAACCTCCCGATGTCCCCAAAGAGCCATGCAAGAACTGGGGGCAGTTAGGCGAGGTCCAACGGCCAAACGAACAGGTCACGGCCAGGAGAGCCAGAGGGGAGGTCCACGGCCATGACGAGCCAGAGGCGGATGGCCACGGCCCCAAGACGAGCCAGAGGCGAGGTCCACGGCCATGACGAGCCAGAGGCGAGGTCCACGGCCATGGACGAGACAGACGAGGTCCACGGCCATGACGAGACAGAGGCGAGGTCCACGGCCATGACGAGACAGAGGCGAGGTCCACGGCCATGACGAGCCAGAGGCGAGGTCCACGGTCATGACGAGACAGAGGCGAGGGCCACGGCCGAAAACAGGAGTAATCTCTGAACAACATCTGAATCACACTGCACCAAACAGAAGCACAGAGAACAGAATGTAATCAATACTAAAGAGAACAGATGAGGATTACAACGATGATAAAAAAAATCTAAATTTAATCTGAACCCATGAGAGCCACAGAGGGAATCAGCATCACAACATTTCATATTCAGGCTTCAACAGTGATTTTATAATCATGAATAAAACAATAAAACTTTGAATTCATGAAAAAATCTGTGTCAAATTTCCAAATGATAAAGTCAAAACCCTGTTTACTAACATGAGTCACAAACTCAGTGTGTTAGCTTACAGGTTTGTTCATGTTTTAGCAGAAGGTCATGTGATCGTCCAACTGTTTTTATTTATGAAACCTTTATTTTACCAGGAAATCCCACTGAGATCAGATCTCTTTGACAAGGGAGATCTGGGCTGAAAGAAATCAACACAAGAAAAAAACAATATAAAGGAGATATACAATTAAAATGAACAGGATGACAATAATTGAAAGGTTAATCAAGAGCAAAAAAAATGGAAAAAAAAATCAAATTACAACAAGAACAAGCATAAATGTGATCAAAGTGCTGAACACTTTGAGACTAAACAGAATAGTTTGAAGAAAGTGCAGAAAAATGTCAAGAATTTTGTAAAAATTTGCAAAACTTGCAAAAAAAATATCAAATGCGTAAAAGTTTTGAATACAAAAAGTTCAATCATGAATATTCTGAACGTGGTGAACGTTTGACACCAAAACAGTTTGAACAAAAATGTCAAGAATTTTTGAAAAAAAATCGCAAAAGTTGTGTAAAATTTTAAATTGCGTACAATTTGCAAAAGAACAAGCGTGACGATGCCCAACAGGCTGAACGTTGAGATTGAATGAGATTGAAAATGAATAAAGTTTTTAAAGTGTTTGAAAAATTCTCCCATTTATTTTGTATGGGGCTAAAAATCGCTTAAATCGAGTAAAACATTGCAGAAATTGCTGAAAGCGTTTTTGCGTTTTTACATGGCAAAAACATACAGAAGAAAATATAAACTATAATAATTAAATATTCTGTACAATTACTGGCATGAAGCCCAATGAACCATTTTTTGAGATATTGGGCTTTATAAATAAAATTGAATTGAACTGAATTTATAATATGTGATGAGATGAGCTTTTATTGAATGATGAAATTGGAGCAACCATTTCAGTGCAAAGAAGAAATATAGCGAAGGATAATATAAAATATAAAACATGTCAATATATACAAAGAATTGTTCAAATTTAAGGATATAGAAAATAATAATAAGATGCAGAAATATGTGCAGAAATATACATGACTGATATTTAAACAAACTTGGAGGTCGGTCGTGTTTTAAATGTACAAGGATTAATATTAAAATAAACAGATATACATATAAAACATATCCGGTTATGGAGTTAAACATGCTTACTGCCTTAATAAAGGAGCATTTTTCAATAATAATAGAGATGACTTTAGTGTGAATGCTGACTCAGCAACCTCTCTGATTGGATGATGATTTCCAGCAAACATCATCGTCCAATCAGAGATCTCCTGTCGTATCTCCTTTCTTTTTTTTACTGTTTCATTTTGATTTCAGAAATGTTTTATTTTTTTATGGAAACTGCAGGACATTTCTGATTGGACGATGACGTTTGTCCGTCACTGTGTCTCATTCGGTTTTATTTTTCTAATATTTCATTTAGTTTTTTTCTGGAAACTACTTTTGTTTTCCAAAATATATATATATATACATTTTAGTTCATGGAACCTTCTAACAATATATGATGCTGTTTTTGCTAAATATTAGTTTAGTTTTTGTGAATTTTAAAATGTTTTTGCTTGGAGTGATCCATTAGGTTTGGTTTAAAAATCAAATTTTGGACCTAATGGAGCTGAAAAAATGTGAAAGTTCAATAATTACTCTCAAAAATGTCCTTTTAGGCTTCCGTCCGGTAAAGAATAACTCTTCATCTGCTCCGTCAGTCTCTATGTTTAGATTTATGCATGAATTAACTGCACTTTAAGTATTTAGATGGATGGAAAGCTGACAAAAAGACTCAAATGCTTTAAGAACTTTGGACGTTTTTTGCTCTCAGATTTCAGCTTGAACTCTAACTCTTTATATATTTTGTGGGATGAACAAAAAAAAAAGTCGATTCGTGCTGGTTTCTTTCAAGTTAAGCTTTAAGAAAACCTCATAATCGTCTAAAATAGACCCAAAAGTCTCTGTTTCTTTTGCCAAACCACGAGAACCAAGCATGAAGACGCTAACAGAAGTTTAAAGTGAACCGTTTGAAGCCGCGGCGTGTTCGCTGTGTTCGTTGCGCTTTGTCTGATCACCTCTAAATAACCGTCAGCCTGAAAAGTTTGACTGAACTTCTTCTGCTCCTTTTGGTTGGTTGGAATCTGGATCTGTCACTGTCACGGTCCTGGAGGAGGGTGCGGGGGGCGCGGGGGGGTGTCCTGAGGGTCCTTGAAAGCTGGCACGGCGCTGACCGAGCCGCCGCTCCCTCTGAAAGGAATGTGTGGTGAGGCATCAGTCACTGCTGGCATCCTGGAGACGCTCTGCCAGTCCTTCATCATTGTGCCACGCGCACACATCAATACATCACTCTGCGCTCCCGGCCTGTGCGGGCTGGTGATAGGCAGAGGACGGCGAGCGCGCCGCCTTATCGACAGCAATCCAGATGAACCCACAGAAACGCTTCCCCAGACCCGCAGTTGGCCGCCGCCGGCCCTCTTTTAGCTACGGCAGTCCTGAGGCTAAGGGGGGGGGGGGGGGGGGCGGGCACCACTGCCAACCTGCACCCGTGATTTGCTTCGTCTCCCTGGGCTACGAGGCCTCTAGGCTTACTGGCCCACGGAGCCGTAAGCCCCGGCCTCCCAGGAGGCCCTCGGCCAACCCGGGCGCCTGGCATGGGCGGAACCGTCCAATGGGAGCCGGCCAAGAGCTGTGGAGAACCACGATATGCTCCCACCCAGGGCAATCCGTCCCATGTGGAATTTCGATGGATGAAAGGAATGCGCTTCACGAGAGTCGGGCCCAAAAAGAGACAGAGAGTGTCCCGACAGCAGGAAGGAGCTCTGAAACTGAAGCTGAAAGATGATCCAGATGAAACTCGGACACGTCCGACCATGATGACCACCATCACTCTGCTGCCGTTCATGCTATTACTGTGTTTTCTGGAGTTTAGTTTATCAGGGGAGCCACTTCTTTGTGTTTTTATCAGACATAAATCAGCTCATGTATTTGTTATTTATATATATTTTACTATATTTTCCGACCATTTATTTACAAATAATCACAAAATGAACTTTATATGACATGACAACACGCTGGACCGTGGATCACCTTTTGTGAAACAAACAAAAAAAAAAAAAACAATTTTAAAGTACTAACAAAACAGATGGAGGATTTATTTGTTTTGTAAATAACTATGGAATAACTGAAGTGTTTCAATGTGGATGGGTGAAGCGCTTCAGGAAAGAGAGAAACTGCAGTAATAAATATATACAACGCTTTAATTTGTTAATCACATGCGTTAATCCATCAACATGTATGGCCTTATATTTTTTTTTGTAAGTGATTGAGGTGTATGCAGTAGAATTCTCTGTGAGGACGCTTCACGTCTCTGATGAGAGAAACGATCAAATTCATGACCGCCTTTTCCAGAAAGCAAAAGTCTGATCTACAATGGAATCAACTTTCCCGCTCCTTAAATAACGGATCTTACAGCAAAGTCAACATTCTACTAAAATACAATTTGTAGAAAATATTGTTAAAGAGAAAAGATCTGCTGGCGTACCTCAAGGCTTGATGTTTGGGCTCCTGGATTTTTCCTACTAAATGACTTTTGAACACATACAGATGTCGCTGGTGGTATCTAAACATGCCACGCCTTTTGATAGTGTTTACGCCATCACCATGAATCTGCAGATTCTGACACAAAGAAAAGAAACTTTTTATATCAGATTTACAAATTAACGTAAAGTCTTACAGAATCTGCTGGTAAAGTAAAGTTAAAGTAATTTCATAATCAGGTGAAAAGTTCCTGTAGTTGAAAGAATGTCAACCAAAGCTAAAGCTTCTGTATTGAAGGGTTATTGTCTTCATTTATTTATTTTTTTTTTGCCTGTAAATATATCACTGGTTTTCTCACAGTTTTACACCTTTTTTCTGGTAAATTACAAATTTGTTTGTTTCTTAAAATATACTTTTTTTTTCTCTAAATTTGAGACTTTTTCTCATACACTCATGCCACGTTTTTCTTAATTTATGACTTTTTTTCTGATATATTTACAACTTTTTTCTTAATATTGAAGACCTTTTTCTCCTGAATTTATAACTTTTTTCTTGTAAATTTATGACTTTTTTTCTCATAGATTTACAGTTACTTTTCTCATAAACTTGCAACTTCTTCTTTTTATATAAATTTACCATTTAAATTTGTAAATTTTTCTTATAGATTTATGACACATTTTTGTGAAATTACTATTTTTTTTTTTTTTTATATTTTTGAATTTTTTTTGTAAATTTAAAACTTTTTTCTTGTAAATGTATGACTTTTTTCTTATAGATTTAATACATGTTTTTTTGTTAATTTACAAATTTTTATCTCATAAATTTACGACTCTTTTTCTTGTAAATTTTTGACTTTTTTCTGATGTATTTATAATTTTTCTCCTTGTAAATTTGCAACTTTTTTCGGAAATATTTTTGACTTTTTTTTTCTCGTAAATTAAAATTTTTTTTGTACATTTACGAGTTTTTTTGTCATAGATTTGTGACATGTTTTGATTAATTTACGAATTCTTGACTTGTAAGGTTTTGACTTTTTCCTTATAGCTTCATGACATGTTATTTTTTTTTTCCACATTTTTTTTCTCATAAATGTAAGACTTTTTCCTTGTAAATTTGTGACTTTTTCCTGTTTTGGGAAGAAATGTAAAAACATAATTAACACTCATTTCAGTTATTTTTTTTAGAATGGAAGAATGGTGCTGATAGTTTTTTCTGTTTTTAGCTCCAACCACTGGTCCAATCACAACAGATTTCAGGAGGTCCCGTCTTATCTGTGGCTGCAGCCACTAACAACCACAGCTGGTAGGTGAAGACCTTCACCGCTGAGGAAAGCTGCTTTTATTTTGGTAAGGAACTAAGACTTTCAGACTTTAATTTGAAGTAGCGGTTTTTCCTGTCAGTGATGGAAACAGGACAGCAGAGCGTAGCGCAGCAGGAAGGGCCTTTTGCCTTTGGGACGTCCCATAAAACCACACTGCCTTCTTATGTACGGCATCCCGTTACTCCACTGACTTTTATGGTGATTTCACTAAACTGTTTTCTTTTCTTCATTAAAGGAAACTTTCTAATCAAACTGAAGGAAAGTCTAGAGTTTATGATTCATTAATAATCCATTCATCAATCGATTCTTCAGTCGTCACATCTGTATTAACACGCCCACACTCTCGTTTAGTCTGGGATTTCTGAGCTACAGACTACAATAAGGACAGGAATATTAGGAGATTTAAAGTTTTACATTTATGAGATTCTTTGTTTCCAGCTCCGTGTGATGATTCCGAATGTCTGAAGAGTTTCTGACGTTTTCAATGTTCTTAACCGACTATTTTCATGGTTCGTTGGTTTGTATTGAACACGGCGATTCATTCTTCTCTGCACATATGACACATGACATGACACATGTTAACGACACGGGCAGAATAATGTAGAGATCCTCCAAACGTGAGTCTCTGAGCTTCTTCTTTACTTATGAAACTTCCTATTAAACCCAGAGAGCCGCTGAACTTGTGATAATCTGATCTGAAGTTTCCAAAAGGTTCAGAATTTCTTTGTTTTTGACAGAGAAAAACTTCACAAGATTATCCTCGTCTCTCATCTTGAAGCACAGCTCTGATCAACAGGAAACTTCTGTGCTTTTCTGGCAAATGTGTTAAATAAAATGTTTCTATAAATTCACAATATTTTTCTCTAAAATGGACGACTGTTTTCTAGAAAATGTGTAACTTTTTTCTTGTAAAATTACTTGTAAAACTTTCCTTGTAAATGTACAACTTTTTTCTCAAATTTATGAATTTCTCTAATTATCTCTTTTTTCTTATAAATTTATGATTTTTTTTATTATAGTTTCATGACATATTTTTGTTTAATTTTTTTACTTGTAAATTTGCACATTTTTAATTTATGATTTTTTTACCCGTAAATTTTGATGACATAATTTTGATTATATTTGTGATTTTTTTTTCTTGTAAATTTATGACTTTTTTCTTATAATTCCTGAGATGTTTTTGTTCATCATTTTTTCTCGTAAATTTAAAACTGTTTTCTTGTTAATT